>CM062287.1:12925022-12954409 GCA_031216635.1 Dissostichus eleginoides | reverse complement strand
CATAAATACACAAAGAGATAAAGGACTACGAAGAGACACTAAAGGACTACAGAGAGACACATAAGGACTACAAAGAGACACTAAAGGACTACAAAGAGACACGAAAGACTACAAAGAGACACTAAAGGACTACAAAGAGACACGAAAGACTACAAAGAGACACTAAAGGACTACGAGAGACACATAAGGACTACAAAGAGACACTAAAGGACTACAAAGAGACACTAAAGGACTACAGAGAGACACATAAGGACTACAAAGAGACACTAAAGGACTACAAAGAGACACTAAAGGACTACAAAGAGACACGAAAGACTACAAAGAGACACTAAAGGACTACAAAGAGACACAAAAGACTACAAAGAGACACATAAGGACTACAAAGAGACACTAGGTTTAAAAAACCCTTCACTCACCGGAGGGAGGAGGATCAGGACGAGGTCTCTGCACCTGGAAAACACAAAAAACAACATTAAACCGTGATTTCACACCAAATAAAACTAAAACCGATAGAACACACCACAGGAGAGAGAGGGAACATGTGTGTGTTTATAAATGTGTTGTGTAAACGTGGCATTTAGAGTCTGATGGACCCTAACTGGTTGGTGTCGGAGTTGAAGTAGAAGTACTGACTGAACTTCTTTACTCAAGTAAAAGTAAAGAGGCTTTGAAATGTCCTTCAGTAAAAAGTACCCATAACTAGCAGCTGTTTTAAAGAGTACCTGACCTCCTTTATATTAATAGAACAATAATGTCATGTTAGCTAATGAATGTTTCCATGCTGAACAACGGCAACATGACAACGTTTCATTGGTCCCTTTCTTTAGAGAAGACCAGGAAATGATGGATACACGGATCGTGTTCAAATCAATAGGCACGCAATGACTCTAAATAATAATGATCACGCCACCAAACACACATTCAGACTAAAGGAACCAGCCTGTTTGGAACATGGAAGAAGTAGAAAGTTCAGGTATTTGGGTTCAACATGGAAGAAGTAGAAAGTTCAGGTATTTGGGTTCAACATGTAAGAAGTAGAAAGTACAGGTATTTGGGTTCAACATGGAAGAAGTAGAAAGTTCAGGTATTTGGGTTCAACATGTAAGAAGTAGAAAGTACAGGTATTTGGGTTCAACATGTAAGAAGTAGAAAGTAAAAAGTGGTGAGAAAAATAAGTAGTGGAGTAAAGTACTGATACCAGAAACATGTACTTAAGTACAGTAACAAAGTATTTGGACTCCACTACTTCCCACCTTCATTTACTGACCCCCCCTCCTTTTCACCCCCCCCTCCCCATTATGGATGATGGCGTCTCAGGAAAAAGGTTTAATTAAATCATAGTCCAATCATAATCCATGTTGTTAATTAAACTGGATAATTTATAAGTACAAAAGGGGATATTTATTAGCTCCTCTGCGGCTGGGGGCGTGCACGAGGAGAGTGCACGTACACACACACTGACACACACACACTGACACACACACACTGATTCTGCCGACAACCTTTTTACTATTGATGCCCCCTCATGATTGATAATGAGACGGAGAGCTCTGCACTATTTGTCTAATGGCCGTGCAATTAAAGCCCTTGTAAATGACCCGCGCCTCATTTCATCCTAATCTATGGAATTTTGATTGAATTTGTCAGCGCTAATTGAAAAATACTGCTCTTTAATGTCTGCATTGCAGGCCTTCCTTTAATGAGAATCCAGTCCCAGTGACCCTGAGGGGGGGTGGGGGGTATCCATGCGTGACCTTGACTGGGTTTAGAGGTCAGAGGTCAGAGCGTGTCTCTGTGGACGATGGGTGGCACGAAGGAGATGCTTTTAATTGATGAGGAAGCCATTACAGCGTTCATTAGAGGAGGCTGATGCCGAGCAGGAGGAAAACATTGTGATTCAGAGACGGAGGAAAAGCTCATCGGAGGAAACATGGGGGGGGGGGGGGGAAGAGGATCAGAAACAAATCAGATCCAGATGCTAGGGTTTGATTGTAAGATATAGATCCGAAACAGGACATCTGACGAAGATTTATGTCTCTTTTCTTGAATCATTACGTACATTTTACGCACATTTTACGCACATTTACGCACATTTTACGCACATTATACGCACATTATACGCACATTATACGCACATTTTACGCACATTATACGCACATTTTATATACATTTTACACACATTATACGCACATTTTACGCACATTTTTCACACATTATACGCACATTTTTCACACATTATACGCACATTATACGCACATTATACGCACATTTTACGCACATTATACGCACATTATACGCACATTTTACGCACATTTTACGCACATTTTTCACACATTTTACGCACATTATACGCACATTTTACACACATTTTTCACACATTTTAAGCACATTATACGCACATTTTTCACACATTTTAAGCACATTATACGCACATTATACGCACATTTTTCACATTTTACGCACATTATACGCACATTTTACGCACATTATACGCACATTATACGCACATTATAAACGCACATTTTACCACGCACATTACGCACATTATACGCACATTTTACGCACATTATACGCACATTATACGCACATTTTACGCACATTATACGCACATTATACGCACATTTTTCACACATTTTAAGCACATTATACGCACATTATACGCACATTTTACGCACATTATACGCACATTATACGCACATTATACGCACATTATACGCACATTTTACGCACATTATACGCACATTATACGCACATTTTACGCACATTATACGCACATTATACGCACATTTTTCACATTTTACGCACATTATACGCACATTTTACGCACATTATACGCACATTATACGCACATTATACGCACATTTTACGCACATTATACGCACATTATACGCACATTTTTCACACATTTTAAGCACATTATACGCACATTATACGCACATTTTTCACATTTTACGCACATTATACGCACATTATACGCACATTTTACGCACATTATACGCACATTATACGCACATTTTTCACATTTTACGCACATTATACGCACATTATACGCACATTTTTCACATTTTACAACGCACATTACGCACATTATACGCACATTTTTCACACATTTTACGCACATTATACGCACATTATACGCACATTTTTTCACATTTTACGCACATTATACGCACATTATACGCACATTTTACGCACATTATACGCACATTATACGCACATTTTTCACATTTTACGAACATTATACGCACATTATACGCACATTTTTCACACATTTTAAGCACATTATACGCACATTATACGCACATTTTTCACACATTTTACGCACATTATACGCACATTATACGCACATTTTTCACACATTTTAAGCACATTATACGCACATTTTTCACATTTTTCACATTATACGCGCATTTTACGCACATTTTAAGCACATTTTACGCACATTTTTCACATTATACGCACATTATACGCACATTTTACGCACATTTTTCACATTTTACGCACATTATACGCACATTTTACGCACATTTTTCACATTATACGCACATTATACGCACATTTTTCACATTTTACGCACATTATACGCACATTTTACGCACATTTTTCACATTATACGCACATTATACGCACATTTTTCACACATTATAGGCACATTATACACACATTTTACGCACATTATACGCACATTTTACGCACATTTTACGCACATTATACGCACATTTTACGCACATTTTTCACATTATACGCACATTTTACGCACACTTTACGCACATTATACGCACATTATACGCACATTTTACGCACATTATACGCACATTTTACGCACATTATACGCACATTATACGCACATTTTTCACATTATACGCACATTTTACGCACACTTTACGCACATTATACGCACATTATACGCACATTTTTCACATTATACGCACATTTTACGCACACTTTACGCACACTTACGCACACTTTACGCACATTATACGCACATTATACGCACATTTTAAGCACATTTTACGCACATTTTACGCACATTTTTCACATTATACGCACATTATACGCACATTTTTCACATTATACGCACATTATACGCACATTTTTCACATTATACGCACACTTTACGCACACTTTACGCACATTATACGCACATTACACGCACACACGGGACTTATTTGCATATTTAAAATAACATTTTTCGAGTCAGATCCAGATGTTAGGGATGGTTTGTATCCAATAGATCAGAAACAGGACTCATTTGAATGCAGTTTCGTGGATCTGAGGAGGATGAGACATGTCATGTGACGCACATTTCATATATTTGATGTATTGTTTTAAGGGTTAGGGTTAACAGGAAGTCTTGTAGGCTTATATCATCTGATTTATGGTACATTTATGTTCCTTTTACCTCCTAAATATAACCGTCTGTGACACACAAACACATGCTTAGGGTTATTTTTCATCCATAACACGTCTTCTTTCAGACTATAGTAAAACAATCCACCTTTAGGAGTTTATTTGTGACTCATGTGGACATTTTAAATAAATGTTTTTACCTTTTTTTCAGTCAATATAAAGGGTTTTGTGTCATTTTATTTCGGAAAACCTACCCTCTCTTTCTGGTGCCGTGTTAAGCCGGACCTTTGTGTGATTATTCCATATGACCTTTAAAAACACACAGCTTTAGTGGTTTTAATGCATTTTAAGGCAGAAATGTGACTTTAACGAGCAGCTGAAGGGGTTGATTCTGCTGACCTCTAGTGGTTGGATTTGTCAGGAAATACAAATACAGTCAAATATTACTCAATTATCTGCAGAACGCTTCAATATGAACTCAACTCCTGCAGATCAGGAGCGAGAAATAAGTTGAAAATGAGGAAAAAACGTAATTTATGACTTGATTTAGGGAGGATTTTCAAAATAAAAGCATGCATTTAGGGTCACACACACACACACACACACACACACACACACACACACACACACACTGGCTGGGGGGGTTCACAGAGAGATTATTTACTGAATATATACAGCTTATTATTTACGATGATGTGTTTTCTCATTCTTAAATGGCCTGTGGTCCCAATTTGTGTAATTGGCATTCATCCAGAGCTCATAGAGGGCGAGCTGTCACATCATCCCGTCGGCCAATCAGAGGGCAGAGCGAGTGGAGGGGGCGGGGACTGGGAGCGCGATTAGACGGAGGGGAGCGCAATTTAAAACATAAACCATCAGGAGAGAGGAGAGACACAGTGGAGAAACACAGAGGAAACAGAAGAGGAGAACCAGGAGAACCAGGAAACCAGGAGAACCAGGAGGAAACACAGAGGAAATAGAGGAGGAAATTGAGAGGAGAAGCACAGAGGAGAAAAAACAGCGGAGGAAATAGAGGAGAACCAGGAGAACCAGGAGGAGTTTCTGCCGGTCAAAGAGTGGAAACTAACCCGCGGATCACTTATTATCTGCTTCTAAATCACTTTTCTTTCCTCCTTTTGGTGACTGACTCTTTCTCCCCTCGCTGGTCCGATGGCTCGGTTTTATTTCCCCGGATTACCTCTCCTCTGAGCCCGTGTCTCTCCTCTATGAGTTCCAGTCCTTCCTTCATGGTGATGCAGCAGCGCGGAGGAAGCACCACCGCTTTCAGCATCGACTCTCTGATCGGGGGTCCTCCACAGCCCTCCCCGGGACCCTTCCTCTACACCGGATACCCCATGTTCATGCCATATCGATCTGTGGTGCTCCAGCCACCTCCCACCCTTCAATCAGCTGGACATCACCCTCAAATCCCGGGTTTCTGCTCCAGCATGGCGCTCACTTCCACCCTAATGGGGTCTCTCCCTGGAGGTTTCTCCCCCGGAGCGCAGCAGCACCAGGAGGCCGTAATCAGACAGCAGCAGCAGCACCAGGAGGCCGCGTTGAAGCTGTTCTCCTCCCCCGGACAACAGCACCAGGAGGCCGCCTTAAAGCTGTTCTCTTCCCCCGGACAACAGCACCAGGAGGCCGCCTTGAAGCTGTTCTCCTCACCTGGACAACAGCACCAGGAGGCCGCCTTAAAGCTGTTCTCCTCCCCCGGACAACAGCACCAGGAGGCCGCCTTAAAGCTGTTCTCCTCCCCCGGACAACAGCACCAGGAGGCCGCCTGCAGGAAGTTCTTCGATAAGACCCAGGAGTTGAGGCTGGAGGAGGAGAAAAGCTTTCTTTCGGCGGGGAAAGAGGCTTCGGAGCCGGGGCAAATATCATCCACAGGTAAGGGGGGGATCCGGGGGTAATATGGCACTGATAATACCCAACAGTTTAACAAGAAATAGACCCAATAATGCAGATTCAATTCAGGAGAAGCGAGGAAAAGTCCAAACATCCCCAAAGAATCTGACACAAAATAATGTATTTTTCTAATGTTGATTTACACACTATTAAGTTCAATTAATATGAATATGAAATGTCACTAAATCTTCATATTTTGTCTAAAAAACCCACTAATTTGTTGCTTTTTTAAATTCTGCTTACAGTCGCATTACAGCCCTTTTTATGGGGTGAAACACGGGTAATACGGCACTGATAATATGGAAGTTTAACAAGAAATAGACCCAATAATGCAGATTTAATTTAATTCAGGAGAAGTGACGAAAAGTCCCAAATCTCACAAAAAATCTGACACAAAATAATAATTTTTTTTCTGATGTTGATTTACACACATTTAGTTCAATAAATATACATATATGACATGTCACTAAATCTTCATATTCTGTCACGAATTTGTTGCTTTTTCAAACTGTGCTCACCTGTTTCCACTAATGCGTAATTTGGGCTGAAACAAGGGCTGAAACACGGGCTGAAACACGGGGTGAAACACGGGGTGAAACACGGGCTGAAACACGGGGTGAAACACGGGCTGAAACACGGGCTGAAACACGGGGTGAAGCACGGGGTGACACACGGGCTGAAACACGGGGTGAAACACGGGCTGAAACACGGGCTGAAACACGGGGTGAAACACGGGGTGAAACGGCCCTGAAATATCACTTTCTCTTCAGATTTTGTCTCCAAAATTGTCCTTTTTTAAATGTTATTCTCCGGGTTTCCACTGCTGCGCAATTAAGGGACATTTAAATCCCAAAGAATCGATGCTTTTTTCTAAATGATGCGTAATTTAGGAACATTTAGATGGATTTAAATGACATTATTTACCCTTTATCACAAAGTCCGGGGCGATACGGCACTGAAATATCCCTCAGATTTTCACTCAAAAACACGAGAAATGCAGTTTCTTTTTATTTCATTCCACTCGTTTCCATTGAGGCTTAATTTAGGAAAACCTCTGCGTCACAACATGTTTTTAAATGTGAGTTTAGATGCATTTAAATGACATTATTTCACTCAAATCATGAAGATACATTTCATTTTTAGAAACGGTGCAGATGAGTTTTAAACCGGCTGCTTTTTATCAAAATGCACGAGTTATATTTGAAGATTTCACTAATTTTATCTCGTTTTTCACTAAAATATCCAGCTTCCTTATATTTCCTCTGCTTTTAAATGCGGATCAGAAATAAGACATTTAAATGAATAAATGCACTAAATAAATGATCATAAATCACTCCATGCAGACAGGCCTCGGAGGATTTATGGATCTGGTGTAAATCCACATTTCGTCAGAAAAAGTCATGAAATATATTTGGTTTTCTCCGATTTTTTGGACGTAAAGATTTAATATATATGTTTTTAGATGTATTTCTAGTTTAAACTCCGCTGACAGCTGTGTGTTTCTATTGGCTGCAGGTATTAAAGGTAATGTTTGTTATTGGTGCCTTCGGTTCGGCTCCGCGTATTTTCTCCCGTGCGTAATTACGCGTGAAAACAGAAATCCCTCCGCGGTGACCCCCCCCCCCCCCACACACACACACCCACATACACACCACATACACACAACACCCACACACACACCACACACACACACACACACACACACACACACACACACACACACACACACACACACACACACACACACACACACACACACACACACACACACACACCTGTCCCTGTCAGATTCAATTTACCGACTGTCACAATAAAAGCATTTCCACTCATTTAAATAAAAAAGGACTTATTTTTATTATATTTCTGATCATTTCCTACTTTTTCAAATGATTTATGGGATGTATTCTCTGGGGTGTTTTCAGGAGACATTTAGGACACTTTAATTCAAATTATTTTATTTCAAAGAAGTAGATTTGGGAAGATAATTGTTTGATTTCATTTCTTACTTATTTAATTTAATAAAAACGAAAATGTGGTGATTTTTCAATAAAACAGCCGAGAGGCCGAAGTCTTCACATAAAGAGCTATTTAGTTAAAAATGATTAAAAACTGATTTGTTGTTATTGTTTTTGATTCCAAATCTTTTGATTAGTGATGCCAATTAATTTCAAATCTATTTACTGCAGATAATATTTAAAGTGTTTTTTACATAATGTGTCCTCCTCTTGCCGAACATCTTTAAAAACCTGTGGAGGAAAGCCGTATTTATTTGGGTTGTTCTTTGTGTTTTCATGTAATACGTCCTCCTGCAGAGGTCCGAGTGGTTTTGATCAAACGCATCATTCTGTGGAGGAAAGCTGGTTCATTCGGGTTGTTCTAAGTGTTTTTAATTACATATGTTCTCCTCCTGCAGTAAATCTTTAAAAGCTTGTGATTTTGTTTAAATGTGATGTGAGAACAATCCAAATGAATTCAGTTTTTCTCCACAAAATCAAACGTTTTATTAGAATTGCTGCAGGAGGAGGAAACATCGTGTGTCCTCCTGCAGAGCACCTTGAAAAGCCTGTGAACAACTGTATTTATTAGAGTGTTCCTGAGTGTTTCTAACGCCGCGTGTCCTCCTTTAGGCCGAGGTCTGGGAGCGGAGGAGAAGGAGGACGACAGGAAGGAGGAGAGCTTCTCCATGGACAGCGACCTGGACTACAGCTCGGATGAGAACCCCCTGCAGAAGGAAGATGGCGGCGGTCTGGATGACGGGCCTCTTCTGAACGGATCGTCCTCTTCTGGAAGCTCAGGAGGAAAGAACCGCCGACGGAGAACAGCTTTCACCAGCGAGCAACTGCTGGAGCTGGAGAAGGAGTTCCACTGCAAGAAGTACCTCTCTCTCACCGAGCGCTCGCAGATCGCCCACGCCCTGAAGCTCAGCGAAGTCCAGGTGAAGATCTGGTTCCAGAACCGCAGAGCCAAGTGGAAACGAGTCAAGGCCGGAAACGTCAACAACAAATCCGGAGAACCCAACAGAAACCCAAAGATCGTCGTTCCCATCCCGGTTCACGTGAGCCGGTTCGCCATCAGGAGCCAGCACCAGCAGATGGAGCAGGCACGACCGTGAGAGGAGGAGGAGGAGAGGAGGAGGAGGAGGAGGAGGAGGAGGAGGAGGAGGAGGAGAGGAGGAGGAGAAGAGGAGGAGAGAGAGGAAGAAGAGGAGGAGGAGGAGAGAGAGGAGAGAGAGGAGGAAATTGTGCAAGTGACTAACTGAATTCCCCCGAGTATGGAGCGTAACAAAAACAAGTGTGTTATTGTAAAAGAACAAGAGGAGGAGGAGGAGGAGGATAATGAGGAGGAAGAGGAAGAGGAAGATACCGTAGAGGAGTCCGTGCTGCTCCTCTTCTTGAAACACTCGTCATTAAAGAGTAAACCTGCAGTGCACTTAAACTCGTCATTAAATCTGCGGCTTTAGTCTCACATTAAATCAGATTTTAACGACTCCTCAAAGAGCATTTTATCACACAGGAATAATGAGAATTAAGTTCCAAAAACGTCCTCGTAAAATCCTAAAAGAAGGTTCCCATTGGGGAACCATTCAAGAAGTGGACAAAGGTTCATTATAACAATTATTAATCTCATTCAGAAATCCTTCGTGAGATTATTGAGGCTTTCCCAGACGTTGAAGAGGCTTGTTGTCACGTGGAAATATCTCAATAATCCTCAAACAAATCCACTTTCTGTAAACGGTGGGAAATGAGAGGAAATGGTGGCATCCAGCGAAGAGAAACTCCCTTTCTCCACAGATGTTGGGGTTTTAAAGACTGGAAAAGAGACCGATGTTTTTGTCAGACGTTCTCGAGTTGCTCTTCTTCACGGAGATCCCAAAAAATGAAATATAAGAAGCGTCGACACGAGACTCAGCGGCTCCTGGAGATGGACATTTATCTGCAGCAGTATTACAAAAAAAGATCCTCTGGAGCGACGGCAAAGAGACGGTCGGCTGAGGAAGAGGAGGAGGAGGAAGAGGAGGAGGACACACACACACACACACACACACACACACACACACACACTCTGTAAATACCCACGGGACCAAACGGACTCCTCCCGTCTCCCTGCTGACTTGTTGCCTCATCTCCTTATTCCGTTTTTTTGGACACAACGACGCTGCTAATTTATTTATATAAAATTGTGCAAAGTGACGAACATTCCCCGAGTATGGAGCGTAAAACAAAGTGACGAACATTCCCCGAGTATGGAGCGTAAAACAAAGTGACGAACATTCCCCGAGTATGGAGCGTAAAACAAAGTGACGAACATTCC
Organism: Dissostichus eleginoides; assembly: GCA_031216635.1. Taxonomy (NCBI): domain Eukaryota; kingdom Metazoa; phylum Chordata; class Actinopteri; order Perciformes; family Nototheniidae; genus Dissostichus; species Dissostichus eleginoides. The sequence continues at coordinate 12,943,840 of CM062287.1, read as the reverse complement.
CCGAGTATGGAGCGTAAAACAAAGTGACGAACATTCCCCGAGTATGGAGCGTAAAACTAAGTGTGTTATTAAAGGATGACCAGATGTTAACAGCTGTGCTCGATTTATTGCTCGTATTCAATTCAAACACAGTTGAATTGAATAATAAGACGACCTCCAGATGTTCATTTAGGAAAATAACGTTTGGTTTTGAAGGCCCGACGCTTTGAGGCCTCGAATCTTTTAGAGAAATGAAAGAGAAAAGGTGGTGAAATAAATCAATCAGTCTCTCTTTCAGCTTTCAAATGTGGAGCGCTTTGTTCGAGAAAAGCCCGTTTCATTTGAATGAAAACTAAAGGAATAATCTGTGTTTAAAGCAGAGTCTGGGGGTTATTGCTCCTGTGACACGATGATCACAGTGCAGAGGTCAGAGGTCGCTTTCATTTGCAGCTTGTTGAAGTGACAGGGGGGTCACCGAGGGAGGGGGTGCATAATGAATATTAAGGAAGGCGCGTGGCCCGGACAAAACTACATTAAAAAAGAGTGTTTTTTAACTGCAGAAATCAGGTTTTTGGGGAATTTCAGTAAAAAAAGAAGCTTTTGGATTCAATTGAACCTTTAAATTGCATTTCATTTCAGGTAAATTAAATATGTTATAACTTTGGGTTAAAAGGATCTTATTTAGCATCCTTTAGCTCATGAACCTTACAGACTTACATACCTCTTGTCTACCATGTTGTGCCGTCACTCTGAAAGCAAAGGAAGATCGTTAATGAAGGTTTATTAATAGTTTCATTAAACAGAAAAGGTTGTTTTGTTCATTTATGGAGAATAATGGTTAAATGTAGCACTTATTATGCATCAAAACAACCTAAAAATACAATTAAATGACCATAAAATGTTAGATGAAGACATGCATACCGTGGTTTTCCATCTGTGTTTTCAGGTAACGTGTTGCGCCGTCCAGACCATTCAACTAAAAGCAAAGACAGAACTATAATTAGCATTAATGAGGGTTGATTATGATCCACTGTTCATTTCATCCAAAAGGAAAATGGCTAAATCACATTTTTTATCAGGTAAAGTAATTATATTTTCTCCATTTGTGGAATAGAGACGTAATTTAGTCTTAATTGGCCCACAAAACACCTTCAAATGCATTCAAATAGCCCTATAATTAAAAAAAATCAAACTAACCAAAACATGTTAAAAGAAATAGAGACTTAATTCAGCACAAATTACCCCAAAATACATCCTTAAAGTAACATTGCATCAAAATATATTACCTCTTATTTCGGGATTTTGTGGTAACATTTTGCTCCTAAAAAAAAAAGAGAAAATTATAAATATACTACGCATTAATGTAGGATGATTATTACACACTTTTAATGAATCAATAATTAATTCAAAAGTAAAATAAAATAAAAATCTACCTGCGTGTCGGATGACGTCACCCAATCAGCTGTCAGCCTCAAACTCCGGTTTTCACGTTTTTATCTAAATAAACACAGAAATAAAATAAAATGTCAACTTCTGAAACCATAAAGAGTTAAATAACCTACAAACATATTTAAATACACTTTAAAAACATACATATAGTCCGCTTTTTTGTTAAAAAACATGTTTAAAGTCCACCGGAAGCGTTCATTTTCTTCCATTATTACGGTACAAAAACATGATTTTTAAGTCGTTAAAGTCACGCAAACTGTCACGGATCGCTTCACAATAAACCATTTAAGATGTTTTAAGGGTTTACAGGTGTTTAATTTCATTTTAAGAGCCACAAAAACGTAAAGAAATACAGTTTTAATTCCGTTTGTTTACCAAGAAGACGGTTTGATTAGAAGGCCGTTGACGCACCGTACGTGATGACGTGACTGTACGTAAGAACGTACGTAGTCGGCCTGAATTCGACTTAAATTAAGCTGATTTTTACACCGAAATTAATCATTTAAAAAGCTAAATCTGAATTATTCTGCGCATTTAACACCATTAACACATGTACAGATACTCAGGTTACACATAGCTTAATAATTTATTAGCTGTGTAGGTCTTATTGAAGCAAACAGTTAAAAAATACCTGTTTTATGTCATTTTAAACTACATTTATGGACATTTATGGCTGTTGCTGGGACAAAAAATACATGTTAAAACAAGGTTTATCACAACATGTTTTATTGAAATGGATCCCTATTATCTACCTTGTCTTTCTGAACCACAATTCCCAAATAACTCAAAGATATTGATTTAATGCGACCTTTATGAAGTAAAACAGGCCAGTTTTATCTAATTTTAACAAAATATACTTGTATTTTGGACTTTCTTCAACACCTATTAGCAAAACAGTCATGAAGACATGTTCTCTCACAAGTAGGACAGAAAGACGGGTAATTTCCACCTATTTCTCTCCTTAAATCAGTTTATTTATTCAGTTATATAGCGTTTAATGTGGCATTTACCCATTTGCATTATGGGAAATGTAGTATTTTGACTCATATCAGGGACTAATGCAGGGACATGGACTCTGAGTGTGTCTCAGACTGGGGGTTAGAGTGAATCTAATGAATTTTTTGCAAATTGCAATCAACCCGGGTGTCACGGTCGGCTGATAAATGATCCCTGGGGGAAAAGCCTCCTCACCACCATCACCACACATTACCAGTAACACCCTTCCTCAGATCATCTCATGCTGTCTTCTGTGGTGCTGCAGGAAGTCAAAAAAAGACAATTTATTGAAATATATTACAGTGTGTGTGTGGTTATGGCCGTAAGACACCATTATTGTTCCATTAAATCTCCTACTGACCAATCACACATTTTAGATCCCCTGAAATCTCTCCATTTGTGGGTGTTTACATGCACAATGACAATTAAGGGATAACAATCACCGTTTTTAGCCACGTATAGGAAGGGGAAGGACCACCAAACGTGTGAAAATGTCGTCCCGAGCTGCAACCGTGAGTCACTTTTCCATTACTCAGCTTCAATATAATTGTAATTAAAGTAAACAAGCTGTGAGATATTTAAATAAGCATTAATCACTGTTAAATATTGGCAGTAATGCGCCGTCTGGTTGCAGTTTTTAAGACATGAGGAGGAAAAGACGATACAGAGAAGTGTAGCGTGAGTAATTGAGACTCAGTCCAGATCAAGTTTGTTGTAATAAAACTATAAATGTGGGTTTTTTAAAGCTCTGAAGAAGCCAGTAAGCACATTATTTTAGTTTTGTATACGTTGATTTTCTGCAAGAGCTTCCTGCGTTGACTGAAGAGCCTCCATCTGCTGCCTCTGGACTCTTTTGTTCACACACACACACACACACACACACACACACACACACACACACACACACACACACACACACACACACACACACACACACACACACACACACACACACACACACACACACACACACACACACACATCCTGTTAAACACGGGGGTAAAGAGGGATTAGCAGGGTATTATCTAATTACCAGACAAAAGCAAACACAACCCACACACACTTCACTTCACACAGGCTCACAATGAAACTGCTTTCACTGTGAAAATCCCCCAAAATACACAGGGTTTAGGGTAGAAAGCAACTAAAACATCTCATTTGGGTTCTTTGTCTTTTTCCATCGATATTTAATCCTATTTAAAGCAAAACCTTCAAAATATGACAATAAACGGATGCCCAGAAGAAACACCACTGCTGTGACACGTGAGGTTATATTAAGAAGCATTATTCTCGTCTTTATTGAAAAGAGACACATTACAGTAGAAGACTCTGTATTCATTTCTCAACAACGGTACTGTACAGCCAACAAAAAGGTCAATAACAATAATTATCATAATAATTAGAACAACAAGAGTCTGGATGGTAAAACAAAACGACGAAAACCTGGATGGAGGAAAATATACAAAAACAAAGGAGAGGGGCATTTATAAATAATTTCGGGGCTTAAAGGCTACACGAGGAAAAACAACCAAACGCTGACCATACCGAGTTTATTGGTTTTGTAGTTTTGAAGTCTATGTACACGTGAGGTGGAGAAATTAGCGTTGTCTGCAGGCAGCTAGCGTATAGCTCGTAACATCCATGCTAGTAAATATACCGCGAGAGTAGCTAACGGTTAGCTAGCTGCAACTGGAGCTTCACAGGATGTTTCGTTTTGACGATAAAAAGGCGCGTTAAAACAGGCAAGTAGTCCTAGCTTCACTATGCTAACATATAGCGGAAGTTCGTACCGATGGCCCGAAACCACAATAGTCCAATTTGACCGACAGTTTGTTTGTGTGCGCTAGCCCAATAGCTTGAACATAAATGGCCATCTTTACGATGGTTTACGCTCTATGGGTCAGCGGACACATGGGCCATATTTGGGGCTTTTTGTGAATAATGGGCCATCGGGGCAATCGTACGTAGCAGTTAGCTTTAGCAACAGATGACTCTGTGCTACGATGACAATATATAGACAGATTACTAAGCTAGTTTGTTCATGACTCAGCAGTTTCTGTGATTACTAGCAGTTTAAAGCAGATATAATACATTTCTCTCCGTTAGCTAGCTGGTTCCTAGCTTTAGCGTCAGTTTTGATATTCTGGTCGAGAGCTTAGAGAAAAATTCAAGACAATACAAGAAAGAGAAAGCTGTAGTGGAAAAACGGACTGAATCAGATTTAGTGCATTTCTGTCATAAATAAAAGGATGTCTTTTTTCTGTCGCCGGACGAGTCGGATATAAAAACATTAAATAAAATCACGATTTACGGGAAGTTAAACGCCATCTTTGCGATGAATGGCACGAACAAACGGACGAAGTTAGGAGCGTAAAGGCAGGTGTAGAAATTCATGTTTTAGCATTTTACTTTGTACAGTGTTTGTGGTTTAATGGCGATATTGCAGCGATGTCGGCGTACGAAGTAACGGTGATTCACGTGAAAATGGATATTGCTTGTATACACAGTCGGGTTGAGAGCCGCTCCTCAACCTTTACGCTAACATTTGAGGACCAAACGGTAAAATAGAGCGAAGAGTCGAGGGGTAAAAATCATCATCACAAAAACATCGAGGACTCTTCATCCCGACAATCCTGATCGGTTAGCGTTCAGTCGACTGTTCTGCGTCCAGCGACCAAAAGAAGTCAACGCTCAGTCAGATATACAAAACCAGGTGTGTCTTTACAACTCTGTCAACACGGGACAACACCTGAACTTAACCTGCAACCATTCATTGCAGTTGGATCTTTAAACCAGTGGTTCCCAATCTAACGGTTGTTTGGGTTTCATTGGTCCTGGTCACATCCAGACTCAGTCTTGATTCCAGATGTGACCAAGTTTGGACTCTGTTTTGAGTCAGAGTTTGGCCACATCAAGAGTGGTTCCTAACTCAAAACTTGACTATATTTGAACATGGTCTTCTCCCAAAATGTGTCCACGTTCTGACTTGGGTTTTGAGTCAAAACTAACATGACCAAAATGTAGGCTCGGTTTTTGACCCACAACCCTTTTTCTTTACTCAAGATGTGACCAAATACAAACTTGGTTTTAAGTCAAACTTGACTACGTTCGGACTTGGTCGTCTCCCAAAAATGTGACCATATTTGGACCCACAAAATGACAACATTTTAGACTTGGTTTTGACCCAAAATCGTAACCACATCTGTACTCGTTCTTTATTCAAAACTCGACCAAACTGGGATTCAGTCTTGACTCGAGATGTGACCAAGATTTGACTCGTTCTCTTCCAAAAGTGAAGGCAAATTTAGACTTGGTTTTGAGTCACAAATTGACCACATTTGGACTTTGTCTTCTCCCTAAATGTGACCTAATTCAGACTTGGTTTTGCCCCAAAAATCGACCTCAAACTTGTCTTAAATCTGATTGGTTGCTGACTCCGACTGGGAGCCACTGGTTTCTGTTTACCTGCTTAGTTTAACTTCCTGTCCTGGAGGAGTTTCACACATTCAGTCCATGCTGGTGTTCTCAAACACTTCAGAGTAAATCACTGCGTTCAGGCGACAGTAAGTACTTCCTGTCGTCTCTAATGGACAGGAAGTGACAGAGGAGGAAGACTATTTACAACAAGGTTTCCACACCAGAGAAGAAGAAGCCCTTCTTTGTGATTCGCTGAGCAGAGCAGGGAGCCTGCTGATTGGACGGGAAACATTCAGATAACTTTATAGACAGATTTGTACAGATGTTACTTATATCACCTAAGTCACTATTTCCTCTCTAAAAGTGTGAATGACGTGTTTAAATGAAACCAAAGGATGAAACCAAACCTCCCGTCATCGTGATTTGTCTGAGATTACAGCAGATTATATAAAAACACCTGAAGAAGAAGCAGATTAAAGTTCCCTTATCGCCCCGTGCAGCCGCTTCCTTTTCTTTTCCCACTGTCTACACGTTAAAACACAAAAAATAAAATCACTTCAGGGATGGTTTGAGTTAAATATTCAACCAGGATGTGAATCAAACCCAGGTTTAAGACGCTCACAGCTCCGAAAATGCAGATAAATCCAACAAATACAGACAATAAACTGGACGATAAAACACATTTTTCCACGTTCTGAATCTCACACAGCTAGATGCACTGTCTTTACACCTCACCATCATCAAAGAGGTGATTGTGGGGCCATGCTTGATGTCTCTGGCATGTCATAGGCCAAATAATCCAATGAAATGCTAAATTATAGCCCAAAAAACATGCATCGTTGTATATTAAATGAAAGATATATCGTCCAGCCCTAGAGAAGCCGTTGAATTACCTAGAAAGTCTTCTACGTTTGCATTTGTTGGACTGAAATGTGTGAAAACGAGGTAAACCTGGCGTTAGGGTGCTGGGGAAACGACAGGAGTTGAAGATCTCCGGTCCCTGAGCCATAGCTTTGTACACTTTTTACACCCAGAAACAGAACCCCCTCCCCACGTTGACGTCTGAACGATCGGTCCAGAACATCGAGATATACAATATACACAATCCAGGGGGGCGGGGCTTAAATTAAACGAGGAGGAGAGAAAGTGTAGCACATGCGATCTATCACTTCTTCTTCTTCTGATATTTTATTTTAAACATTGAGATATCTTCACACAACATAAAAAGGCTTCACAGAACTCGTGGAATAAAACCGTTGAAGGCGTCTTTTCCTTCTTCTTCGCTTCGATATGTCGTCCTTAAATTAACGATGAGGTATGATGAGGGTCACATGATTATATTTATATCTCCCAGTTTGTTCTCAGTGGTCATATGAGCGCGGTGGTGTTGTTGTTGCGGTTGTTGTTTCGTCGCGGCAGGTTGGGCGTGGCCATCAGAGGGTAGCGCTCGTCGGGACATCCGTACTGAAGGAGCACGTCCACGCACTCCTGGCTGCTCGCCTGCCGCGCGTACGCCATCGCTGAGTTACCGTGAGCGTCCCTCGCATTCAGGTCCACGCCGTACTGAGGAGGAAGAGGAGGAAGAGGAAGAGAGGTTAGAAGTGGGAGAAGAAGTGGATTTTGTTTCCCTATTCGCTCCGTGCAGCTGCTTCCTATTCATGTTTAAACACTAAAAAACGACACTTTAGTGACAGTTTAAATGAAACAATATGCACCCAGGACGTACATCAGAGTATGCTTTAAGATAAATCCCAGATGTACAGATTAAATATCGCACGATGAACCAAATCTGTCAGAAAGGAGTCGTCTTGCAGGCCTTATTTGGATGTACAAAGAGTCTGAATCCCATGAAAGAGAGAGAGCTCTAAACACGAGCTTTAGAAGTGCAGGATATTTAAGGTTAAATGACTTAATCGTGCGCTCCTTTTAGGCACGTCTGCTCAAAGGTATTTGATCCTTTTGCATTTAACTCTGACGGTTTCAGCTTTAGGAGCCTGACGTTTCTCCTCCTCGTACCCAGAGCAGCAGCTGCGTGATGACCACGTTCCCCTTCCTGGACGCCAGGTGCAGCGCGTTGCGTCCGTCTCCGTCTCCGCACGTCTCGTTGACCTGCGATCGGGACCCGTGAGCGAGCAGCAGCACGACGGAGGGCAGGTCCTCCTCTGCAGCCGCTCTGAGCAGCTGCTGACCCAGAGTCAGATCTGAGACGCAGGGCAGCGCCGCCACGAACACCCGCTGCTCGTACTTGGCTCGGATCCAGCGCTCACGCTCCTCCCTGGGGGGAAAGAGGGGGATGTCAGTGATACTGTGTGGTACGATGCAAGAAAGGCAGCAGGTTCAGAGGCTGAAATCAACATTTAGAGACATAACAACATTAAAATGACCCGATTACTCACTGACGCGTCACTAAGTGTTTATATATACTGAGACGTGGCAGAAACACTGGGTTTTGAGTGAGATTTTAAAGTTTACACTGCATTTTATAATGGCAACGTTTTCTATTTTCAACCATACTCATAAGGCCTCAAGTATTAGTTTACCTTTTTAAAAAAAAGAAGTGTATAGCAAAATAGAAGTGGCAAAGGCAGGTCGAAAAACTCTGAATTCTGCAGATTTCAATAGTTAAACATGTTTGAATATTCCCCCTTTTTTTACTTTAAACGTAAGCCTTTAATCAGGGAAAGAGAGTATTTTCCTAAAACTATGATATAAATCTCAGAGAACTTTTTTATTTTCTTGCAGATTTATCACTTTCTATTTTTTTTTATCTCGTATAAACGTCAGATTTTTTCTTGTTTATTTACCACTTAAACCTGGAAGAATATAACGTGTTCTCTATTAAATGTAAGAGTTTCTTTCCACATCACCCCCCCCCCCCCCTCTGCTCTATATGCTGCTCTACACTGAGTGATTCCCCTCAGAGAGAATAAGACACACGAGGGACAGACATTGTTCACATCATGAACTGCTGATCTGCTTAATCCACATCTGATCCGCTAATCTCTGCATGTTCACACACACACACACACCCACACCCACACACCCCCACCACACACACCACACACAACACACACACACACACACACACACACCCACACACACACACACACCACACACACCACACACACCCACACACACCCACCCCCACACACACACACAAACACACCCACACACACACACAGATATTGAGCTGTCCTCCCCCTTCTTAACAGGAAATGGAGAACAGGGTCTCACAGGTTGATGCCTCCACCATGACATGACTCCAGTGTGTGTGTGTGTGTGTGTGTGTGTGTGTGTGTGTGTGTAAAACAGTAAGAGAGGAAGCAACACACAAGAAGCGAATGCAGCAGAATATTTGTCTCTCTCTTGATCCTCAGAATCAGAATCCAGTATTCAACTAAGCTGTGTAATAACTTCTTTTAAATTGGGTTTCAGGCCACATGTAAATAGACAAACATCTTATTTACGTCATGATTTATTCTTTTTAATAGATATATATTACAAAAAATGACAAAATATTAAAAAAAAAAATAATTCTGAGATTTACGTTGAAACTTTAGCGAAAAAACCCTATTTTTGTTTTATTTTATTACCTTAACATCATGTTTTTGACTATCATGATTATAACATGCCGTGTTACTGAAACACGGGAAGAGATGCATGCTGGGAGATGTAACTGTGGGAAAAGAGGATGAGCTGAAAAATTGAAGGAGGACGAGAAAGTTTTGGGACGGTGTGGGAACCTCATTAACTCTCTTCCTGGAGACCAGAGAGTGTGTGCGTGTGTGTGTGTGTGTGTGTGTTTCGGGGGTGTGGCGACAGCTAGCATCACGGAATGTCCCGGAGAGAGAGAGAGAGACAGGAGACCACGGCCCACAGAGCCCGAACAAAGCCTGGAGGTGTGTGTGACTGTGTGTGAGTGTGTGTGTGTGTGTGTGTGTGTGTGTGCTCAGCGGGGCTCTGGCCTTCTGTCCTCTGGAGGACGGAGAGGAAATGTGAGGCCACGGAGACGCATGCCTTCCCCCCAAGTTGCTAAGGGCCCGGTGTGGTGTGTGTGTGTGTGTCTGTTTGTGTGTGTGTGTGTCTGTGTGTGTGTGTCTGTGTGTGTGTGTCTGTGTGTGTGTGTATGTGTGTGTGTGTGTCTGTTTGTGTGTGTGTGTGTGTCTGTTTGTGTGTGTGTCTGTGTGTGTGTGTGTGTGTGTGTGTGTGTCTGTGTGTGTGTGTGTCTGTGTGTGTGTCTGTGTGTGTGTGTCTGTGTGTGTGTGTGTGTAGCTAATACTAAAGCATTTATTGTAAGATGTCGATCAGACTGTCATTACTAGATCTAAGTTGTTGGAGTTGTTTCTGATTACTTGGTGTGTTTGTTGTTTATTTGGTAGTTAATTCTGTGTGTGTGTGTGTGTTTCTGTCTGCCTGTCTGTGTGTGTGTGTGTGTGTGTGTGTCTGTGTGTGTGTGTGTGTCTGTGTGTGTGTGTAGCTATACTAAAGCATTTATTGTAAGATGTCCATCTGTAGTTACTAGTTGTTGGAGTTGTGTCTGATTACTTGGTGTGTGATCGTTGTGTATTTAGTATTTTATTCAGTGTGTGTGTGTGTGTGTGTGTGTGTGTGTTTCGGCTGTATACTTGGAAAGTGTGTGTTTGTGTTTGACTGTGTGTTTTATTGTGTGTTGCAGTAAACATCATCACGAGCTAACGAGTCCTGAAACACACTCTGGACAGTGGAGAGGCTAATTGCACTAATTAACAACCGAGTGTGTGTGTGTGTGTGTCAGTGTGTCAGTGTGTGTGTGTCAGTGTGTGTGTGACAGTATGTGTTAACATGTGTCTGCTGAATGCACACACTCATATCTCGTGTGTTAATCTGTGTGTGTGTCCCTTTTCACATCCCATTAGACAGAGTGTGCTGCTCTCCTGCACCGAGGCATGCTGGGTAGATAATTAAACATGAGTCCCGATGAGACACACACACACACACACACACACACACACACACACACACACACACACACACACACACACACACACACACACACACACACACACACACACACACACACACACACACACACACACACACACACACACACACACACACACACACACGAGCCTGGAGGGGTGTGTGTGTGAGTGTGTGTGTGTCAGTTGAATTAATCAAATGACACCAGCCAGAGGAAACACACACTTCCCTCTCATGAATCTACTTCTTCTTCTTCTACTGTTTCTAATGTCGCGGTATATTCCGGTTGATTGACAGCTTCATCAGTTTGGCGTCCCTCAGGGAAACCCACTGGGCCCACTGTGATTTCCTGCCTGTTGTGTGTGTGTGGGCGTGTTCGTTCCCCCTGATTGGCTGCTCTGTCGGGTGTTTGACCCCCAGAGCTGCTATGAAAGATAAACACACTAAACTCTTTAGGTTTTACCTCAAAGGTTTAAATCTAAGAGGAAAAGTGAAATGCAAATGAGGCGAATGCTAACGTCAGGTGAATTTAGGAGAGATGTGCACACACAAACCGGAGTGGACTTTGAGCGTTTTTTATCCAGTGGTTTGAAAGCAGACATGCTATGGGAGATACATACACTAACATGTTTAATGTTTTACCTGAAAGGTTTAAATCTAAGAGGAAAAGTGAAACGCTCACTCTTCATTTAAACGCAAACATTTAACAGATCAATAACGGTCTCTTATCTTATCAAACGCTAACATTTGGTGAATTTAGGAGAAATCTGCACACCAATAGACAAATACCACAAAATAAATGTGGATTTTTATGTTAAATGTCCACTAGTCTGACAAGAGACATGCTATGGAAGATAAATAGAGTCAAATGTTAAAGTTTTTACCTGAAATGTCTAAAATAAAACAGGAAAAGTTAAATAAAGGATTCTCCGGTTGAGCCCAGCCTGAAGCGCCAGTGAGACGTATCGCTGCTGCTAAAGCCTCATTAATTACAGCGTGTGTGTGTGTGTGTGTGTGTGTGTGTGTGAGAGGTAATGAGCGGTGGGACTCGGGGTTAAGAGTGACACGGTGTCAGTGGCTCCTCTTCTGGCCTAATTAGCCCTCTAATTAATAGATTAATAGATAGATAGATAGAGCGTGGATAAGAGCAGCAGCTAACTGCCCGAGCTAATGTGCATTTAAAGATGAATCACCGCCGTCACGTGCACTAAACCACACGCACGTGCACGCCTAACAAGGTGAGGAGCTTCACATTTCACCCAGAAAACCCTCAGTGTTTTTTTTTTTTACATCCAGCAGGAGAGAGGAGAAGAAGAAATCAATTAGCCTTTGCTAGCGGGTCGTTAGCTGCCCTTGGATGGGCACAGATAATTAAATAGGGGGAGGAGGAGGGGGGGGAATCAGTCGTGAGACAAGGGGTTAAATTGGACAGAGTTAAAAAAAGAAAAGAGGTGGAGATGATCTGAGACGCTCCAGAGATACCACAGAAAAAACTGCAATAGTACAAAGACAAGTACTGCTAACAAATACTACTAAATAAAATGCTAAAAGGTCAATAAATATGCAAAATCCTTCAAAAAGTACCGAGTGTGATCCTCTCTCTCTCAGGTGGGTTTCAGGTGAGTCAGAGTCTCAGGTGATGATGATCTATGTCCTGACTATGATCTGACTCTATGTCCTGACTCTATGTCCTGACTCCATGATCTGACTATGTCCTGACTCTATGATCTGACTATGTCCTTACTCTATGTCCTGACTCTATGTCCTGACTCTATGTCCTGACTCTATGTCCTTACTCTATGTCCTGACTCTATGTCCTGACTCTATGTCCTGACTCTATGTCCTGACTCTATGATCTGACTCTATGTCCTGTCTCCATTATCTGACTCTATGTCCTGACTCTATGACCTTACTCTATGTCCTGACTCTATGATCTGACTCTATGTCCTGACTCTATGTCCTGACTCTATGATCTGACTCTATGTCCTGTCTCCATTATCTGACTCTATGTCCTGACTCTATGTCCTGACTCTATGTCCTGACTCTATGATCTGACTCTATGTCCTGACTCTATGTCCTGACTCTATGTCCTGACTCTATGTCCTGACTCTATGATCTGACTCTATGTCTGACTCTATGTCCTGACTCTATGATCTGACTCTATGTCCTGACTCTATGATCTGACTCTATGTCCTGACTCTATGATCTGACTCTATGTCCTGACCCTATGTCCTGACTCCATGATCTGACTATGTCCTTACTCTATGATCTGACTCTATGATCTGACTATGTCCTGAATCTATGATCTGACTCTATGTCCTGACTCTATGATCTGACTCTATGTCCTGACTCTATGTCCTGACTCTATGATCTGACTCTATGATCTGACTCTATGTCCTGACTCTATGTCCTGACTCTATGTCCTGACTCTATGTCTGACTCTATGATCTAACTCTATGTCCTGACTCTATGTCCTGACTCTATGTCCTGACTCTATGTCTGACTCTATGTCCTGACTCTAATTGCATGAAGAAGCGAGGTTTCTAAGTCCTACATTAAATGGAAAATAGGTGCAGGGTTTCATCGTCCTGCCACTCATCATCGATGGTCAGAAACAGAGGCATGAAGTGTTTTTCCTTAAATCTGCAGGACTCCTTCCAAAATGTGTTTAAATGTTAGAAGTATTCCCTTTAATGAGATATAAAACAGAGAAAAGAAGCAGATGACTGATGCTGGAGACAGAACTTAGAGACATTTCTGCTGCAAAAATGATTTTAATTATCAAGATATTTGAGAGAATTCAGATTTATGACCCAGAAAACAGCTAAATATATCAAAATGAGTCCAGGATTTGGTTTTTTTCGACCCCTTATCATTTTTAAATACAATAACACGTTAAGAACTGGCTGAATGCATGAAGTCTCAGATCTGCAGAGTCTGACCTGATTTCTCACTAAATGACCCTCACAACGGCGTGTTTATTTCCGCGTTGTTAAATAAAGTACATTATCTGCAGAGGAAATAAAGAGGAGCGTTTGAAATGTTTACCAGCCGCTCCTTGTGATCCCATTCAATCCAAACACATTACCCTCTCCCCCATCCTCCATTTTTTTTTATTGCACGAGCCAATTAGCCACAGGGAGGCGAGCGTTATTTATTTCTTCATTATTAAAATAATCCGATGACTCAGGCATAAGAGGAGATGTAGTTAGCGTTTAGCTTAGCGATGACAAACGACGGGCGGACGCTGTGATTGGCTCGTGTCAGGCGGCTTAATGTCAACAGTAAATTGGCGAGGGGGTGGGGGGGGGTTGGTGGGGGGGGCAGCGATGTACAAAATAATGTCTATTAGGACTAATTTAATCAAGGCCCCCCTGTTACAGATGAGTTAGAGAGCAAGGGGCCAATTATTTTACTGCTTCTGTCAGTGTGTGTGTGTGTGTGTGTGTGTGTGTGTGTGTGTGTGTGTGTGTGTGTGTGCTGTTTAACATGCAGGCCGTGGGGGCTGCAGCAGATAATAATGGCGGAGAAGATGAGGGCAGAACGGAGAGTTAACCGACTGCAGAGGAGAAAAACTGACACACACACACACACACACACACACACACAGACAGAGAGACACACTGACAGACACACACACACTGACAGAGAGACACACTGACAGACACACACACACACACACACACACAGACAGAGAGATACACTGACAGACACACACTGACAGACACACACACACACACACACTGACAGAGAGACACACTGACAGACACACACACACACACACACACTGACAGACACACACACACACACACACACACACACACACACTACAGACACACACACACACACACACACACACACACACACACACAGAGACCGTGATCTCATGGGATGTTAACAGTTATTCGTGCAAATAAATGATGCTTTTATTGTGAAAAATATGTTTTTCTGTTTTTCTCGATATTTCGGACGATTTTTATAATATATTAAGATTTTTCACGGGTGTAACATAAAGCTGAGATGTTCACAATGATAACCATCAGCTGTACTTATATTAAATGAATTATTTTGAAGCGAGAAATAGTGGATAAATGATCAGATAATCTCTGATTCCTCCTCCTGAACTTTGAGGAAATATAATAAAATACACAATATTTATTATCATATTGGATTAACTGAGAAGAAATGTGTTGTTTTTATCACCAATCTCCACATTTGAGAGGCTGAAAACAACCTTTATGGCATTAAAAATGACCTGTATTTTCAGAATAAAAGCAGATTCAGCTCTACAGGAAAAGCTTTCCTCCAAATATTAAGGATTATTTCTCGAGTTGATTTGACTTTACTCCTCGTTAATAGGTCTCAAACTAAAGCTAATTATCATATAGATGATTCTGCAGATTATTTTCTAGATGATGTTTAAAGGTCCCGTGTCTCATGGCCATTTCTGCTGATCATGATCCCATGTTGAGGTCTACTAGAATAGATTCACGTTGTTCAATGTTCCAAACTCACATCACACAGCGTCTCTGTAGATGTGTGTATTCACTCTCTGTCCTACACGGCTTGTTGGAGCTCCTGCCCCCCCCCCCCCTGTGAGCCCAGTGGCCGTCTGCGAGACAGCGAGACACAGCGAAACCCAGCCCGAAACACACACACCGCAGCCTGGCTGGGAGTTTGTGTGTGTGCTCAGGCTGAGTTCCTCGCTGTCTCGCCGACCCCACACCAGGGAGCCGGCTCAGTGTCCAATTCCTCGCAGCAGCGAGCCTCGCAACGTCCCGCCGAGTGTGTGTGTGTGAGGAAGTCCGCGGATTGGTCCAAACGTCCGCGGAGCCGTTACGTTACGTCACTATACCCAAGAAGTAACCAATGGAAACAGAGAGATCCCCAACGAGGCGTTCAGGGACAGCATGGACAGGTCTCCTCTGTGTCAGAGCTTTACTCCCTACAGGGTGCACTTTGAGGGTCTGTGACTCTGCAGACCGTTCACATGCAGAAGCTACAGAACACAAGGGGACGGGTCAGAACCAGAGAAGCATGGGACCTTTAAGTATATCAGAAAATGAAGAAAAATGTGTTTAAATGTTAGAAATATTCAATTTAATAAGATATAAAACAGAAAAGCTGCAAATCTCCAGATCACAGAGACGTTTCTGCAGAAGATGACTTATGACTTATATTACCAAAATATTAGAGATTTATTGCCTTTTCCACTAAATGTGACCGTGTATTTCTTCATAACTCACAATTAGACTCAACTATTTGATCCTGAATCATTCGATAATATATTTCAGGTGTTCAAACGGCCAGAAAATAGTAAACAAAAACATCTATTTGGTCCAAATTGATGTTTTTGATGAAAATATTGTCGATTATTTTTAATATTTACCGCGTTTTAAATCACTTCCTGTCAGCAACCATAACACCATCAGTGTGTGTGTGTGTGTGTGTGTGAGTGTGTGTGTGAGTGTGTGTGTACGAGAGCCCCTGACCCTGGGGGGCAGTTATCTGTGATGTGCCCCCCCCCCCCCCTCAGGTCCCCAGAGCCCAATCCTGCCCGACGACACACCTGCACCCCGCCAAATTAAAAGCCCCGGAGTAATTTTAAATCTGTTAGCGCTTGGGGGGGGGGGGGGGGGGGGGGGCAAGACTAATCTGTTCCCATAAAGACCCCCCACTCTGAATTATGACCCCCCAGTATCCATCTAAATATCGCTGTTCACCCTCTGTCTGAAACCAGAGCCCAGTCTCTGCTCTGATTGGTCAACCAGCTTGGAGATGTCCCGCCCCCTTTAGTTTATCACGTACAGTGTGTTGGAGCGCTAGCCAATAGGAGCAATGCGAGTGTTCCACAGTGATGTCACTATGTCTGGAAGTAAACAAAGGAGTGTATTTATGTGTGTGTGTGTGTGTGTGTGTGTGTGTGTGTGTGTGTGTGATGGTGATGGTTGCAGAGAGTGTGTGTGTGTGTGTCTGTGTGTGTGTGTGTCTGTGTGTGTCTGTGTGTGTGTGTGTGTGTGTGTGATGGTGATGGTTGCAGAGAGTGTGTGTGTGTGCGTGTGTGTCTGTGTGTGAGTGTGTATGTGTGATGGTTGCAGGGCTGCAGAGAGTGTGTGTGAGTGTCTGTCTATGTGTCTGTGTGTGTGGGAGTATGTACAGTGTGTGTGTGTGTGTGTGTGTGTGTGATGGTTACAGGGCTTTAGAGAGAGTGTGTGTTACTTGTTGCAGATGATGTGTGTTTTCAGAGTGTTTCTGGACCACCAAAAGCCCCTCTAAATGCTCCCATTAACCCCACCCTCACACACACACACACACACACACACACACACACACACACACCCTCCAGCGTCAGCTGGGTGAGGGGAGGCTAAATTTGGTTGATTGTTTTAATGAAGTGTGGAGTGTTGGCACCAGCTCTGGGGGGTGTGTGTGTGTGTGTGTGTGTGTGTGTGTGTGTGTGTGTGGTGTGTGTGTGTGTGATGGTGTTAGCGCTCAGAGTGACAGCGATGCTAATATCATGCTCCTGGTAAAGTCTTTTTGGTCCAAATGGATGTTTAGAAACAGCTTTTTGATGAAAAATGATGAAAATATTGCCGATTATTTCTTAATATTTCCAGCGTTTTAATCACTTCCTGTCAGTAACCATAACACCAGATCAGAGTGTGTGTGTGTGTGTGTCTGTTGACATGTATATAGACTTCTTGCACTATATTTCATTAGTAAATGTTATTATATATGAAGCATTGGAGGAGGAGCGTTACAACAGAAGCAACACACGAGGCACAACAACAAGACACAAACATACTGTACATGCCAACAGCGCAGATACAAAATAAGAATATATATAAGTATCTCTCTCTCGCCCCCTCCCTCCAAAAAGCACCTAATTGTGTGTGGGGGGGGGGGGGGGGGGACCTTGACAGACAGGAGGTCAGTGAAGCTGCTGCCGGCCATCTTTAACATTAAGATAATCAGCACATTAATTACCCTGTGATCATTAAATCAGCCACTTGCAAAATGAAATCTCGGCCCCTATTACTCACTCCAGAGAACACGAGGGGGGGGTGTGTGTGTGTGTGTGTGATGAGGGGGGGGTTACATCCATCAGACCCCTCCCCCCCTCGTCTTCTTCTTCTACTCCCTCTTTTAGCGCTGCCACGGCTCTTTAAGGTGATTTAACGCAGAAAGTTGCCTTGATTTTCAAAATAAGACTTAAGGCTTTTGAATGGAACCTGAACCTGAACCAGACCGGACCCTGAACCTGAACCTGAACCAGACCCTGACCCTGAACCTGAACCTGAACCTGAACCTGGTGTTTATTAAAGCCTCTCGTTACTTCCCACGATTCAAAACCTTTTCCTCTCTGGCGTTTCTACTCAGGACCTTTCTGATTACAAAGAGCATAAAGAGGTAGACATGGCCGTAGACAGATATATGAAGAGGAGCAGTGTGTGGAGGAATGGAGGGAGGAAGAGGAAGAGGAGGAGGAAGAGGAGGAGGAAGAGGAGCAGTGTGTGGAGGAATGGAGGGAGGAAGAGGAGGAAGAGGAGGAGGAAGAGGAGGAGGAAGAGGAGCAGTGTGTGGAGGAATGGAGGGAGGAAGAGGAGGAAGAGGAGGAGAGGAGGAGGAAGAGGAGGAGGAAGAGGAGCAGTGTGTGGAGGAATGGAGGGAGGAAGAGGAGGAAGAGGAGGAGGAAGAGGAGCAGTGTGTGGAGGAATGGAGGGAGGAAGAGGAGGAAGAGGAGGAGGAAGAGGAGGAGAAAGAGGAGTGTTTCTGGATCATTGAGATAATATTGACCTCCTGCTCTGAAACACCGTCATATATAAAAGACAACCAGAGAAGGCTAATGGTTCGTCAATACTCTGTGTGTGTGTGTGTGTGTGTGTGTGTGTGTGTGTCAGACTGTGTGTGTGTGTGTGTCTGTGTGTGTGTGTGTCTGTGTGTGTCTGTGTGTGTCTGTGTGTCAGACTGTGTGTGTGTGTGTCTGTGTGTGTCTGTGTGTGTGTGTGTGTGTGTGT
>CM062287.1:12920022-12922522 GCA_031216635.1 Dissostichus eleginoides | reverse complement strand
AGTGTGTGTGAGTGTGTGTGTGTGTCTCTGTGAGTGTGTGTGTGTCTCTGTGTGTGTGTGTGTGTGTGTGTGTGTGTGTGAGTGTGTGTGTGTGTGTCTCTGTGAGTGTGTGTGTGTGTCTCTGTGTGTGTGTGTGTGTGTGTCTCTGTGAGTGTGTGTGTGTGTGTCTCTGTGAGTGTGTGTGTGTCTCTGTGTGTGTGTGTGTGTGTCTCTGTGAGTGTGTGTCTGTGTGTGTGTGTGTGTGTGTGTCTCTGAGTGTGTGTGTGTGTGTGTTTGTCTCTGAGTGTGTGTGTGTGCGTCTCTGTGTGTGTGTGTGTGTCTCTGTGTGTGTGTGTGTGTGTCTCTGAGTGTGTGTGTGTGTGCTCTCACTCTGAGCGTCACAGTCTGCACAGCGTTCGTTCCCTCTGATGCTCCTGATGTTCTGCAGAGCCATCGCCTCCGTCTGGCTCGGGAGACGAGACTGAAACAACAACAACAACACTCAGTCAGTAAACAACAACATGTGAGTTCTGTTTCTTAAAGGTACAGTACCCTTTAACGACTCCACCGACACAGAGACCATGTGAAGCTGCTGAAAGCCCTAAAAGCTCTCGTAGGTGACCTTAAGTCCCAAAGTTAAGTCGTTTAGAGAGATTTCTTAACATCATTTAACTTGATTGACTTATAAGTCAAGCAGGTAGTAAATAGGTTATTTAAATACAGTTGAATTACAGTTTTATGTACGTTTCTGACATGCTTTAAAACTCTGTAATCTCCAAAAACATCCCCTAAAATCGAGTGATTTAAGGACCAATCGCCTTGTGCTCATTTTAAACCCACCTTGTTCTTGTGCTCTCCTGTATGATATAATGTTTTAAACCCACCCCCCCCCCACCTTGTTCTTGCTGCTCTCCTGTATGATATATAATGTTTTAACCCCCCCCCCCACCTTGTTCTTGCTGCTCTCCTGTATGATATATAATGTTTTAACCCCCCCCCCCCACCTTGTTCTTGCTGCTCTCTGTATGATATATAAGTTTTAACCCCCCCCCCCCACCTTGTTCTTGCTGCTCTCGCAGGCCTGCAGGCTGGCCAGGATCTGGCTCTCTATCAGCTGGACCCAGGAGTCTCTCTCCTCGTACGAAGTGGCCTCGAAGTGCCACGTCTGCCCCGTCAGAGACACGATGGTGAACTCAAAGTTCTCCTCGCTCTCTGAAACACACCAAACACAACCAGGTAAATACGTCCATGTCTTTAGGCAAATATTCAGAGTATTTGGGCTAAAAGAGTTCTGAAAAACACAGGAAACACAACGAGGGTCAGTTTGATACGTTTATTAAAGAGACTGAAAACCTCGGAGTTTCTTTTTATCTCTTCGCTGCAGGCGGACGATCCTCCGTTTATTCAAACTGCAGCGGACAGCTCAAGGTCAAACTGGGCTTTTATTTTGAAAAGCCGGCAAGATTGAAAACTAGGATGATGGGAAATATTGCTCTCAAGACAAAAATAATATCCTGTTTCCACAATTTAAAAAAGCCAATAAATTATTAAATTACTCACGAAGACAAAAACTGTAACGCAGAATATTTAACGCGTTTATTTTCCACCAAGAAAAATCAAGCAAAAATGTTGCTTTTGAGGTTTTTTTGAGGACAAAAACTATAATATTTACATTTTAAAGTTATTTTTAATAAAGTTCTTATTTTTTACCACGATCACAACTGTTAAGAAACGAAGGGAAAACGAACCAAAGACCCATTTAAGCTGCTTTTGAGTCTGTTTTTACGCTAAATGACAGA
This sequence comes from Dissostichus eleginoides, assembly GCA_031216635.1. Classification (NCBI taxonomy): domain Eukaryota; kingdom Metazoa; phylum Chordata; class Actinopteri; order Perciformes; family Nototheniidae; genus Dissostichus; species Dissostichus eleginoides. Next base: position 12,920,744 of record CM062287.1, on the reverse strand, counting down.
AAAACTCAAATCAATAAGAACCCTCACATTCGTGCCACGGTTAATGAACACCATAAAGAAAGCGTCTGTTAAAGACAATCGGAGTATAATCCCTTCCTGAGGGTGTGTCGCGGGGTCAAGAGCAGGAACCCCATCATAATTACATTCCCATGATCCTCTGTTGCCGGGCGGAATAGAGGAGGGGGGTTTCTGACAATTACTGAAGCCAACAGTCCAGAAAGGGTCTGCCCCCCGTCGTAAATTACACGCTGCTTATAATGCAATAAAGACGGAGGGGGGGGGGCTTTCCAAATTGGGATCAATAAAGTACTTCCTATCTTATCTTATCTTAGGTAAAGGACCAATCAGAGTGTCTTGTTTTAAATCCTGTATCTCCTGCTGATCCAGCTCTTTATTTTTCTCATACTGTCCTCTTTTCACCCTCTGTCTGAAACCAGAGCTCTGTTGTGATTGGTCCACCAGCTTAGAGATGTCCCGCCCCCTTAGCCTTAATCACGTACAATGTGTTGGAGCGATAGCCAATAGGAGCGCGAGTGTAGGCGTCTACAAGTCATATTTGTATTGAATGATCCAGATTTCTCGGGGTCACAAACATGTCCTACAGCAGGAAGAGACCCCCGTTGGTTTCCATTCGAGGTGGTCTTTTTGATTCTTCAGATGCAATAAATAAAAAAGCAATGTGAGCGTCCTGCAAAGCGTCTGAGTTACTAAACGTATGCATG
>CM062287.1:12907522-12912522 GCA_031216635.1 Dissostichus eleginoides | reverse complement strand
ATTAAAGGGACTGGAACACAGAGAGCCCCCCAGACCACTATCTGAAACATATGTATATATATATTAAAGGGACTGGAACACAGAGAGCCCCCCAGACCACTATCTGAAACATATGTATATATACATATTAAAGGGACTGGAACACAGAGAGCCCCCCAGACCAGTATCTGAAACATATGTATATATACATATTAATAATATACTGTGAGAGGCTTTAGTGCAAAGAACACCTGGACTTCTGGGTAAAATACCAGAATAATAACCCAGAATTTAAACGAGGAGTGAAACCCTGATGGATGCTGGGAGTTTGGGTGGAGGTGCATGTCTGGAGGATGAGGGCGAGCCGGCCAATCAGAGGCCAGCGTTTCCTCTCTCCCTCTGACAGCTGTGACTAGCGGCGGAATAAAATAACATTCAGCTTCCATCAATATCACGGCGCGGCGAGACTCTGACATGAGACACACACACACACTACCACACACACACACACACACAGCGGCTGGTCGGCAGACAGCCCCAAGGACGGCCATAACTTATTTTACAATCGTTTAGTCTCAGCTCAAGTGGAAAATGTGACAACTTATCTCTGCTGACAAGATGCCATCCCCGAGAGTGCAATTAACCGCCGTGGATTAACGGCCCTCCCATCTGCACGACACACACACACACACACACACACACACACACACACACACACACACACACACACACACACACACACACACACACACACACACACACACACACACACACACACACACACACACCAGACTCAATTGACTTCTATAAGTATCAAGAGGCGAATAATAATAAATAATAATAATAATAAAACATGACATTTTGATAGCGCTTTTCTCAGTGCTCAAAGATGCTTTACATACAATTAGAAACAGTTGTTGTTCATGAAACCCCTCCTTTGTTTACTTCAACATAGTGACATCACTGTGTAACACTCGCGCTCCTATTGGCTAGCGCTCCAACACATTGTATTTGATAGGCTAAGGGGCGGGACATGTCACAGTAGAGCCAGTAAATACTGATATAACCAGGAAAGGAGAATACTAGGGCCTCTTTATTTAGAGAAGCCACTACTGTGTGTGTGTGTGTGTGCGTGTGTGCGTGTGTGTGTGTGCGCGTGTGTGTGCGCGTGTGTGTGGGTGTGTGTGTGCGTGTGTGTGTGCAGTGTGTGTGTGTGTGTGCGTGTGTGTGCGTGTGTGTGGGCCCCTGGGAGTGTATTTTAAAGCATTTCGCAGCTTTAAACGTTATTTGAGGACGACTGCAGGGCTGACGAGAGAGCTGTCAGTCAAAATTATTTGTCACGGCAACACAGCTGTCAGTCTCAGCGTCTCCCTCTGTGTGTGTGTGTGTGTCTGTGTGTGTGTGGTCTCGGTGGCCATTAGCTTGACAAACAGTGGGAGCAGCGTTAGGCTGGCAGCTGAATCAATGGGAGACAAATGATAGGCTCCACTGCGGAGCTGCGCACAGGGGCCCTCTGAGCCCGGCGGTGGAGCTGCGTGTGAGGACCCACCTGCACGTCAGGACTTTATTTATAAATTATAATCTTCTGCTAGGATTAAAGGTTTTTAAATGAAATGCTGACTCTTTTTTAATCACTCGGTAGTTCATTGGCTCATTATGAATGGAATGGTTACCTGTGCTGACTCCTTAGATATCTTACTAATTGGTTAAGTGAATGGTTACCTGTGCTGACTCCTTAGATATCTTACTAATTGGTTAAGTGAATGGTTACCTGTGCTGACTCCTTAGATATCTTACTAATTGGTTAAGTGAATGGTTACCTGTGCTGACTCCTTAGATATCTTACTAATTGGTTAAGTGAATGGTTACCTGTGCTGACTCCAGAGTTGGCGATGACTTGTTGGTTAATTGACTCGTTAGTGATTGCCTGCTCACCTGTGCTGACTCCAGAGTTGGCGATGACTCGTTGGTTAATTGACTCGTTAGTGATTGCCTGCTCACCTGTGCTGACTCCAGAGTTGGCGATGACTCGTTGGTTAATTGACTCGTTAGTGATTGCCTGCTCACCTGTGCTGACTCCAGAGTTGGCGATGACTCGTTGGTTAATTGACTCGTTAGTGATTGCCTGCTCACCTGTGCTGACTCCAGAGTTGGCGATGACTCGTTGGTTAATTGACTCGTTAGTGATTGCCTGCTCACCTGTGCTGACTCCAGAGTTGGCGATAATACGTTGGTTAATTGACTCGTTAGTGATTGCCTGCTCACCTGTGCTGACTCCAGAGTTGGCGATAATACGTTGGTTAATTGACTCGTTAGTGATTGCCTGCTCACCTGTGCTGACTCCAGAGTTGGCGATGACTCGTTGGTTAATTGACTCGTTAGTGATTGCCTGCTCACCTGTGGTGACTCCAGAGTTGGCGATAATTTGTTGGTTAATTTACTCGTTAGTGATTGCCTGCTCACCTGTGCTGACTCCAGAGTTGGCGATGACGACTCCTGCTTCGCTCCACTGGTCGGCGCTGGAGACGGAGTACGAGCGCTGATGATCGATCCCTCGCCCCGAGAACGAGACGAGAGACACGCCGCTCAACATCTGAGAGGAGGAGCTGGAGACTGAACCTAGTGAGGTCACAGAGGGACAGGACGTGAGGTCACAGTGAGGTCACAGAGGGACAGGAAGTGAGGTCACAGAGGGACAGGAAGTGAGGTCACAGAGGGACAGGAAGTGAGGTCACAGAGGGACAGGAAGTGAGGTCACAGTGAGGTCACAGAGGGACAGGGAGTGAGGTCACAGAGGGACAGGAAGTGAGGTCACAGTGAAGTCACAGAGGGACAGGGAGTGAGGTCACAGAGGGACAGTAAGTGAGGTCACAGTGAGGTCACAGAGGGACAGGGAGTGAGGTCACAGAGGGACAGGAAGTGAGGTCACAGTGAGGTCACAGAGGGACAGGAAGTGAGGTCACAGTGAGGTCACAGAGGGACAGGGAGTGAGGTCACAGTGAAGTCACAGAGGGACAGGGAGTGAGGTCACAGAGGGACAGGAAGTGAGGTCACAGTGAGGTCACAGAGGGACAGGGAGTGAGGTCACAGAGGGACAGGAAGTGAGGTCACAGTGAGGTCACAGAGGGACAGGGAGTGAGGTCACAGAGGGACAGGAAGTGAGGTCACAGTGAGGTCACAGTGAGGTCACAGAGGGACAGGAAGTGAGGTCACAGTGAGGTCACAGAGGGACAGGGAGTGAGGTCACAGTGAGGTCACAGAGGGACAGGAAGTGAGGTCACAGTGAGGTCACAGAGGGACAGGAAGTGAGGTCAGGTTGTTGATAATCTCCACATATTAATAACATTTTAAATGTCGTTTTTTAACGAGATTCTTTTGCTTTTTAATAAACTTCTTGATATTTTTCCTGTGCTTGGTTTTGGTGTTTCCAGGTGACTACACATTTTTCAAAATAGAAATATATGTAGAATTTTTGGAGGACGATCATAGCGAAGATAATAGGGAGTCATAAGAGAAGCTTTTAATTTAAAGGGGGACGTTTTTGAGCTAAATCCAATGTTACATGTCCCGTTTCCCCCAATACACACACACACACACACACACACACACACACACACACACACACACACACACACACACACACACACAACACACACACACACACACACACACACCACACACACACACACACACACACACACACACACACACACACACACACACACACACACACACACACACACACACACACACACACACACGGATAAAAGGCAGCTTCTTACAGGCTGCAGCTTAAATCAAACCCTTGAGTTAGTGAGAGGCTGTTAGTGAATCACCCCCCCCCTCCCTCACCCTTTTACCTCCCCCTCCACACACACACACACACCAACACACCACACACACACACACACACACACACACACACACACACAACACACACACACACCACACACACACACACACACACACACACACACACACACACCCCCCCCCCCCCCCCTCCCTCTCATTACAGCTCATTTTTCGGTCAGGCTGAGTGGAGCCAGGACTCTGATTGCATTAATATTCATGACAATAATTAGTACATGGAGCACGGCTCGCTGAATATTCATGCTATTAGCTCCTGGATCCCCGTGTGTGTGTGTGAGTGTGTGTGTGTGTGTGTGTGTGTGAGAGTGTGTGTGAGTGTGTTGTGTGTTTGTGTGTGTGTGTGTGTGTGTGTGTGTGTGTGTGTGTCTGTGAGTGTGTGTGAGTGTTTGATTTAACCGCCTCATAAGAGCCTCTTTTATGTGCGCTTGGTGGAGGAGCGCTTGTTCTCTCCACCTTTTGTGTTTTACGACGTCCCTCCTCGACAGAAGTGAGTTCCAGGCTGGTTATATGTTGTTGACGACGAGCGGTAATTAGAGGATTGATGAATGAATGTCCTCCAGTCGCACTTCATCACTGGATGTTCCTCGACTTCAGACCCTGAACACGACACTGATCCGTTTATAATACCACAACATGTTCCTGGATAAACCTCTTCAATACGACTGGCATTTATTTCAGGATTTATTGGTTTCTTTTGCTATAAATCAACAAAAATACTAGTAAAGTTATCAAATGCAATTTTTTATTATTATTATTTTCACAATATTGCATTTAAATTAAAGCGTTTAATATATTGTTGTTATATTATATTATTATATATTTGATATATATTTTTCTTGTTTTCTTTAATACATTTTTTTGCTTATAATAAAGCCATTATATTTTATTGAATTATATATTTTAATTGTTTTTCCTTTCTGAATCATACGTAAAATAATATTATATTTTATTAAATTAAATTGTATTCATGCTATTTATTTATAATTTTCTTGTACATATTGCTGTTGATTTTATATATAATTGGTATGTTACAGGTGTGTTTCTGCTCACATGGAGCCCCCCCAGGTATGTTACAGGTGTGTTTCTGCTCACCTGGAGCCCCCCAAGGTGTGTTACAGGTGTGTTTCTGCTCACCTGGAGCCCCCCAGGTG
>CM062287.1:12835022-12905022 GCA_031216635.1 Dissostichus eleginoides | reverse complement strand
AATTATTTAAATATTATGATTTGTATTTCACTTGAAGCGTTTCCTGTCTATCTAACCGTAATGTTTTTGCCTTCTTTTATTTATTTACGTATTTCCATCACGCTATAAACATATATTTTATTACTAACTATACATTTACACATTTTTCCCCTGTTGTATTTCTGCAGAGCTCACCTGTAGGGGGCGTGGCTTCAGTAGAGCCCGCCCTCTACCTGTTTCCTGTCTGTGTGATTCATCACTTTTTGTTTTTGGCACCCTCTTCCTCTTCCTCACTTTTTTAGGCGCCACTTCTCCTGCCAATCAGCAGCCTCCTCTGCTTCCTCTTAATTAGCGCATTAACGAGACTTCTTGCACATAGTCGGCCAATTAGAGGCGCTGATTGGGTTTCATTCGATTAGCCTCCGCTAACGCGCTAATTGACGAAGCAACAGAAGCAGCTTTTCTCTCGCAGCTCGAGGCAGTGTGTGTGTGTGTGTGTGTGTGTGTGTGTGTGTTGATGTGTTAAGTGATGAGTTTTAACACTAATTTACTGCATCAGCTCCTCTAATGGCTGACGGACAGCAGGACTCCGCAGGGATTCAAACCCTCAACCTGAGCTACCGTTTCAAAAATCGGTTTATCAATTAAAGAGACGTTTAAATGCTAATTAAAGCGTGAGATAAACGAAGCTCTCTTTTTTAAATCCGTTTTGTCCCCTTTAATAATTGGAAGCTGTTCTTGTCAAACAGGTGATTGTGTTTCAGAGAAAAGAGGTGATATTTTACACATGGTTTTATTTGTAATCACATTTTTTTATAATATATTTTGGGGCGAGATTTAATTAATATTTCTGGAACAAATACAGTTATTCTTTTGGACGCAACATCGAGTATCTTTCAAAATATTTTGATTAAAAAACGGATATTTTTGGGTAAAATGTCCTAATCATGTATTTTCTACATGAAACTGTTGAAGCAATTGGTTTATATAGTTATTCTTAAGTGTATTGTGGATCTGTTGATCCCACATTATTCTGCGATCTGTTGATCCCACATTATTCTGCTGATGCTGTGCAACAGTTCCAATAATATATAGATTGATTTTAATTGGTTAATTGGAACAAAATGGGTTAAATAAAACACCGTTAGTGCAACGAGAAAAAACCTGTCGAATGAGAAGCTTCTACAGCGAGATGAAGCAGAGGACAGGGAGTGTGTGTGTGGTGTGTGTGTGTGTGTGTGTGTGTGTGTGTGTGCGATGCTGTGCCAACAGGGCAGAGTGCCGGGACAATTAGCGGAGACATTACAGCTGATATTCACATCATCAACGCCGACGTGGGCAAACAGATGACGAGTCCTAATTAATACACAACCATCAACACACACACACACACACACACACACACACACACACACACACACACCACACACACACACCACACACATAACTGTGTGTGTGTGTGTGTGTGTGCATGTGCATGTGTGTGCATCAGATAGATGGAGGTCAGTGCAGGCTGGCAGAGAGCTGCAGTCTAATAAGCAATCAGAGAAGGATTGTAATGAGACGGGGTGTGTGTGTGTGTGTGTGTGTGTGTGTGTGTGTGTGTGTGTTTCTTACATGCAGGCTGGGGTGGTAGGTGAGCAGTCCGTTGTCACACAGCGTCACGTACTTCTTCTTCCACTCTTTATTCAGGGATTTACCGCTCCTCTTCAGCAGCATGCCCTGCACACAGGAGACACACACATTTAGTATCAATACACACATTTAGTATCAATACACACATTTAGTATCAATACACACATTTAGTATCAATACACACATTTAGTATCAATACACACATTTTATCAATACACACATTTAAAGTACTTTATAAAAACAGCTCAGAAAGAGACAGTAACATTTTGAGAATAATCCCTGATTTTCTATTCGGTAAAAACTGTTATTTCGGCGCTTAAAGAAACAAGTAATATAAATATATTAAATAGGAATTCTTTTTTTTGTTTGTTTGAATATTATTTTATTATTTAAACACATTTGCAAAATTAGTTTTCATATTTCTGCAACAAACTTCATCTTTTTTAGGTAAAAATGTGTAATATTTGGACTAAAATCCCATCTTTAGGTGAAACCGTTTTGTTTTTCATACGCAGTTGAAGAATATCTGCATTTCTGTCCCAAAGCTCCAAACACGTGATCCAATAGGAAATGAGTTCAGATACTGTGACTGGACAACAGGAGAGAAAGGAGTTTGATTGAATGACTCCTTCACTTCCATCCTCTTGGTTACAAACTATAAATTGGACGTTTACTTTTAACGTGTTTCCGAAGCAGAATGTCCTATTTGTGCCTTTTTTATTTTACAACATCTCGACTCTTGTATCTTCGCTCGGACTCTCCGGAGCGAAGATAACGAGCCCGGAGACGATTCAGATAAAAGTCCTCCCAAAAAAACCACAACATCTCTGTAACCGGAGCTACGAGGCGCTCTAATTGTCTGAGTTTTCTAAAATCCTCTCCTACGCACATCAGCCTCGGCTCGCTGCCGTTTAGGCCGAGCGCCCACACTTCATCTGGATCATTATGGGATGGAGGGGGGGGGCAGGAAGGTCAGAGAGGGGGAGATCAGAGCGGATAAAACCGTCCGCTGATTAGCAATTACAGCGGCGCTGCCACGCGTGTCACTTCTCTGGAGATCCGCCGCATTAACACTCCGACACACGATATTAATAGAGTCCAGCCGTGAAGGGCCATAATTTACTGCATCAGCTGCTCTCGAGTCTGACGGACAGCAGGCGTTCACAGGGATCCAAACCCTCAACCTGCAGCCCCTTTCAAACATCTGTTTATCAATTAAAGCGTGAGATAAACGGGTCAAATCTCTCTTTTTGAATCAGTTTTATTGTCTTTTATTGAATGTAAAGGCACCTTCTTATCAGATATGTGATTGTGTACGTTGCAGAGAAAAGAGGTGATATTTTACACATGTTTTTATATTTTAATCGCATTCTAAAAATATATTGGCACGAGATTGAATTCATATTTATAGAAAAAATACGGTTATTTTTTCTGGACAAAAATCAAATATTTTAATTTTTATATCTTCATTAAAAATCGTGATATTGTTGGTAAAAAATGTCCTAAAATCATGTATTTTCTAGAAGAATCTCCTGTTGAAGCACACGGGTTTTGCTGATCTGTTTGTCCTACACTCTGATATATAACATGTGCAATGTCATTATTATTAATAGTGTTCTATAATAACGTGCAGTTACGTATCTGCCACTACGTTCTTTGCACTCCTGAACACCGTTAATATTTACAGTCATGATGTGACCGTGTGTTTCCTGTCGTTATGCTGCTGGGTTTTTGTTGTATCTTTGTAACTCTGGCACAACTATTTCCTTCAGGATAAATAAAGTCTTATCTTAAATGATTCTGCTGTAGAGAGGCGAGGGGGAGGCACCACAGAAGAAGAGAGAGAGAGGAGGGGGAGATGGACATTTCTGATGATGGACAGAGGACTGCCCTCCGCTCAGCTTTCATTAGAGATCGCTGGTGACCCTTCGAAAGACACGTTGGGCGTAATGAGCGGCGACAAAACGCCAAGAGGCCTTCAGAGTGACAGAGGGGGGAGAGATGGGGGAGATGGGGGTGTAAGGAGAGTCTGAAACATCCTAAAGAGACTCGAGGTGAAGCTCATCATCCTGGAGGAATACAGCCGACATTAGACACTAATTAGCTTTGTTTTTAGCCATGCTAACGGCAGTTTGTTGACTGCGGTATCAACACTTCGATAAAAACCCAGGGGATTAATCCTCATGAAATGTGTGAAGAAAGTCCTAAATATACTCTAAAGACACTCTGAGGTGAAGCTCATCATCCTGGAGAGAATACAGCAGACACAGAAGAGCGTAAAGAAATGAAAACCAGCTTGCTAGCTTGTTTTTAGCCATGCTAACGGCGGCTAACGTGGTGACAACGCCAGTTTGTTGATTGGTTGGTCACCAGTTTGGGAAAAACTGAATATATATAAAACAATTTTGTGGATTGGGATGGAATTTGGTACAGAGATGGATGTTCCCCAGAGGATGAAGCCTTACGAATTTGGTGATTCTCCGACTTTGCGTTTAGCGCCACCATGAGGTTACATTTTGTTGCTTTTAGTGAAAACTGCCAGACAGAGGAAAATGATCTTACCCTTAATCTGGTCTATGATTGGATGGATTGATATTACTCCTAGCTCTAGTTGCTAAACTTCAGCAGAAGGAGTGTCCTTGTGAGCGTTCATCGACTGCAGCAGCCGCGCTTTGCTGAAAGTAATTCAATAACACAGATGTTTAAAACGCCATTTCTTGTCAGACGCACATCTGGTGAATTAAACGAGGATTTGTCTTCTGAAGAGTCTCAGAACAGACGGACCATCGTTGAATTATCAGCTGGATCTTTCTCTCTTTAATGAAACGGGTTCAGTCATTCTGCAGATGTTCCAGTGGGGAGGAAATGTGTTTCAGATCCGTGAGAGTGTTCAGATTAAAGACTGTAGTTATAGAGTGTACATATTAAATACTGTAGTTATATAGTGTACATATTAAATACTGTAGTTATATAGTGTTCAGATTAAATACTATAGTTATATAGTGTTCAGATTAAAGACTGTAGTTATATAGTGTACAGATTAAATACTGTAGTTATATAGTGTACATATTAAATACTGTAGTTATATAGTGTTCAGATTAAAGACTGTAGTTATATAGTGTACATATTAAATACTGTAGTTATATAGTGTACAGATTAAAGACTGTAGTTATATAGTGTACAGATTAAAGACTGTAGTTATAGAGTGTACATATTAAATACTGTAGTTATATAGTGTACATATTAAATACTGTAGTTATATAGTGTACAGATTAAATACTGTAGTTATATAGTGTACAGATTAAAGACTGTAGTTATATAGTGTACAGATTAAAGACTGTAGTTATATAGTGTACATATTAAATACTGTAGTTATATAGTGTACATATTAATACTGTATTATAGTGTACTTAAATACTGTAGTTATATAGTGTACAGATTAAAGACTGTAGTTATATAGTGTACAGATTAAAGACTGTAGTTATATAGTGTACAGATTAAATACTGTAGTTATATAGTGTACAGATTAAATACTGTAGTTATCCAGTGAGATCGTTTACAGACGGGAACCTGCAGATGATCAGCCGAGGCTCTGGCGCTTCACTCATGTTGTTTGCAGTGATTAACACTAATCTGTGCTCATGTCAGAGGCAGTGAAACAGTGTGTGTGTGTGTGTGTGTGTGTGTGTGTGTGTGTGTGTGTGTCTGCAACAACAACAGGGCTCCCCACGGTGCGCTAAACGCGACTTGACGAGCTTTCTGCTGCCTCGCAGTGAGATGTGCCGGCAGCCGTGCAGCTGTCAGGCCAGCTGATCATCCGTTACCGGCCGCCAGAGAGCGAGCGGCAACATGTTCCCGCAGCGAGTGTTTACATTAGCGCTGGCATCAATTAAGACTTTCAGGTCAGCTCACACTCCTGGGATTCATCAGTCTGAATCAATCAGCTGTTCACAGGGATTACACACACGTCTGAGGATAATCAAGAGGACTGCTTCAACCTGAGAGGCTCCAGATCCAGTGTTTCATTGAAATATATCAACATTTGCTTGATTGACTGTATAGAAATAGGTAGAAGCGTTCCGGGTAATCTTAAGGAGTTTGGCTATCCTCTTGCTTTTCATTTAGAGGAACTATGGGGTTTAAATGTGTGGTTTTAAATATCCCAACAACATTTGGATGAGCTCAAATATCTAAAGTACAAGATCTATTTGTACAAACCATTTGCAAAGCTTATGAGATTTTAAGAGACTATAATGACGTCTGAATTCAAAATGTACCTTGGGAGCGTTACTTTGAGCATGACCTGCCGTTAAATTAAGATATTAACGATTTAGTCCTAAGAATGAATTAGTATTAAGGCGTGTTAAAGGATGTTGAATCCCAAAAGTTACGCTTCTTTTGGTGTTTTTGAACAAAGCCTTTGAGAATCATTCACTTTTTTATGATTCCTAGTGATCGAGAATTGAATATGAAAAGAAATAAGACAAGAAACTGCCAGAAACAGATATAGAGAAATAAGAGCCATAAGAGTGTTTTTTGGAAACAAGTAACTACTACTCAAGTTTAGATTTGGTACAACAGGCAGGAAACGGTCTGTGTCTCACTAGAACAGATAACTCTTCTTTGGTTGCAGACTATGTACCTCAAAAATCTCCTTTTTAAGGTATTTCTGAGAGATCCCCTTCCTCAAATGTCTGCAGTAATAAGTGTTCTGCAGGCCTGTAGAATAAATGATTAAAGCCAATAGAGGTTTCTGAACAGCGTGCATGGACATGAAGTCTTGCTGTTGAGTATATGTTGGGATGCATCCTCTGTGTGATCAATATTCAGCTTTTTAAGGTATTTCTGGCGCTCCCCTCCTTTAAAGAGTCCTGCAGGATGTGAGTGTGGATCCTAGCAGAAGGTCAGAGTGACGGATGTTTGCAGGTGGGACTAAACGGGACGATTTCTCTTTCACTTTCCATCCAAACCTGGTATTTGGGGAGGGGGACACGTCAGCAAATTAATTTTGGCCATCCATCGCAGGGATGACAAGCGATCAGTCGGGGGGGGGGGGGGCTAATTGAACGTCTCGTCGGAGCCTCCTGATGGGTAATATCTTTCATTATTCACCCCTGGAGGAGAAGGGGGGGTGACAGCTCACAAGGTCTCCATACGGGGGAATAGATGTGTAAATACATCCTCAGATACTCTCATACGGTGAGAAAGTGCTCAGGAAAAGGTCGCTCGCTCGGGGCTGAGATGAAGTCATTCGTTAGCATCGCATAACGACCCGGGGCTTTTCTCTTTAAGGATTCAAACAAAGACTTCAAGTGAGCAAGTCTTCTGTTGGAGATAAATAGTTATAGATCCACGAAAACACAAACCCCCCCCCCCCCGGACACACTCCTTCTCTTCGGTACTGACACACTTCTCTCTGCAAACGGTGAGCGATGGAAAAGGAAAAGGTCGTCGCTCGGGGGAAACACGAGATGGGAGTCATTCGTTAGAGCCAGCGTTCAGGGGCTGGAACCGGAGGGGGGGTGATTAAAGACTCTAACTTTCCCCTCTCATCCTCGTGAGTTCGGGGTAAAAGAGGAGAATAAAGCCTTCGATTCAACCTTGAACTACGCCTTCCTTCCATCAAGCCAATCAAAGCACCAACTACGTTATAACACCAAACTAGAATACCATTTTCTATAAAAACTGACCATATATTCAGAATTGGAGACCCCCAAAGAACCAATAATCTGGTATCGGGGAGAAGGGATGGCTCTAACTTTTATCCTCTAGGTTAAATGCTTCAAAATTACAAGAAAAAAGCGTTAAATTCCACCTCGATAAAACCCCTTCCTGCTATCAAGCCAATCAAAGCACCAACTACGTTATAACACCAAACTAGAATACCATTTTCTATAAAAACTGACCATATATTCAGAATTGAAGACCCCCAAAGAACCAATAATCTGGTACAAGACGTGACAGCACTTTGTTCTCTACAGCAGTAGTAGAAACTTGTTTTGGACGCCTCAAACTTTCCCTTTTATTCTCTTAAATTCGGGGTAAAAACGGTGAAAAACACAAGAATAATGCATTAAATTCAACTTTGAAATAACACCAACAGTTCAATATGTGCTTTAGACGCAGTAATACGTACTACTTTTACCTGATCATTCTACATTTCCAACATCAAATTTGAGGCTGTTAGCTCTTATTCGTTAGCGGTTAGCTGCTAACGGTTAGCAGTCAGTAATGGAGATTCCACTGGGTTCTTTTAAGGTGCGTTCAGGCTCTTTTAGGTAAAAATGACTATTAGGGAAACGTAGATTATACTGTTATCATGAGGTGTTCAATGTACTCTTGTAAAATGCAGATGTTGGAGAGAAATGCAGATGTTTTCATAGTAAAGAGATATTAGAGGGAATTATGAGCGTCCTGACAGCTAACAGAATGCTAACGCTAATAAACCAGAGTATGTTGAACTATATGAGATCGTAGAACCACAGGATATGGTATCAAGTACGTCTGAATGAATGAATGAAGCAACTTCTTCTAGTGTTTCTGATAGATTGACGTCTGCTGGTGAAATCAAACAGAGATAGCATCAGATTTCCGTTTTTCCACTTTCTGCAGGAAACAAACCACTTCTGGGGGTAAATAAAGGAGGAAATGGTCCGGGGTGATCTCCTTCAGATAGAGGAAGTCTCCTGAAGGAGTGTGTCCTCCTGCCTGTCTCCAGATACACACTAATCTACCCTCTAATCGCTCCATCACCCCCCTATTTCCCTCAGACAATGGTTTCTCCCGCGGTGACAGCGGATCTGAGGAAGATACTAAAGAGTTTATCTGGAGGAAAGGCCGGAGACCTTTTGTTCTTCCACGTCTCTGGAGAGCAGGAGGTTAAATTAGAGGTCGCAGATCATCCATCATCTCAGACAGGAAGTGTTTGTGTTCAGATCCGAATCACCGCGGCGCAGACGACGAGAAAAAAGAGACGAAAACTGGGTTTCAGACGTTCTGATCGGACCCTAGTTCGTCTAAAAGACCCTCCTCTTAAAAAGCATGAGATTTTATTGGGTTTTATCTCGATTTTGTTGAATTTCACCTTCAATATGGTTTTTAAATTGGACGTAAAGGGCCATAAATCTGAATTTTAACGCATCTTTCTTGGGTTTCCAATCAAAAGACCCGAGATTCGACTTTTTTTTTAAGAGCACTAGATTTGATTGTGTTTTTGTTGTATTTTATGACATTTCATCTGTATTTGAGGTTCTATTTTGTCTTTTAATTGGACGTAATGCGCCATAAATCTTCTTTTTCTGCAAGATGTTGTTCATCATCCCTATGATCCCATCACACACACACACACACACACACACACACACACACACACACACACACACACACACACACACACACACACACACACACACACACACACACACACACACACACACACACACACACACACACACACACACACACACACACACACACACACACACACACACACACAGTGACAAGGTCGGCATTGATGAGGCAAGGACGGCGAAGGGCAGGCCCCGGGGAGAGAAGACCAGATCAAATAAAACACCAGCGAAGAAGAAGAGCGGCTGATTTATCTGCTAAGAGTTCTGGGTAATTAATTAGAAACTCAATTATCCCAACCTTACTTCAGCGGTCTCAATTCATTAGTGGCTTTTAGAAAGAGCCTCGCCCCACTCCAGAGGGCCAGGATGTGAGGGAGCACGCTTCCTGTACACACACACACACACACACACACACACACACACACACACACACACACACACACACACACACACACACACACACACACACACACACACACACACACACACACACACACACACACACACACACACACACACACACACACACACACACACAGTGAAACAACAAAGCCGCAGCAGACTGAAACTCCGTGGAGACGACGGTCTGAAATCGCTCTTTGATTGACGCCTGCGATTTAATTATTTCCCCCGTATAAATAAAAAAAACACAACCCTAACCCCCCCCTCAAACCTCCCCCTGTCCCCCTACATGACAAAAAAAAAGTCATTGTGGTGGAAACTCTTTTTTCCTGACAATGTGGCTGGATTTGAACGCACCATTCCCGGGTTTTCCAATCAAAATATTTACTATTTATTGGTTTTATTGGGAATTAAGTGTCAAACACACAATGTGATAGATTTGATTGATTGTTTGACCGTATTGGAAGATATTTGGAATTTGAGAGTTTATCTGTGGTTGAAAGTCTTTTTTCCTGACAATGTGGCTGGATTTGAACGCACCATTCCCGGGTTTTCCAATCAAAAAAAAGTTTGATTGGGAATTCAGTGCCATGAAACCAATATGATATATTTAAATGGATTGTTAGACTGTTTGAAGATATTTGGACTGCATTTCTGTGGCCACATCATTCTTGGGTTTCCAATCAAAAAACAGTCCAATAAATAATAATCTATCTTAATTTAATTGGTTTTATTGGGAATTAAGTGTCAAAAACAACCACTATTCTATATTTTAAATGTTTTCCTGACTGTTTTGAAGATATTTGGAACTTGAACGCACCATTCTTTCGTTTCCATTCAAGAAACTGCCACTTAAATAGAAATGAAACTGCAATTCAATGGTTTTATTGGGAATTAAGTGTCAAACACAACCAATATTAGATTTGTTATGAGTTAGTTTGAAGATATTTGGACTATATCATGTCTGAGCCTAACTGAACCTCTTCATGTAAAACCCATGAGAAATGTTTGAAGAAACAACAAACATGCAGACCTCCATCTGAACGCTTCCTGATTGACGCCTTTGTTTGAAGTATGTCTCCTCCCTGAAAGGCTCATCTTTGCCGCCTCCCCCTCTTCTCTAAAAATCTAATTTCAGGGTTAGTGTGCACGACGGAAATGTCATCACGGCCAAAATGTCTGCGAGCGGCGACAACCTTTCCCGGGGAAATGATATTTTTCGGGCCTCGTTAAAGCAGCTCTTTAATATTCCCCGTCTTAATTAGGGCCGCCGTTAATTTCATTAAATTCTTTGGCTGCTAAATGAAGCAGATTATGAGACATCTTTTATTGCAGAGCGTGAAATTACAGCCTGCCGCTGCCAATGGCGGCGCGACGCTAATGAATTACAGGGTAAATAACGCCCGAATTAACCATCCAATTTAACTAACCAGAGGCCCCGAGAGCCAATTACCTCCGACACTAATCACAGGAGGAGGAGGAAGAGGAGGAGGGAGGAGGAGGAGGAGGAGGAAGAGGAGGAGGAGGAAGGCCTTGAGACTTCTGTAAACTATCAAAAAAGGTCAAAATATCCCTAAATTACTATCGAAAAATTGTTAAAATATCCCTAAAATCTATCAGAAAAAGGTCAAATTGTCCCGAGTAAATTATTTTAAAAAGGTCAAAAAATCCCAAAATATCTATCACAAAAAAACTATAATAAAAAGGACAAAAATCCCCAAAATGTGTGCGATATGAGAGACTTGCTCATACAGTCAGTTAAGGTCCTGAGTGGGATTTGAACCTCCAAACATGCGTAAATAAAGGTGTCGAAGAATAAGAGGTGATTAGCGCCTCGTTAGCGTCAGCAGCATCTGTCTCTCAACAAAGCTGGACGCATCTGCTCGCTTTGACACCACAGAAGAAGAAACCACGGCCACATCTTCCTCTGTGGTGGGGGGGGGGGCTCCACATGTGTTTCCTGCAGCATGCTGACCCTCAGACACTCCATTTAAATAACATCAAAGGGACATTTCACTGCTTTTACCCGATTCAAACGCACTGTTCTTCAGTTTCCCCGAAACACCCAGTCTAATAAATACAAATGTACTTTGATCTCAATGGTGTTAAGTGTCAAGAACATAGAATATTTAACGGTTTATGATGTCTGAATATGATGTTTTCTGTATTTCTAAAGACATTTTGCCCATTTAGCAACTATTTCATTACTTTTTCTAACGTGACTGATAGTTTTTTGACCCATAATTCCATCACAGTTGCTCGAAATAACAGAAAAAAGTATGAAAATTAGAGAAAATTGCATAAAAATGAATGAAATTTGAGTTTTAAAATTAGGGATAAATCCAGGTCTGATTTCCACGAAACTTGGCAGAGAAGTGAAGCGCAAACCACTAAAGAGACCCTATAAGTTTGGAGCAAATCCACACATGATTTCTCGTATTGATACTGGTTTTACTCTCAGCCGTGGAGACGCTTCCTGGTCACGACGCGTCCTGAATATTCAGAATAAACTGCGCGGAGGGAAGATGACGGACAGGAAAATAATTGCCTGACTTCCTGCGTTAACGGAGACACTGTTGGACAAACAGTTTATTTTTGTGAACAGCTGACCCCGTGCCGCCCACACACACACACACTCACACACACATCATCACACACTCACACACACATCATCACACACTGCTATCATGTAAAAGTGCTCCTCTCTGCGTGAGGTACGCACTTAGTCTGGATCTCTGGCAGGTAATTACCTCAGAGTGGGTCCCGCCCCCTGCTCATTACAGCCCACTGTGTGTGTGTGTGTGTGTGTGTGTGTGTGTGTTTTTAATGAGCGGCGGACTCTCTTAACGAAGGCGTTCTCGTTTAACAAAAGGCGACTGAACCGGTGTCACCTCGAGACGAGAGAGTCTCGCAGAGAGTCGCTCTAATGAGAGCAGAGATTAAACACACACACACTCAGGTACAACACACACACTCACACACTCAGGTACAACACACACACACACACACTCAGGTACAACACACACACACACACTCAGGTACAACACACACACACACACACACACTTCACTCTCAGAGCTACAGAAAGTGGATTTAAGCTGAAAAACATGATTTTTAATGATAGTACATTTAGATTTTGTGTTTTCTATAACTCGTATAAAGAAAGTATTTAAGGACATTTTAATTAATCAATTAAGGCATTCTTTTTATTTTTAATACGATGTTATACAATTAAATAAATATATTTTTTAGTATTTTTACAACCAGTAGTCTGTGTGTATGAAGAATATATTAAATCAAATTCATTTATTGTTAAAAAAGTAGCATTTGGCAGGAATTAAGACAATAAAATGCAAGACAATGATTGTATTCATTGACACATTTTTCAGAATAAAAGCGTCTGTCTTTGGATGCCGTTTAAAACTCGAGAATTATGTTTATTTCTTTACCTTTTGAATCATCTTTACCTCCTTTTCTGGGTTAATCTCAGGTCAATTCAGGTGTTTCTGATCAACAAGATGAGTGATGTCATTTCAAGCTTCATGAAGAGGAGGTGAGGGGGGGCAAAGCTCTCCCTCTCCTCTCTGAAGGTGTGTGTGTGAGGTGTGTGTGTGTGTGTAGACAGGAAGTGTGTGTTACCTGTTTGATGGGGATGGCTCTCCCGCTGCCGATGCTGTCGGCTCGACTCTCTAAACTCTTCTTCTCCGGCTCGCTCGCCTTCCTCGACTGAAGATAGGAAACACACGTTAATATCAGAATATATCGGGTAATATACACAGAAAACTATCTCAAAACCAAGAAATACGTGTTATAATCTGCAGAAACTGACTTTAACACCAGAAATACTCAGTATTATGCAAGGAAAACTATCTTTCCATCAGGAAATATCTATGTAATATATAGCATCTGCAGAAAACTACCTAAAATTCAAGAAATGTACATTATTATCAGTAAATACTTGGTATAATCTGCAGATACTGACTGGAAATAGTCATTATTATGCAAAGAAACTATCTCAACATCACAATAAACTCATTATTATTCACAGTAAACTGACTTTAACACCGCTGCATTAAAACGTCTCATTCTGCAGGATCTTTGGGTCTTTACACGCTAAATATCTGAGTGTTAACGGGCAGGAATGACCTTAAATTCTGCTTTTTCTGCAGCTGTAAAAGAGCTTTTCTGTTCACTGAAATCAGCCATGAATCCAAAGCTGTGTAGAAGTCTTAGTTGTACGTTTCATAACAGCTGTTTTCCCTCCATCAGACCCCTTTGTTTACTTCCAGAACATCACTATGGAACTCTCTGCGCTCCTATTGGCTACAGTGTACGTGATAAGTCTAAGGGGCGGGACATCTGCGAGCTGTTGACCAATCAGAGAGAGACTCACGGTGAAGAGGTTTGAGCGGCGCTTGGACTGCTTCCTGACGGGCGTGGGAGTGTTCGTGGTCGCAGGGACGTCGATACGCAGCTCCTTCTGAGACGTGCTGGGAGTGGAAGGAACTGACGAAGAGTAGTCACTCAGACTGCCTCCATTAGAGGTCTGAGAGGAGGAGGAGGAGGAGGAGGAGGAGAGGAGGAGGAGGAGGAGAGGAGGAGAGGAGGAGGAGAGGAGGATGAGGAGGAGGGGGAGGAGGAGGAGGAGAGGAGGAGAGGAGGAGGAGGAGAAGGAGAGGAGGAGAGGGAGGAAGAGAGGAGGAGGAGAGGAGGAGGAGGAAGAGAGGAGGAGGAGGAGAGGAGGAGGAGGAGGAGAGGGAGGAGGAGAGGAGGAGGAGGAAGAGAGGAGGAGGAGGAGAGGAGGAGAAGGAGGGGGAGGAGGAGGAGGAGAGGAGGAGAGGAGGAGGAGGAGAAGGAGGAGGAGGAGGAGAGGAGGAGGAGAGGAGGAGGAGGAGAGGAGGAGGAGAGGAGGAGGAGGAGGAGGAGGAGGAGGAGGAGGAGGAGAAGGAGGGGGAGGAGGAGGAGGAGAGGAGGAGGAGGAGAGGAGGAGGAGAGGAGGAGGAGGAGGAGGAGGAGAGGAGGAGGAGGAGAGGAGGAGGAGGAGAGGAAGAATTATGTTTTATTTTCTGAAATAAATTCAGAATAAAAGCCTCTGTCTGTGTTGTGTGAGTCCTTTCAGAATAAAAGCCTCTGTCTGTGTTGTGTGAGTCCTTTCAGAATAAAAGCCTCAGTCTGTGTTGTGTGAGTCCTTTCAGAATAAAAGCCTCAGTCCGTGTTGTGTGAGTCCTTTCAGAATAAAAGCCTCAGTCTGTGTTGTGTGAGTCCTTTCAGAATAAAAGCCTCAGTCTGTGTTGTGTGAGTCCTTTCAGAATAAAAGCCTCAGTCTGTGTTGTGTGAGTCCTTTCAGAATAAAAGCCTCAGTCTGTGTTTTCTTTATCCTCTCTCTTGAGACGCTGACAGTGAGCGATGTGTTTTTAATGAGAAATCCATACAGGGGATCGAACCGTCTGCAGTGTGTGTGTGTGTGTGAGTGTGTCGGTGTGTGTG
Organism: Dissostichus eleginoides; assembly: GCA_031216635.1. Taxonomy (NCBI): domain Eukaryota; kingdom Metazoa; phylum Chordata; class Actinopteri; order Perciformes; family Nototheniidae; genus Dissostichus; species Dissostichus eleginoides. The sequence goes on along the minus strand of CM062287.1, from coordinate 12,890,170 downwards.
TGTACCTGGCTCACGTGCACGGCTGTCACTGGGGCCGTGCACACACTGGTGTGACTGGGAGAATTGGGCAGAGATTTGCAGGGTCCGATGGAGAGCTGCTGCTTCTTCCTGCAGGCCACGATCTTCTGAGCAACTGCACACACACACACACACACACACACACACACACACACACACACACACACACACACACACACACACACACACACACACACACACACACACACACACACACACACACACACACACACACACACACACACACACACACACACACACACACACACACACACACGGTTAATAACACACACATGATACACTTCCTGCACGCTACGATCTCCAGGTGAATAAAGAAATACACAGGTAAACACACACACACACACACACACACACACACACATCAGCTTTTACTAAAATGGGATCATTTCTACATACAAACTGAAAACAATAAGAACAACAACACACATTTCCTGAAGTAAATAGAAAGCCTGTTTTTAAAGAGCGATGAGCAACATGCGTTCAGGTCTCGTACATAAATATAAATTGTTTTATAATTACATAAAACCGTGTTAATCAGATTTAATGCACTTTCTTCTCGCTGCCCTTCGCTCGGAGGTAAATGTTTACGAGCGTCTCGTCCTTAACGAGGCCGGGGGGTCTTAACGAGCTCCAATTCAAACAAAGTCTCCTGTTGACGGGGTCTTTCCTCCAGTGTTGATAGACGGAGTCCCCTCAGCTGTCCGCAGTATATTCTGCTTTAAGTGTTGGGAACAGTTATGATAAGGCCGCGCTAAATATTTAAACTGCTGCCTAATGCGGTTTAACTTTAGCCATCAATCTCCGTCCTGCTGTCGGATTCTAATGAAACGTCTCCCCGATGATCAGATTTATGACGTGAAGAGAGGGGGGCTTCACCTTAAAGCCCCGCAGATATACACCTCCTATATATCTGCTCGCTGTGCGCTCACAAACTCAACATCTAACAGAATATAGAAAGAAAAATGTGAACAAAAAAAGTCTGATTTTGTGTTTTTGGGACTTTTTCAACACAGAGATACCGCACAATTATTTTAGTTCCCAAACACCCCCTAATCTTATTTACATTTTTGACACCACTGTTTTTATTTTAGTTCCCAAACACCACTGTTTTATTTTAGGTCCCTAACACCACTGTTTTTATTGTAGTTCCCTAACACCACTGTTTTTATTGTAGTTCCCTAACACCACTGTATTTATTGTAGGTCCCTAACACCACTGTTTTTATTGTAGTTCCCTAACACCACTGTTTTTATTGTAGTTCCCTAACACCACTGTATTTATTGTAGTTCCCTAACACCACTGTTTTTATTGTAGTTCCCTAACACCACTGTTTTTATTGTAGGTCCCTAACACCACTGTTTTTATTGTAGTTCCCTAACACCACTGTTTTTATTGTAGTTCCCTAACACCACTGTATTTATTGTAGGTCCCTAACACCACTGTTTTATTGTAGTTCCCTAACACCACTGTTTTTATTGTAGTTCCCTAACACCACTGTATTTATTGTAGTTCCCTAACACCACTGTATTTATTTTAGTTCCCTAACACCACTGTTTTATTGTAGTTCCCTAACACCACTGCTTTTATTTTAGTTCCCTAACACCACTGTTTTAATTGTAGTTCCCTAACACCACTGTTTTTATTGTAGTTCCCTAACACCACTGTTTTTATTGTAGTTCCCTAACACCACTGCTTTTATTTTAGTTCCCTAACACCACTGTTTTAATTGTAGTTCCCTAACACCACTGCTTTTATTTTAGTTCCCTAACACCACTGTATTTATTGTAGTTCCCTAACACCACTGTTTTTATTGTAGTTCCCTAACACCACTGTATTTATTGTAGGTCCCTAACACCACTGTTTTTATTGTAGTTCCCTAACACCACTGTTTTTATTGTAGTTCCCTAACACCACTGTATTTATTGTAGTTCCCTAACACCACTGTTTTTATTGTAGTTCCCTAACACCACTGTTTTTATTGTAGGTCCCTAACACCACTGCTTTTATTTTAGTTCCCTAACACCACTGTTTTTATTGTAGTTCCCTAACACCACTGTATTTATTGTAGGTCCCTAACACCACTGTTTTTATTGTAGTTCCCTAACACCACTGCTTTTATTTTAGTTCCCTAACACCACTGTTTTTATTGTAGTTCCCTAACACCACTGTATTTATTGTAGTTCCCTAACACCACTGTTTTTATTGTAGTTCCCTAACACCACTGCTTTTATTTTAGTTCCCTAACACCACTGTTTTAATTGTAGTTCCCTAACACCACTGTTTTTATTGTAGTTCCCTAACACCACTGCTTTTATTTTAGTTCCCTAACACCACTGTTTTTATTGTAGTTCCCTAACACCACTGTATTTATTGTAGGTCCCTAACACCACTGTTTTATTGTAGTTCCCTAACACCACTGTTTTTATTGTAGTTCCCTAACACCACTGTATTTATTGTAGTTCCCTAACACCACTGTTTTTATTGTAGTTCCCTAACACCACTGTTTTTATTGTAGGTCCCTAACACCACTGTTTTTATTGTAGTTCCCTAACACCACTGTTTTTATTGTAGTTCCCTAACACCACTGTATTTATTGTAGGTCCCTAACACCACTGTTTTATTGTAGTTCCCTAACACCACTGTTTTTATTGTAGTTCCCTAACACCACTGTATTTATTGTAGTTCCCTAACACCACTGTTTTTATTGTAGTTCCCTAACACCACTGTTTTTATTGTAGTTCCCTAACACCACTGCTTTTATTTTAGTTCCCTAACACCACTGTTTTAATTGTAGTTCCCTAACACCACTGTTTTTATTGTAGTTCCCTAACACCACTGTTTTTATTGTAGTTCCCTAGCACCACTGTTTTTAGTATGTCTCACAGTGTGATTGGTCAGTTTCTCATAGTGTGATTGGTCAGTTTCTCATAGTGTGATTGGTCAGTTTCTCATAGTGTGATTGGTCAGTTTCTCTGTGTCTCTGTGATTGGTCCGTTTCTCTGTGTCACTCACACTGTGATTGGTCAGTTTCTAACACTGTGATTGGTCAGTTTCTCCGTGTCACTCACACTGTGATTGGTCAGTTTCTAACACTGTGATTGGTCAGTTTCTCTGTGTCACTCACACTGTGATTGGTCAGTTTCTAACACTGTGATTGGTCAGTTTCTCCGTGTCACTCACACTGTGATTGGTCAGTTTCTAACACTGTGATTGGTCAGTTTCTCTGTGTCACTCACACTGTGATTGGTCAGTTTCTAACACTGTGATTGGTCAGTTTCTCCATGTCACCAACAGTGATATATCCTGACGGACTGAGTGTGAACGCTAACGAGAGATGAGAGGGATTAATATAAATATCAGAGTGTGGTCATCGCGGCTCGTTAGCGTTAACGAAGCGCCCGCATCTGCACTCTGACAGAGAGAGAGAGAGTGTGTGTGTGTGGGCTCATGTCGCTGTAATTAAGCTAATTAAATTAGCGCTCTGATGGAAGAAGGAGCATGGCGCTGTCACACACTCTCACACACACACAGAGGTCACCCCCCACTGGACCAGGCTTCACTCCCCATTACGGCAAATTACATGTCTCACACACACACACACACACACACACACACACACACACACACACACACACACACACCACACACACAGACACACAGACACACACACACACACACACACACACACACACACACAGTGATATAACGCTTTTTGAATGCATTTGTTGCATTTTGGTGATTTAAGACATTGAATAGACAACACTATAAATGAACTTATCTAAAACATTAGTTAGAATAAGTTTATCTCATTTATTTTACCTATTTTTACTTTATTTCTTTCACTGTTTTCAGAAAGTCTCCAAAATGAAAAACCTCTAAAGCCGTAAGTAACAGCGTTAGTGTTTTCATCCTCTTCCTCCTCCTCTTCATCTTCCTCTTCCTCCTCATCTTCCTCTTCCTCTCTGAACATAGGATTTGTCACGACGGCCAATTATTTTTAACGCTAAATGTTGTGGTCACTCATGCATCTTCATCCTCCTCCTCCTCTTCCTCTGTGCAACTGCTGGAACCCATCACACACACACACACACACACACACACACACACAGTACGGAGCGATCATGTCAAATTAGTGCGACTCAGCGTTTCTTGTCGCTGATTATGAAGCTGAATATGAACAGATGTAATTAAAGCGCCACGATCAATACAGGAAGGTCATGTGGGATCAATACACACACACACACACACACACACACACACACACTGTGATTTGATCCCCGATCGACTGGATGTTTGTAAATGGCGTTTGGATGCGAGCGTTTGGGAACGATCCGTCACAGGAAGTCCGAGGAAGTTAAATCATAATAAATATTAAAATAATTAAGGGTCTATTAATAATGTGAATGAATATGTTTGCGTGCAGGTGATCAATACCTGCAGGTGATCAATAATCTCAGGTTGATGAGGGTTTGAATCCTGCACGGCAACATGACTCAATGTGAGGGAGTTAGGGAAATCTGTAATCATGTCTACTGAGAAAAGAATACTTTATATTCAGAATACTTATGGTTTTATTCATGATATCCATTTATTCAGGTCTTCATTATAATATGATGAAGACCTTCAGAGGTCTTCATCCATTCTAAGGTTCTTTCACCAGAAAAACTCCTACTTTCCAACAGAAATCCATGCAATTTGAGTATTTCAGAAGAACACTTGAATCCTGACTGCACTGCACGTCCACATATCATCCTGAAAAGACTTTTCAAAGCCTTCTTTACACTCGCAGTGTTAATTCAATTAGCATCGATACGGTTTGGGTCATTCTGAGCCGAGAAACAGTCAATGGGTCATTCTGAGCCTAGAAACAGTCAATGGGACATTCTGAGCCTAGAAACAGTCAATGGGACATTCTGAGCCTAGAAACAGTCAATGGGACATTCTGAGCCTAGAAACAGTCAATGGGTCATTCTGAGCCTAGAAACAGTCAATGGGTCATTCTGAGCCTAGAAACAGTCAATGGGTCATTCTGAGCCTAGAAACAGTCAATGGGTCATTCTGAGCCTAGAAACAGTCAATGGGACATTCTGAGCCTAGAAACAGTCAATGGTCATTCTGAGCCTAGAAACAGTCAAGGTCATTCTGAGCCTAGAAACAGTCAATGGGTCATTCTGAGCCTAGAAACAGTCAATGGGTCATTCTGAGCCTAGAAACAGTCAATGGGACATTCTGAGCCTAGAAACAGTCAATGGGTCATTCTGAGCCTAGAAACAGTCAATGGGACATTCTGAGCCTAGAAACAGTCAATGGGTCATTCTGAGCCTAGAAAACAGTCAATGGGTCATTCTGAGCTAGAAACAGTCAATGGGACATTCTGAGCTAAAACAGTCAATGGGTCATTCTGAGCTAGAAACAGTCAAGGGACATTCTGAGCCTAGAAACAGTCAATGGGACATTCTGAGCCTAGAAACAGTCAATGGTCATTCTGAGCCTAGAAACAGTCAATGGGACATTCTGAGCCTAGAAACAGTCAAATGATGGGTCATTCTGAGCCTAGAAACAGTCAATGGGTCATTCTGAGCCTAGAAACAGTCAATGGGTCATTCTGAGCCGAGAAACAGTCAATGGGTCATTCTGAGCCGAGAAACAGTCAATGGGTCATTCTGAGCTAGAAACAGTCAATGGGACATTCTGAGCCTAGAAACAGTCAATGGGACATTCTGAGCTAGAAACAGTCAATGGGTCATTCTGAGCTAGAAACAGTCAATGGGACATTCTGAGCCTAGAAACAGTCAATGGGACATTCTGAGCCTAGAAACAGTCAATGGGTCATTCTGAGCCTAGAAACAGTCAATGGGACATTCTGAGCCTAGAAACAGTCAATGGGTCATTCTGAGCCGAGAAACAGTCAATGGGTCATTCTGAGCTAGAAACAGTCAATGGGTCATTCTGAGCTAGAAACAGTCAATGGACATTCTGAGCCTAGAAACAGTCAAGGGTCATTCTGAGCCTAGAAACAGTCAATGGGTCATTCTGAGCCTAGAAACAGTCAATGGGTCATTCTGAGCCTAGAAACAGTCAATGGGTCATTCTGAGCCTAGAAAAAGTCAATGGGTCATTCTGAGCCTAGAAAAAGTCAATGGGTCATTCTGAGCCTAGAAAAAGTCAATGGGACATTCTGAGCCTAGAAACAGTCAATGGGTCATTCTGAGCCGATAAACAGTCAATGGGTCATTCTGAGCCTAGAAAAAAGTCAATGGGTCATTCGAGCCTAGAAAAGTCATGGGTCATTCTGAGCCTAGAAACAGTCAATGGGTCATTCTGAGCCTAGAAACAGTCAATGGGTCATTCTGAGCCTAGAAAAAGTCAATGGGTCATTCTGAGCCTAGAAAAAGTCAATGGGACATTCTGAGCCTAGAAAAAGTCAATGGGACATTCTGAGCCGAGAAACAGTCAATGGGTCATTCTGAGCTAGAAACAGTCAATGGGACATTCTGAGCCTAGAAACAGTCAATGGGACATTCTGAGCCTAGAAACAGTCAATGGGACATTCTGAGCCTAGAAACAGTCAATGGGTCATTCTGAGCTAGAAACAGTCAATGGGTCATTCTGAGCTAGAAACAGTCAATGGGTCATTCTGAGCCTAGAAACAGTCAATGGGTCATTCTGAGCTAGAAACAGTCAATGGGTCATTCTGAGCTAGAAAAAGTCAATGGGTCATTCTGAGCCTAGAAACAGTCAATGGGTCATTCTGAGCCTAGAAACAGTCAATGGGTCATTCTGAGCCTAGAAACAGTCAATGGGTCATTCTGAGCCTAGAAACAGTCAATGGGTCATTCTGAGCCTAGAAACAGTCAATGGGTCATCTGAGCCTAGAAACAGTCAATGGGTCATTCTGAGCCTAGAAACAGTCAATGGGTCATTCTGAGCCTAGAAACAGTCAATGGGTCATTCTGAGCCTAGAAACAGTCAATGGACATTCTGAGCCTAGAAACAGTCAATGGACATTCTGAGCCTAGAAACAGTCAATGGTCATTCTGAGCCTAGAAACAGTCAATGGGTCATTCTGAGCCTAGAAACAGTCAATGGGACATTCTGAACCTAGAAACAGTCAATGGGTCATTCTGAGCCTAGAAACAGTCAATGGGTCATTCTGAGCCTAGAAACAGTCAATGGGACATTCTGAGCCTAGAAACAGTCAATGGGACATTCTGAGCCTAGAAACAGTCAATGGGTCATTCTGAGCCTAGAAACAGTCAATGGGTCATTCTGAGCCTAGAAACAGTCAATGGGACACTCTGAGCCTAGAAACAGTCAATGGGTCATTCTGAGCCTAGAAACAGTCAATGGGACATTCTGAGCCTAGAAACAGTCAATGGGACATTCTGAGCCTAGAAACAGTCAATGGTCATTCTGAGCCTAGAAACAGTCAAGGGTCATTCTGAGCCTAGAAACAGTCATGGTCATTCTGAGCCTAGAAACAGTCATGGGTCATTCTGAGCCTAGAAACAGTCAATGGGTCATTCTGAGCCTAGAAACAGTCAATGGGTCATTCTGAGCCTAGAAACAGTCAATGGGTCATTCTGAGCCTAGAAACAGTCAATGGGTCATTCTGAGCCTAGAAACAGTCAATGGGTCATTCTGAGCCTAGAAACAGTCAATGGGACATTCTGAGCCTAGAAACAGTCAATGGGACATTCTGAGCCTAGAAACAGTCAATGGGTCATTCTGAGCCTAGAAACAGTCAATGGGTCATTCTGAGCCTAGAAACAGTCAATGGGACATTCTGAACCTAGAAACAGTCAATGGGTCATTCTGAGCCTAGAAACAGTCAATGGGTCATTCTGAGCCTAGAAACAGTCAAGGGACATTCTGAGCCTAGAAACAGTCAATGGACATTCTGAGCCTAGAAACAGTCAATGGTCATTCTGAGCCTAGAAACAGTCAATGGACACTCTGAGCCTAGAAACAGTCATGGGTCATTCTGAGCCTAGAAACAGTCAATGGGTCATTCTGAGCCTAGAAACAGTCAATGGGACATTCTGAGCTAGAAACAGTCAATGGACATTCTGAGCCTAGAAACAGTCAATGGTCATTCTGAGCCTAGAAACAGTCAATGGGTCATTCTGAGCCTAGAAACAGTCAATGGGTCATTCTGAGCCTAGAAACAGTCAATGGGTCATTCTGAGCCTAGAAACAGTCAATGGGTCATTCTGAGCCTAGAAACAGTCAATGGGTCATTCTGAGCCTAGAAACAGTCAATGGACATTCTGAGCCTAGAAACAGTCAATGGGTCATTCTGAGCCTAGAAACAGTCAATGGGTCATTCTGAGCCTAGAAACAGTCAATGGGACATTCTGAACCTAGAAACAGTCAATGGGATTCTGAGCCTAGAAACAGTCAATGGGACATTCTGAACCTAGAAACAGTCAATGGGACATTCTGAGCCTAGAAACAGTCAATGGGTCATTCTGAGCCTAGAAACAGTCAATGGGTCATTCTGAGCCTAGAAACAGTCAATGGGTCATTCTGAGCCTAGAAACAGTCAATGGGACACTCTGAGCCTAGAAACAGTCAATGGGTCATTCTGAGCCTAGAAACAGTCAATGGGTCATTCTGAGCCTAGAAACAGTCAATGGGACATTCTGAGCCTAGAAACAGTCAATGGTCATTCTGAGCCTAGAAACAGTCAATGGGTCATTCTGAGCCTAGAAACAGTCAATGGGTCATTCTGAGCCTAGAAACAGTCAATGGGTCATTCTGAGCCTAGAAAACAGTCAATGGGTCATTCTGAGCCTAGAAACAGTCAATGGGTCATTCTGAGCCTAGAAACAGTCAATGGGTCATTCTGAGCCTAGAAACAGTCAATGGGTCATTCTGAGCCTAGAAACAGTCAATGGGTCATTCTGAGCCTAGAAACAGTCAATGGACATTCTGAGCCTAGAAACAGTCAATGGGACATTCTGAGCCTAGAAACAGTCAATGGGACATTCTGAGCCTAGAAACAGTCAATGGGTCATTCTGAGCCTAGAAACAGTCAATGGGTCATTTGAGCCTAGAAACAGTCAATGGGTCATTCTGAGCCTAGAAACAGTCAATGGGTCATTCTGAGCCTAGAAACAGTCAATGGGTCATTCTGAGCCTAGAAACAGTCAATGGGTCATTCTGAGCCTAGAAACAGTCAATGGGTCATTCTGAGCCTAGAAACAGTCAATGGGTCATTCTGAGCCTAGAAACAGTCAATGGGACATTCTGAGCCTAGAAACAGTCAATGGGTCATTCTGAGCCTAGAAACAGTCAATGGGTCATTCTGAGCCTAGAAACAGTCAATGGGACATTCTGAGCCTAGAAACAGTCAATGGGTCATTCTGAGCCTAGAAACAGTCAATGGGACATTCTGAGCCTAGAAACAGTCAATGGGTCATTCTGAGCCTAGAAACAGTCAATGGGTCATTCTGAGCCTAGAAACAGTCAATGGGTCATTCTGAGCCTAGAAACAGTCAATGGGTCATTCTGAGCCTAGAAACAGTCAATGGGACATTCTGAGCCTAGAAACAGTCAATGGGACATTCTGAGCCTAGAAACAGTCAATGGGTCATTCTGAGCCTAGAAACAGTCAATGGGACATTCTGAGCCTAGAAACAGTCAATGGGTCATTCTGAGCCTAGAAACAGTCAATGGGTCATTCTGAGCCTAGAAACAGTCAATGGGTCATTCTGAGCCTAGAAACAGTCATGGGTCATTCTGAGCTAGAAACAGTCAATGGTCATTCTGAGCCTAGAAACAGTCATTGGGACATTCTGAGCCTAGAAACAGTCAATGGGACATTCTGAGCCTAGAAACAGTCAATGGGACATTCTGAGCCTAGAAACAGTCAATGGGTCATTCTGAGCCTAGAAACAGTCAATGGGACATTCTGTGAGAGAAATGTGCAGGAAAGGTGTAGAAAATACGGATTTGTGTAAGAAGAATATTACTGAGACGTAACATCTGGGTTTTTCAATTATAAATGCAATATTGAAAAATGTGCATTAAATTAGGGAGAAAATGCAGAATAATTCAGGCTTTTTAACTTTGGGAATAGTTTGATAAAAGCCAAAATTAAAAGAGAAATCTGATTTTATAGAACATGTATTAAGAAATACTGTTAATAAACACACAGTGACTCTGCAGCTCTGACGAGTGTGTGTCTCTGTGTGTTTGTGTCTCTGTGTGTGTGTCTCTGTGTGTGTGTGTCTCTGTGTGTGTGTGTGTCTCTGTGTGTGTGTGTCGCTGTGTGTGTTTGTGTGTGTGTCTGTGTGTGTGTGTGTGTCTCTGTGTGTGTGTGTCTCTGTGTGTGTGTGTCTCTGTGTGTGTGTGTTGTGTGTCGATGCTTCTGACCAATTAGAGCAGGCGAGTGTTTTAAGTGGCTGAAGGCCGAGAGTCGAGCGCCGTTACTGAAGTCCTCGTCGCAAATTAAGGTCACGCTAAGAACTAATTAAACTGAGTGTGTGTGTGTGTGTGTGTCTATGTGTGTGTTCTACCAAAACACACTTGCACTTACAGACACAGACTCCCAAAAAACACACAAAAACTTAAACTGTCAATAAGAGTAATTTCATACACACATATTTTGGATACGCTGCCACACACACACACACACACACACACACACACACACACACACACACACGAAAATGCATAAGCGCACACACAGATGTCTCCAAGATAAGAATACAACATTAAATAATATAAATACAGAAACAGAAACATACACAACACACACTTTCTCTCTCACACACACTTTCTCACAGACACACACTGACACACACACACACACACTGACACTGACACAGACACACACACAGCTGCAGGCGGCTGTCGCTGTGTGTCGGCGTCGACAGAAAACATTAAAGTCATCGTTCTGCTGGATGATTAAAAAACTGATTAATTTGGGATAATGACGAGAAAAATACAAGGAGACAGTGAGACACACACAGAGACACACACACACACACACACAGAGACACACAGAGACACACACACACAGAGACACACACACACAGAGACACCCACACACACACAGAGACACACACACAGAGACACACACACACTGTGGAATAATTAAGAGGATAATAAGACAGCGTTTAGTGTGGAAAGCTTCCTCCTGGGCCAAGAGCAGACACACACACACAGACACACACAGACACACACACACACACACACTCTTCTTGACTAACTGCCACCTAAACTGCTCCTGCGCTGCCCCCTTCAGGACAAACACAGCAATGACTTTTTATTTAGCATTTATTATGTATTCAGTTCGTAATACGTATTATTCATTCTATTCAAAATACTTCCGATATTTCACACATTTGGGGGATTTTATTGGTTTATATTAAACCTAATTTTTAGCTAGTTTCAATATTTTTTCCGGCCTATTTTATCTCAGTTTTTTTGCCATTTTCACAAATAATTTAAACGTTTTTTCTGCTAATTTTCCACACATTTTTTGACCAATTTTCAGGGCGTTTTTCTCGAGTAAATGTGAACGATTGGCGCTCATCTGAACAACTGAATGTAGGATTTAAACCCGGTCAGTGAGGACACTCTTCCTCTTCCTCCTCTTCCTCCTGTAATGTCTGTCTCTTTATTAACCCCCCCCCCCCTCTGATAAAACTTAACTGCAGCTCTCTTTGGTCTCAATCGCTCCGCCGCTCCATTTCCTTCTTAATTGAGGAGCAATTAAAGTGTCCGGAGGAGAGTGACCTTCCCAGAGGACCCCCCCCCCCCCCACCCCCACCTCTTTATTTCTGCTAATTATCCGCTAATCTTTACCGGTAGATTGTCTGAGATATATGTGAAGAAATATCCCCAAAAGACATGTTAGAAAACAAACCAAAAATACAGAAAAAGCTGTGAAAACATCACAGAAATATGTGGAAAAATGAGTAAGAAATGTGGATTAAAAGAAGGAAAATACATAAAGATTGGACTTTAAATATCTGCCAAAAAACTCCGGAAAATGTTCTTAAAAAAAACAAATTATTTATTGACCTTTTTTAACATATTTTTAGGACATTTTCACATTTTCTACGTATATTTTAGTAATTTTCCACATCTTTTTTGACCCCCTTGCCCCCAGAGGACCCCCGCCAACCCCCTCCAAATGGAGACATTGTCCGACATATTTGCACCTAATTAGATATTAGATAACAAAGACTTGTTTCGTCCATTCAAGTCTCAAGTTATTTATAATTATATCTTTACATGTTTGATTCCCTTCTTCTGTCGATTGTTCTTTTATTCATCTGAAACATTTTGTCTTTTTTAGGACGTTTTTTTAGATATTTTTCAGACAATTTAAACGTTATATTTTAGCCATTTTCCACATCTTTTTTGACCCCCTTGCCCCCCAGAGGACCCCCGCCAACCCCCTTCAAATGGAGACATGTCTGACATTTTTGTTTTGTACATTTTTCACGTATTTTCAGACCAAGTTGTTCAAGTTGTCTATAATTATATTTGTACATAACCCTAACCCAGGGGTCTGCAACCCGCGACCCAGGGGTCTGCAACCCGCGACCCAGGGGTCTGCAACCCGCGACCCAGGGGTCTGCAACCCGAGACCCAGGGGTCTGCAACCCGCGACCCAGGGGTCTGCAACCCGCGACCCAGGGGTCTGCAACCCGCGACCCAGGGGTCTGCAACCCGCGACCCAGGGGTCTGCAACCCTAACCAAGGGGTCTGCAACCCGCGACCCAGGGGTCTGCAACCCGCGACCCAGGGGTCTGCAACCCGCGACCCAGGGGTCTGCAACCCTAACCCAGGGGTCGGCAACCCGCGGCTCTTTAAGCCCTCTGCTCTGGCTCCCTTGAGCCCTCTGCTCTGGCTCCCTTGAGCCCTCTGCTCTGGCTCCCTTGAGCCCTCTGCTCTGGCTCCCTTGAGCCCTCTGCTCTGGCTCCCTTGAGCTTAGACAAGAATAAGAAGGACATGAAATACAGTATTTGTAGGACTATTTAAAAGTTGCTGCACGGTTGAAAATGTTTGGTATCTTGTATTTTGAGGTGATGCTGTGACACATAAATAAAAAACAAAACGGTTTTAATCAGGTCAATTAAAAGATGCGTCACATCCTGCGACGGTCCCGCGTCAGCGCCTTTTCCTGCAGGCGAATAACCTGACCCCCGGCTCCATGAGCGAACTATGGATACATCAAAGAAAAGAAAAGTATGGGAGGAACACAGAGGGTTTCATTCTGCGAGGTTACAGTTATCTGCTTTCACAGCAAGCGATGCTGGCTGATGTTTGAGATGTGGAGAGAGGTTCTCAAAGGAGCTGCAGCCTTTACGCATCGAGGAGAAACACGGGAGAGGAAGACAGCTGACGATCTCCAGTCATCATCCAATCTCTTAAAGGTGGGGGGGGTCATTTTGGAGAAACCAGCTCGAGTGGCTAGAATTAGAAAATACACAGCCGGAAAGAATCTGCCCCTTCCTCACAGAGCCCCTCACAGAGCCCCTTCCTCACAGAGCCCCTTCCTTACAGAGCCCCTTCCTCACAGAGCCCCTTCCTCACAGAGCCCCTCACAGAGCCCCTCACAGAGCCCCTTCCTCACAGAGCCCCTCCTCCAACACAGAGCCCCTCACAGAGCCCCTCACAGAGCCCCTTCCTCACAGAGCCCCTCACAGAGCCCCTTCCTCACAGAGCCCCTTCCTCACAGAGCCCCTTCCTCACAGAGCCCCTTCCTCACAGAGCCCCTCACAGAGCCCCTCACAGAGCCCCTTCCTCACAGAGCCCCTCACAGAGCCCCTCACAGAGCCCCTTCCTCACAGAGCCCCTCCTCCAACACAGAGCCCCTCACAGAGCCCCTCACAGAGCCCCTTCCTCACAGAGCCCCTCCTCCAACACACACGAACGCACACATGACCAATGAGGGCACCAGATCAGTTTGTGCACAGATGGAAGGCTGACAGGCAGGTAGGCCGTCCAGTTACTTTAGCCGGCTCAGATGATTGGTCGTGCTTTTCACGGCTTCCACAGATGATGTTTTATATATTTATTGTCAAAGCACTGAATGTATTCATTGCTATCTGGATGTTTAGAGCATTCCATGGAATACAACGAGTGCTTCTGAAGTGAACCTGAAGTGTGCGTTACCCCCCAGCCTTAACTCTTTCCTGACCCCTGCCCCCTGCCCTGACCCCTGCCCTAACCCCTGCCCTGACCCCTGCCCTGCCCTGACCCCTGCCCTGCCCCAACCCCTGCCCTCTGCCCCCTGCCCTGACCCCTGACCCCTGCCCTCTGCCCTAACCCCTGCCCCCTGCCCTGACCCCTGCCCCCTGCCCTGACCCCTGCCCCCCCCTGCCCCCTGCCCCTGCCCTAACCCCTGCCCTGACCCCTGCCCCCTGCCCTGACCCCTAACCCCTGCCCCTGCCCTAACCCTGCCCTAACTGCCCCCTGCCCTGACCCCTGCCCCCTGCCCCTGCCCTAACCCTGCCCCCTGCCCTCCCTGCCCTGACCCCTGACCCCTGCCCTAACCCCTGCCCCCTGCCCTAACCCAAGACATTTTCAGGTAATGTATACGTATATTTTAGCCATTTTCCACATCTTTTTGGACCCCCGTTCCCCCCAAAAGGACCCCGTCCCCAGTTCCTCACCGTCCTGGAAGACGCGCTCCACGTTGAGTCCATACGTTGCGCAGGTTTCGTAATACGTGCAGCGCTTCAGGTCGTTGGAGAGTTTCCTCGCCCGGCCGTCGTCGATTACTCGAGGATTCGCTGAGCTGATGGCGTCTGAGAGGAGAGGAAATGAGAGGAGAGGAAACAAGAGGAGAGGAGAGGAGGGGAGAGGAAACAAGAGGAGAGGAGGGGAGAGGAGAGGAAACAAGAGGAGAGGAGGGGAGAGGAGAGGAGGGGAGAGGAGGGGAGAGGAAACGAGAGGAGAGGAGGGGAGAGGAGGGGAGAGGAAACCAGAGGAGAGGAGGGAGAGGAGAGGAGAGGAGGGGAGAGGAAACAAGAGGAGAGGAGGGGAGAGGAAACAAGAGGAGAGGAGGGGAGAGGAAACAAGAGGAGAGGAGAGGAGAGGAGAGGAGGGGAGAGGAGGGGAGAGGAGAGGAGGGGAGAGGAAACAAGAGGAGAGGAGAGGAGAGAGGAGGGGAGAGGAAACGAGAGGAGAGGAGGGGAGAGGAAACAAGAGGAGAGGAGAGGAGGGGAGAGGAAACAAGAGGAGAGGAGGGAGAGGAGGGGAGAGGAGAGAGAGGAGGGAGAGGAAACGAGAGGAGAGGAGAGGAGGGGAGAGGAGAGGAGGGGAGAGGAAACAAGAGGAGAGGAGGGGGAGAGGAGAGGAGAGGAGGGGAGAGGAGAGGAAACAAGAGAGAGGAGGGGAGGGGAGAGGAAACAAGAGGAGAGGAGGGGAGAGGAGAGGAGGGGAGAGGAGAGGATGGGAGAGGAAACAAGAGGAGAGGAGGGGAGAGGAGAGGAGGGGAGAGAGGAGAGGAAACGAGAGGAGAGAGGAAACAAGAGGAGAGGAGAGAGAAGAGGAGAGGAAACAAGAGGAGAGAAAACAAGAGGAGAGGAGAGAGAAGAGGAGAGGAAACAAGAGGAGAGAGAAGAGAGAGGAGAGGAGAGGAGAGAGGAGAGGAAACGAGAGGATAAGAAACAAGAGGAGAGGAGAGGAGGGGAGAGGAGAGGAGAGGAGGAGAGGAGAGGAGGGGAGAGGAGAGGAGAGAGAAGAGAGGGGAGAGGAGAGGAGAGAGAAGAGAGAGGAGAGGAGAGAGGAGAGGAGAGGAGGAGAGAGGAGAGGAAACAAGAGGAGAGGAGGAGGGGAGGGGAGAGGAGAGGAGAGGAGAGGAGAGGAGAGGAGAGAGGAGAGGAGAGGAGAGAGGAGAGGAGGGGAGAGGAGAGGAGAGGAGAGGAGGGGAGAGGAGAGGAGGGGAGAGGAGAGGAGAGGAGAGGAGAGGAGAGAGGAGAGAGGAAAGGAGAGGAGAGGAGAGAGGAGAGAGGAAAGGAAACACATTTACAGAAGTGTTAAAGAACAGGATATGTATTTATGGAAAAAGAGACAACAAATATCTAAGTGTCAAAAAAGGCTGGAATTTCTTTTTTTAATTATCCGAAGAAATATGTGAAAATAAAGAGAATATGACATTAATATGAATTCAATATAAAGGAGAAAAAAGGCTGATAAATATGTAAAATAGAGAGCCTTAGAAACAACAGTGTAACTCTGGTGGACCTCTGGCGCCACCTGCTGTGCAATGTGTGTCATTGAGATGGACAGTTTCCCAAACTGACTCAAGAACTATGACCTCAACAAGAGAAGACAAGAAACTTCACATTTCTTTTGCATTGTTTCTACATATTTATTTGAAAATGTTCTCCTATTTTTCATCCATTTCTTTAATTTTAAATGTTTTAGTTGAGTAATAAATAAATAAATAAATGTAATAACGCATTTTAAAAATATTTATCCTGCAATTTATTACATTTGTATTCATTGTTTTGTCCCAAATATGATAAAAAAACTTGATTCATGTGAACTGTAATGTTACAAAGCCACCACGGGGGGGCAGCAGAGACTCACAGAAAGAAGGAGAAAGTGTGCGTGTGTGTGTGTGTGTTTGTGTGCGCGTGTGTGTGCGTGTGTATGTGCGTGTGTGTGTGTGTGTATGTGTGCGCGTGTATGTGTGCGTGTGTGTGTATGTGCGTGTGTGTGTATGTGTGCGTGTGTGTGTATGTGTGTGTGTGTGCGTATGTGTGTGTGTGTGTGTGTGTGTGCGTATGTGTGCGTGTGTATGTGTGTGTGTGTATGTGTGCATGTGTATGTGTGTGTCTGTATGTGTGTGTGCGTATGTGTGTGTGTGTATGTGTGCGTATGTGTATGTGTGTGTGTGTATGTGTGTGTGCGTATGTGTGTGTGTGTGTGTGTGCGTATGTGTGTGTGTGTGTGCGTATGTGTATGTGTGTGTGTGTATGTGTGTGTGCGTATGTGTGTGTGCGTATGTGTGTGTGTGTATGTGTTCATGTGTATGTGTGTGTCTGTATGTGTGTGTGCGTATGTGTGTGTGTATGTGTGTGTGTACCTTGAGTTCCCACCAGCACCAGTGGCAGCTCGGCGGCGTTCCTAAAGTTTGCCAGTCGGCTGAAATAGTGATAAACCGTCTGGAAGCTGATCTCGTCCTCCAGACTGAAGACGAAGATCACGGCGTCCACCCACAGAGCAAACTGTAGGAAACGTTATTCAAAACCCTTAAACTAACAGGTATTAACATGTTAGTTTAAATATATAAAATAACTCCAGTCTGCTTCTTCAGGGGGTAAAGAGACCCTTCAGAGTAGAGGTGAGGAAGAGGAGGTGAATTATGAATAAAGCGTGGAGTTTCTGTGTAGACTTCTTCGGGTCAGTTTGATGACCCTGAGCGGACCCTCTTTCCTCTCCAACCGGACTTCAGGGAGAGGTTCATCTATAGCTTTTTGAATGCAGTTTTTAACACTTAAAATAGGCCTCATTTGGTGTGATTCTGATTTATTGAATTACATTAAATCGCTGCTTTTCAGGAGTTTAAAAACATGCAAAAAGACCCTTCAAATTATGTGGAAAACGGCCCAAAAATATGTTAAACATTTCCAAAAAAAAAGTGGATAAATGTCCGAAAACGATGTGAAAACTACTGAGAAATAAATGGAAAAATACTTTAAAATATGGATTAAAAGAAGGAAAATGTGCCTTTAAATAACTGCAAGAAAAATCAGAGAAATATGTTTCAAAAACACAGAAAAGATATTAGATGTATTTGATTTATCTGACACATTTTGGGGGTATTTCTGTCCTTTATGTGCACATTTCTGTCTATACATGTAAAAAGAATTAGAACATAATTGCCCAAAAATGTGTGTGGATGATTGAATCGCTGTTACAGATTTAAATAGTAAAAAATTATAATTTAAATCTTTATTAAATTAGACTTTTTATGTATTTGATGGTGTGTAATTCCCTGCAGGTGCAGTTCCTACCTGAGCCTCCGGGGGGCCTCCTTCGTCCCTGATGAGCAGCAGGTGGCTCTGCCCGTCCACCACGATCTCCTTCTTGAAGCGTCCGCCTGCAGAGAAGAGCCATCAGATATACTGGGATATATCTATGATCAAATACATGTATTACTGTCTATAGGGGTCTACTGAGAGGGGGGGGGCGAACTGAGAGAGGGGGGGGCTACTGAGAGAGGGGGGGGCTACTGCTAGAGGGGGGGGCTACTGAGAGAGGGGGGGGCTACTGAGAGAGGGGGGTCTACTGCTAGAGGGGGGGGCTACTGAGAGGGGGGGGGGCTACTGAGAGAGGGGGGGGCTACTGAGAGAGGGGGGGTCTACTGAGAGAGGGGGGGTCTACTGCTAGAGGGGGGGCTACTGAGAGATGGGGGGTCTACTGCTAGAGGGGGGGGCTACTGAGAGGGGGGGTCTACTGAGAGAGGGGGGGTCTACTGCTAGGGGGGGGGCTACTGAGAGGGGGGGGGCTAAAGGAGAGAGGGGGGGCTAAAGGAGAGAGGGGGGCTACTGAGAGAGGGGGGGCTACTGAGAGAGGGGGGGCTAAAGGAGAGGGAGTTAAAAACACTGATTATGATCACGTTAGTCATCCTTTAGTGTTCGTAATGCAACATTTTGGATTAAAAAAGCTGTTTAAAGGAGAGGAGAGGAGAGAGGAGAGGAGAGGAGAGAGGAGAGGAGAGAGGAGAGAGGAGAGAGGAGAGGAGAGGAGAGGAGGAGAGGAGAGGAGAGAGGAGAGGAGAGAGGAGAGAGGAGAGGAGAGGAGAGGAGAGAGAGGAGAGGAGAGAGGAGAGAGGAGAGGACAGGAGAGGAGGAGAGGAGAGGAGAGAGGAGAGGAGAGGAGAGGAGAGAGGAGAGGAGAGGAGAGGAGGAGAGGAGAGGAGAGGAGAGGAGAGAGGAGAGGAGAGGAGAGGAGAGAGGAGAGGAGAGAGAGAGGAGAGGAGAGAGAGGAGAGAGGAGAGGAGAGGAGAGGAGAGAGAGGAGAGAGGAGAGGAGAGGAGAGGAGAGGAGAGAGGAGAGGAGAAAGGAGAGGAGAGGAGAGAGGAGAGGAGAAAGGAGAGGAGAGGAGAGAGGAGAAAGGAGAGGAGAGGAGAGGGGAGAGGAGAGAGGTAAGGAGAGGAGAGAGGAAAGGAGAGGAGAGGAGAGAGGAGAAAGGACAGGAGAGGAGAGGAGAGAGGAGAGGAGAGAGGAGAGGAAAGGAGAGGAGAGAGGAGAGGAAAGGAGAGGAGAGGAGAGAGGAGAGAGGAGAGGAAAGGAGAGGAGAGAGAGAGGAGAGAGGAAAGGAGGAGAAAGGAGGAGAGAGAGGAGAGGAAAGGAGAGGAGAGAGGAGAGGAAAGGAGAGGAGAGGAGAGAGGAGAGAGGAGAGGAAAGGAGAGGAGAGGAGAGGAGAGAGGAGAGAGGAAAGGAGAGGAGAGGAGAGGAGAGAGGAGAGGAAAGGAGAGGAGAGAGGAGAGGAAAGGAGAGGAGAGGAGAGAGGAGAGAGGAGAGGAAAGGAGAGGAGAGGAGAGGAGAGAGGAGAGAGGAAGGAGAGGAGAGAGGTCAAGGTGCATACTGAAAATAGCCACTTTAAAACTTTATCAAAATGGATTTTAAATATGTGAAAAGAAATTAGAAAAACATCTTCCTTTCACTTTGTAGGAATAAAGGGTTTTTCAAAATAAAAGCACGGGTAATAAAAGGATATTTAGTGCATGTTAACAGTGTGAGTAATGCTTGTTATGTAATGAGGGTGAATGTGAGGAATGAAGCTCTGCAGGTACACACACACACACACACACACACACCACACACACACAACCACACACACACACACACACACACACACACACACACACACACACACAACACACACACCACACACACACACACAACACACACACACACACACACACACACACACCTTTTTTGTGCGTACTGGCCCTTTAAATCTCCTCGTGTTTCAGTGGGAATGAAACGTCCTCTTTACAGGAAGTGGAGAAAAACTATAAATAAAAGTCTGGAAGTTATTCTGGAGACGAGCGGAACGACCACACTTACTACAGTAATGATAGGGCACACACACACACACACACACACAACACACACACACACACACACACACACACACAGTGAAGCAGAGAGCAAGGCTTAAACACACACACACTCCGGCAGTGTGTTGCTGTTTTACTTCACTGCTTCCAACTGCTTCTTCAAATAAGGGAGCACATCCCTCTAAACCACACACACACACACACACACACACACACACACACACACACACACACACACACACACACACACACACACACACACACACACACACAACACACACACACCCAACACACAACACCACACACACACACACACACCACACACACACACACACACACACACACACACACAATGTGTCAGGAGGCAGAAATACATCCAAGTTTTCCAGCATTTGGGAAAAAGGAAGTCACATTTATGACTGTCTCTAATTTAATAAATATATATATGTAGGACTTGATGTTGTGTGTGTGTGTGTGTGTGTGCGTGCGTGCGTGCGTGCGTGCGTGCGAGTGTGTGAGTGGTGTGTGAGTGAGTGAGTGAGTGTGAGAGAGTGAGTGAGTGAGTGAGTGTGCGTGCGTGAGTGAGTGTGTGTGAGTGTGAGAGAGTGAGTGAGTGAGTGAGTGAATGAGTGAGTGTGCGTGCGTGCGTGAGTGAGTGTGTGTGAGAGTGTGAGTGAGTGTGAGAGAGTGAGTGAGTGAGTGAGTGTGCGTGCGTGAGTGTGTGTGTGTGTGTGTGTGTGTGTGAGTGTGAGTGAGTGTGAGAGAGTGAGTGAGTGAGTGTGCGTGCGTGCGTGAGTGTGTGTGAGAGTGTGAGTGAGTGTGCGTGCGTGCGTGAGTGAGTGTGTGTGTGTGTGTGAGAGTGTGAGTGTGAGAGAGTGAGTGAGTGAGTGTGCGTGCGTGCGTGCGTGAGTGAGTGTGTATGTGTGTGTGTGTGTGTGTGTGTGAGTGTGTCTACATGCTAACATCTGCAGCTACATGTTCAGCTTCTCTGTCTCGTAGCAGCAGCTGATTTAAAGCTCATTTCAGGGTAAAAAAAGGCTTTATTTTGAAAACCCATGCTGTGATTTGGAGTTTTTAACATCACCTCACAGGTCTATAACTTTATATTCAAATCTCAGGGAAATTAGATACATTTTTTAGAGTTTAGTTTCCTTGAGAGAAATTAAACATTACATATTTCATCATTAATATATATCATATTCTCCATTTACAGAAAAAGGTGACATGTTTTGCTCGTTAAGACACCTGCAAATAATTCCAATTAGCTGCTACCAAACTGATTAACACACTGAACCAACACCTAAGAGATGAAGAGGAAGATGAAGAAGAGGAAGATGAAGAGGAGGATAGTTACCTGCGTCCACGTCAGCTAGTTTTAAAGCAGCCCAGAAGCAGAGAGGAAGAGGAAAGCAAACAGAGCCGTTATCATGCAGCACACAGTGGGAGGAGCCTCAGGAAGACACACCTTCACACACACCTGTACACACACCTGTACACACACCTGTACACACCTGAGAGGGGAGGAGCACCTGCTGCACCTGCTCACCTTCAGGGGCTTTGTCACCCAATTAAAAAGCGGATTAATTCATTTCTTCACATGGAAACCTGGACTCCTTATTGTCCCTGAACGCAGCATAGAGAGGAGATTTGGGAACGATAAAAGCTCCTGAGATGAACTGAGTGTCCCTGAATGCAGCATAGAGAGGAGATTTGGGAACGATAACAGCTCCTGAGATTAACTGAGTGTCCCTGAACGCAGCATAGAGAGGAGATTTGGGAACGATAACAGCTCCGAGATGAACTGAGTGTCCCTGAACGCAGCATAGAGAGGAGATTTGGAACGATAACAGCTCCTGAGATGAACTGAGTGTCCCTGAACGCAGCATAGAGAGGAGATTTGGGAACGATAACAGCTCCTGAGATTAACTGAGTGTCCCTGAACGCAGCATAGAGAGGAGATTTGGGAACGATAACAGCTCCTGAGATTAACTGAGTGTCCCTGAACGCAGCATAGAGAGGAGATTTGGGAACGATAACAGCTCCTGAGATTAACTGAGTGTCCCTGAACGCAGCACAGTTTTCCTGAGGCTGAATTTTTGTGGTTTCTGGTTTGTGGTTTTCCTCCCGATCGCTTTGGGAATGCAGCGTCGGTATTTTTGACTTCAGGAATTCACAACAACGTTTCAGACTCAGGGAGTTTTGTATTTAATTAGGAGCTGCAGTTTCCTCCAGATCAAAGAGTGTGTGTGTGTGTGTGTGTGTGTGTGTGTGTGTCTGTGTGGGCAGAGAGGCTTCAAAATAAAACGCATCACTGATGCAGCAAATATTTATTCTGTGTGCCCTTCAGGGACAATCCGGGGATTCCCCTTCACTGTCTGCAGAATGCAAACTCCTCTGAGTCAATTTAGATTAAATAACCGTTATAAATTGTGGTTTTTTTACGCGTTTTCCTATCGTTCTCCTGCTCTGAGGTAAATGTGGTTTTCTTGGGCGGGTCCCGTCAAGAGTTTCCCACACACGCACACGCACACACACACACACAGAGGTCAGGAGGTTAACGAGCTGCAGTCGGAGGGAGAGGGGTTACTGTTTTTCGAGCGGTGAAACTGAGACATAAACGTGGTTTTTAGGGTTTTTCCTGTTCTAAAAAAGTCCTGAGGAAACCAGACATACTTTACTAACAGCTAGCGCTAAAAACAGAATAATATAATCTGTAAAATGACATGTAATCCAGCATAATGTCCATTTACACAGTGCTTACCAAGGGCATGCAGGTATTTCAAAGTAAAAGCCTGTGAAAGACAGGAGAATGATCCTTGAGGGCTTTTACTTTGAAAGACCTGTACAGGAAGTTGCATTGATTTGTATTAAGGCATTATTTGGTTGATAATAAACAGATTTTTATTCAAAGTCAACATTTCTCCTACCAAAATAAGAGTCTGAACGAGCGACCACATTGCCGACGACCCTTTCACAATAAAAGCATGACCCAGATCTTTGACCTCTGATAGTAAAAGGTTTTAATTATGGAGGCGTTTGTGTGGTATCCATTAGGAGACAGGAGGACCTCCAGAGATGTGAAATATTGAAAGGAACACGGAGAGAAGTGGGTCTGCGCCCGGGGAATCGGATTCAATATTTAACGAGAAATCTGGTCCGACCGGAGAGGAAGCTCCACTTTTATTTCCTCACAGAGAGCGGGGTGAAAGATTTAGGAGAGCGTGCACGAAGAGGATCCACAGAAACCAGCTTTTAAGGTGTTTTAAGGAACATTTCTGCAGGAAAACGTGTCAAAATACGGGTTTTGTGGCACGGAAATGTGGTTTTATTTTGAAAATCCTACATTGTTATGGTGTAAATACGATTTTTGGACACACTGTGAAATATTTTAAGCTTTTTAAAAGACAATCATATGTTTTTAGTTGTTTCCGTCTGAGGGTGAAGCAGATGCAGCCAGATGTTCTGAAGACAGAATAATTATAAGAATTATTAATTATGAATACATATTTCCTTACCTTCAGGTGATTCCTCCTGCACGTACGTCCCCGTCAGATACCTGTGCACCAGCGCCGACTTACCACTGGCCAGGTTACCCACAATGCCCTGCAGCAGATGAACAGGTAGCGTCAGATTTAATATTTAAAATATTAATAATTTGTTTAATTAGAGGAAATATTGACTTAAAACATACGTCATTTTAACCATTATTATTATGTATTTTATTGTATTTTTCAATTTGACAATTCTTCTATTTAATTGGTTAATTGGTACAAATAAATAAATAATTTTTTTTAACATCATTAACATTTAAATAATCTGAATTTTATTTTGTATTTCTGATCAATATAATAAAACGAAATTTAATTTTGATTTAAAACTCACCACTTTGAGTTCTGGTACGGCCCGGCTCAGCGTCCACTCCTGACTGTTCACAAACGCATCTGAAACACAGAGACAAACACACACCTGTCAATCAACTATAACGGAGCCGTGGTGCCTTCAAGTGCAGCGCGGTAACGAGAGACCCAGCCGTCAAAATGTCAGAGACAGTTTTT
Source organism: Dissostichus eleginoides (assembly GCA_031216635.1). Lineage (NCBI taxonomy): Eukaryota > Metazoa > Chordata > Actinopteri > Perciformes > Nototheniidae > Dissostichus > Dissostichus eleginoides. The sequence goes on along the minus strand of CM062287.1, from coordinate 12,866,029 downwards.
TTATGTTCTTGTCGACTTGTTAGCATCTGATCTGAAGCGTGACACGCTAACAAGGAGGAAGAGGAGGAGGAGGAAGAGCTTGATAACAGATGAGTTCAATGACATGAGGAGGAGCAGGAAAAAAGAGAGACAAAGGGATAAAAAACTGAAAATAAAACACCATATTCTTCAACATTTGCTCCGTTTTTAGCGTTAGCATACTGTTAGCATACTGTTAGCATACTGTTAGCATACTGTTAGCATACTGTTAGCATACTGTTAGCATACTGTTAGCATACTGTTAGCACACTGTTAGCACACTGTTAGCACACTGTTAGCACACTGTTAGCACACTGTTAGCATACTGTTAGCATACTGTTAGCATACTGTTAGCACACTGTTAGCACACTGTTAGCACACTGTTAGCATACTGTTAGCATACTGTTAGCACACTAAACGGGTCGTAATCCCTGAAAAAAGCTGGATCCAAAAAGAAAACACTACTTTTTTCACGTCTACATTTGAACACATCATTACATATCACTTTAGCTCAATGCTAATGTTCCCTGAACGCATCACAATGCAACTCAATGGCACCTCCTGTCTTGTTGCAAACTGCTAACCAATTAAAGCTAACATTAGCACTAGCTCTCCTGTGGATTTCAACGCAGATTTGTTGCTCAAAAGTTGTTTTGATGTACCTTATATACCCTTTCCAGATGCTAAATGTTGCCCTGAACGCACCACGATGCAACTCAATGGCACCTCCTGATGCTAACGGCTAATGAGTAGAAGCTAACGTCAGCTAGCTCTCCTCTGGATTCAGATGCTATTTACTAGAAAACCCAAAAACGATCTCTGCAGAAACTGATGTAACTTCCAGAGGCTGAGGGGTCATGGGAAATGAGGGGGTGTGTGTGTGTGTGTGTGTGAGATAGTGTAATCAGGGAGGTCTCATCCTCCCACCGCCTTAACTTGAACTTTACTCTGTTTTTATTTAAATTTAGAGCCCGTTTATTTTATTCAAAACAAACCGTTTACTGATTTAATGTTCTTATAGTTTTATAAGATATTTCTTTGGTGACGTTTCTACTTTAATAATGTCTGCAAACTGCATCATGTGATCAGTTGAATAAGCAGCTGAAGGTCCTCGCAGATAATAACAAGTCAGACGTTGCCCCCGGAGCAGGGCCGGCCCGACCCATTAAGCGACGTAGGGCCCCGCAGCCACTGAGGGGCCCCCTAGCAAAACAAAAAAAAAATTTTTTTTTTAAATATATTTTTTTTAAATATATTTTTTTAAATATTTTTTTATCTCAGTACACCGTTGCCGTGTTAAAACCTATTAATAGTATATATTTTAAGTTATTTAGGCTGTTTTTTACTTTATTTTAACACGTGTTTTGATGCGCAGGTTTATTGTTGCACTGCAACACCCTGCCAGCAGTAGCGCCAATGAGTGCAGTGCTTGCAGGGCGCACCACCACTACAAGGGCGCCGGAAGCGGGGGGGCCATTGGCCCCCCCACTTTTCAGCCCTGCCCCACATTTTCGCAGCAGCGGATGCTGCCGGAACACTGTACAAATCCCGTTTCAATAATTCCACTCTACTCTAAAGTCGCATCTAAAACGCGATCTGATCTAGCTGTGTATATTTTGTTATTTTTGATTGTTATATTCAATCCAGTGTTCGAAATGGGGGGGAGCCAGGGGGAGCTTGGCTCCCCCGAAGAGGGAGGGAGCTCCCCTGAAGGCCGACTTTGAGATAAATAGGGGGAGCCGCATATTTGTGTCACACAGATTAGAAATGTTGAGTTTCTGTAAATAAAAGTTCTTGAAATAAATAATAGTCATTGTTCATTCCAGTTTCTGAATATTTGTTTTATATTTGTAAATATTTCTGGGTGTTGCCATCTGTACGTGGCGGCGCTGCATTCTTTACGCTACTTACGTTGCTATGGTTACGGCGGCGTGTTTGAAATGTTCATAAAAAATATGGCTCAAACTGATAAAAACATACTTGAGGTCCTCCATGGCCCAGGATCGCCTGAGTGGAATGGCAATAATCAGCATAAACCACCAGATTGGCAGCCAGATCTCCTTTGATCAGGTCATCAATGACTTTGCCCAGGAAAGCAAGAAGAGAACAATTCTGACTGTACGTACGAGAGGAACATTGTATTTGCATTTTTTTTTACATTTCTTTATTGTTAAGCAGTTTGTTTTGCACATATTATTTAATCCTTTAAAGATATTTTGGATCTATTTATATATTCTATTTAGTGTCGAGTGTTTTTTATTAAAAATATCTATCTTTGAACAGTGATGGTCACTTTGTCACTCTTTTATTCTGTACTGTCAGTTCATCAGTGCTATCTGATATGACTACTTTATTCAAGTTTATGTTCATTTGTCAGAGTACTTTTGATCCCCTAAAATGGGGGATCAAATGTAATATTGGACAAATTAACATACACTTCAACAAAGTAGTCATTTAATACTTGGTCACAGTCTGCACTTTAACCTCATAGTCCTTGTTTCATTTCAAATCTAATGTGCTGGAGTACAGACTCAGAGCCACAACAACACAAAACATATGTCACTGAGGACTGAGGAGTTTCTATATATTCTGTTCACTGAGTTTATATAGTCATTAGTTATAGCCTAGGTAGTTTTGTAGTCAATTTAAAGACTGTGCTGCTGTTCTCAGGTCCCACTTTAGTGTTTACATGCTTATTTGTACAATATGTGTGCTCATACTAACATCATAAGACAAAAGTTGGTTCCGTGTTGTGTGTAGTGAGAACGCGCTAGAGTGAGGGGGGCCCCCAAACAAAATCTTGCTTAGGGCCCCCAAAAGTCTAGGGCCGGCCCTGCCCCGGAGTAAAGTGGGTCCTCTTTGTCACTCAGCAGAATCTGGCAGAGACGGAAACGTGTGAAATAATGACATATTAAATCCTCTCCAGAAAAAAGGCAGATCTTCTTGATATTTGAGAAGTTTTAAGGCATTTTAATTCAAATGAAAATGCTTAAGAATGTCCTAGTCATTTTGTGTTGAATTGAAAACCATCTAATCTTAAAGGTGGGGTAAGTTTGAGAAACCGGCTGGAGACACACTTGTTGTTATATTCCATGGAACGCTCTTAACATCCCGATAGCAATGAATATCTGAAGTGCTTTGACAAGAAATCCATGTCATCTGTGGAAGCCGTAGAGCTGTGAAAAGCACGACCAATCATCTGAGCCCGGCTAAAGTAACTGGACGGCCTACCTGCCTGTCAGCCTTCCATCTGTGCACACTGATCTCGTGTCCTCATTGGTCATGTGCGCGTTGGTGTGTGTTGGAGGAGGGGCTCTGTGAGGAAGTCTGAAGGAAGGGGCAGATTGTTTCTGGTTGTGTATTTTCAGATTCTAGCGCACTCGAGCTGGTTTCTCCAAAATTACCTGACCCACCTTTAAGTAAAGTCACTTAACTTTAAAAAAAACACTTGATTTTTCTCTTAAAATGTTGGTTGTTTTTTTTAATCCCAGAAAATATTTAAGTGTTTTTCTCCTTAAAGAAACACACAGTGAGAATAAAATAAGTGATGTTTTTAACCGAAGTTCATCTCCCCATTATTCCTGATGGGGGGGGGGGGGGGGGGGGGTAACTTGGGGTACTGGTGTGGGGGGGGACAGGAAACAGCTGGATCAACATCCTGCCTGGTAAAGAGAGAGAGGGGCATCTGTATAACCTGAACAAAGCAATACAGTGTGTGTGTGTGTGTGTGTGTGTAAGCTCTGCATTCTTTCCACACACACACACACACACACACACACAGTGGCATCAGCTCTAATTATACTCCAAACACTCATCTCATGTGAGCTTTTATTGTGAAAGGATGACCCTCCACTTCCTGTTCTCTCTCTGTCTCGTAGCAACATCTGCAGACAAACAGCTGTTTGTTCCAGAGCAGGAAATACACAGAGACGGAGACGATTCATAATAAATACTATGTATAAATACTAAAGAATAACAGTGTTTTTTTATTTATTAAATACATCATATTTTTAAGAATTTACTCGCTGAGTTATCTTTAAAAAATAAATATGAAATAATATAAAGGACAGATTTAAGGGATTATATTCTCTATGCGTGGAAAGGCTTAATACACTGCGTTTATGTGGCTCTTTAACCAGAGGAGGAAGAGGAAGAGGAGGAAGAGGAAGAAGAGGCGGAGGAAGAGGAGGAGGAGGAAGAGGAAGAAGAGGAGGAGGAGGAAGAAGAACACTGAGGCATGCTGGGAATCTGAAGCACCTGCACACACACACACACTGAAACTGGTTTGTTGACGCTGATAATTACGCAGAACCCTGAACGCCTCTCTCTGTCTTCACGTGTCATTTGAGGAATCTGTGATGCCCTAATAATCACATGGTAGAGGACACGTTAAAACACACACACACACACACACACACACACACACTTTGTGTTTCATCTTCCAACTGACTTTTTAACCAAGAAAATGCTCTAAATATCACAAAGAACGGAAGAGAATCGTGAGTTTTGACCCACAGATCAGTTTTCTTGCTCAAAAAGCACCTTCTTGTTCCTTCAGTGAAACGGAGCACACGTCTCAGCAGAAGTGAGTTGGACCCCCAGTCTGATCAGAGCCAGAGTTCTGTGAGCGTTGGTTCAAAACAAAGACTCAAAAGTGAATTCCTGCCTCAGTTTGTTTCTCTGCCGCCCACCGGCTCATAAACACACTCCGCTGTTTGTTTATCAGCCGAGTGCTCACACACTTTGATCACACACACACTTTGATCACACACACACTTTGATCACACACACACTTTCTAAACCCTGAGATAATTCACTTTACTGAGAAATATCTGGGAAAGAACAGGAAACAGTCTGAAGAAGAACTCAGTTATTAAAACCATCCTTTCTGCTCATTAATCTTCTATGTAAATATACAACTGTTCAATCCATGCTGCATGTGCCGTAAGATTGAACACACACACACACCCCCACACACACACACACACCCCTAGGTGATGCAGGTTTGAATGGATGATGTCGACACACTGACAGCTGTAATGGCACTATTGTCTTTAACACACACACACACTGGGGTCACGGGTGGAGCGTGGCTGTCCCCTCAGGGCAGGGCAGGGAGTGTGTGTGTGTGTGTGTGATAAATCAACTCCCTCTGACACACATCAGCAGAATTAATACATTTATTTTGCACTATTTTGTGTCTCTCTTTTTTATTAAATGATATTCCACTAAATATATATTTCAAAACGTTAGAATATAAATATGTTTACCTGCGACTGATAAAAGGATGAAACACCTTTATGTTTCTGACGCTCTGGGTGTGTGTGACGTGTGTGTGTCCACTTTGTCACCACCGTTAATGAAACCTGTCTGACAGGTTGCTCACACACACCTGTGCTATCTGTTAAACACACACCTTGTGTACGTCGGAGTGTTAAAGCTCCTGTGCTTCAGGTGTGTGAGAGTAACTGGAACATCATTTTAATCCTGAGATTATTTGAGCTGCCTTTTTATTTTTTATGAATTATTAAATATTTGTTTCTTCATGTTTTTTCTTCAGGATTATTATTATAATTATTTTCTATTAATTATATATTTGTTATTCTACCAGCTATATTTGGGGACTATTCCCTTTATTTTATTTATTTTTTCAATATAGATTAAGCTTTTAATTAATTGTTATATTTGTTTTAATCACAATTGTTCCTGTTTAAAACCTTTTCTTCAACAAACATATATCTGTGCACTTTTCCTTTTTGTTCAATATTTTTTTACATGCACAGTTAGAAATATTGATGCATTAAACATAGACTTATTGCACTGTAAAATGAGCAGGTTTTGAATAAAATACATTATAACCCCGCCATAAAAACAGGAAAGGGTATTAAAGGGGTATTAAAGGGGTATTAAAGGGGTATTAAAGGAGGCGAAAGAGAGCACAGTGTGTCTCTGACAGCAGATCAAATTAAGACTTTCCTCAGTTTCCTCCACACATTAAGAATAATAAAATAAAACACGGCAGTAACTTTCATTTCTCTGGGTTAGGGCGGAAAAACAGACAGTTCATAAGAGACGCTGCAGAACCACCATTCATCATCTCCTCCCTGTGTGTGTGTGTGTGTGTGTGTGTGTGTGTGTGTGCTTTTAAACATAAGACAAAAGAAACAACAACATTATATGAACAACTGTGTGAGAAAATATATGTATAATAAATAAAGCAGCAGGAAGCCTAAAATCTGAAGGAGGACTACGTCTCCCAGCATGCATTTCACCACCAATCACAGAGCTGCTCATTCTGCAGGTGGAGGATCACACTGTTGATGAAGCTGACTTTACAATCTGCTTTTTAAATGCATTCGGTTTTGATTCTGCGTCAATTTGGGATGTTTTAAGCTACTTTGGAATGTTTTCTGTTGCCGGGGATTATGGGTAATGTAGTCTTAAAACACCATCAATTAAAGCTGATAGAAAAACCTGATTTCATCAGAACGTGAACTTCAACATATATTAATTAATAAGTCAGGATGTGATAACCCTAACCCCTAACTGCCAACACACACACACACACACTTGGGTAAGGGAAACAAACACACACACTCCAGCAGATAAAACACCAACACACACTCAAACCATGACAAGCTTAATATACACACACTGACCTAAATATCAGCGTTTTAATCAGTCACGCTGAGCCACACACACACACACACACACACACACACACACACACACACACACACACACACACACACACAACACACACACACACACACACCACACACACACACACACAACACACACACACACACACACACACACACACACACACACACACACACACACATTAGGTGTCCATTTAATCACAGAGCTTAGTCGTGTAGAGGCAGATTTAGATTGCATTTGTAACATAGAGGAGTTTACCCTCTGTGTGTGTGTGTGTGTGTGTGTGTGTGTGTGTGTGTGTGTGTGTGTGTGTGTGTGTGTTTCAGCCTGCTTACATCATGTCTTGCATGTGTGTGCATTCTAAAATCTAAACTCTGGTGCTGGGTATCAACGTTGCGTCAGTGTGTAATCTGCCCTGTGTGTGTGTGTGTTTGTGTGTGTGTGTGTGTGTGTGTGTGTACGCTAACATTCGGCTCGGCCAGAGGTGGATTATGGGACGTACTGTGTTATAAACTACAAATATTTTTGAGGTTCAGAGACATGGTGATTTAAGTAGATGATAAAAGACAGAGTTGCATGATGGGAAATGTAGTGTTTTATGGCAAGATTTAGCAACCATTAGAAAGGATCAATTACAAGCCACAAAATCACAGGAAAAGAACTGTCTCAATCACACACACACACACACACACACACACACACACACAGTGAAGCAGAGAGCAAGGCTTAAACACACACACACTCCGGCAGTGTGTTGCTGTTTTACTTCACTGCTTCCAACTGCTTCTTCAAATAAGGGAGCACATCCCTCTAAACCACCCCACACACACACACACACACACACACACACACACACACACACACACACACACACACACACACACACACACACACACACACACACACACACACACACACACACACACACACACACACACACACACACACACACACACACACACACACACACACACACACACACACACACACAGTCCAATTTAGGTCTGCAGAGGAAGTGAGGAGGACACACACATGCTCTCTGACCCCAGAACAACCTCTGCCACTAATAAGCTGTGTGTGTGTGTGCGTGTGCGTGTGCGCGTGCGTGCGTGTGTGCACGTGTGTGTGTGTATATTCATTTATGTTCAGCAGAAGCAGGAAAAAGTTCCCCGAGTCGAGACTTTACTTATTTAAAGAGAGAGTTAAAAAACATGTTTTAACTCCGACCCATTGGACGTGATAGGCTAAGGGGCGGGACTTCTCTAAGCTGGTTGACCAATCACAACAGAGCCTTTAGGTTATGGAGGTGTTCAGACACGTTGACTGTAATTCATTAAGATTTGGCGACGCTGTGAAGATGTTTAAATACGTTTAACCCCTGCAGACGTGTTCAAGGTCTCTTTCCAACGCTTTCTAGAAAGAAGCTCTTTAGTATTCAACTGTAGTCAGCGGCATCTGGAGGATCACACACACACACACACATACACACACACACACACACACACACACACACAGAGAGAGGAGGAGGGGACAAGGAGAGAGGAGAGGGGACAAGGAGAGAGGAAGAAGGGACAAGGAGAGAGGAGAGGGGACAAGGAGAGAGGAGGAAGGGACAAGGAGAGAGGAGAGGGGACAAGGAGAGAGGAGAGGGGACAAGGAGAGAGGAGGAAGGGAGGGAGATGTAAGGACAGAAGTTAAAAGGAAAGGTAGCAGTAAGGAAGGAAACGAGGAGGAAGGACAGGAGGGAGGTACGTTAGGAGATAGTTGTAGGAAAATAGAGAACGAAGAGAATAAGGAAGGAAGGAAGTAAGGAGCCGAAACAAGAGGGAGGGAATGAAAAAGAAAGGAAAGGAGGAGGAAGTAAAGGAAGGAAGAGAGGGGTTTAAGGACAGAAAATGGAAAGGATGGTAGGTAGGAGGAAGGAAACGAGGAGGGATGAAAGGTGGGATTAAGGTAGGAGAGGAAAGTTAGAAGGGAGAACGAAGGAAGGAAAGAAGGAAAGGAGGGATGGAGGGATGGAAAAGAACAGCAAACAAGGGTCGAGAGAGGAGATGAGGACAGAAGGAAATAAGAAAGCATGGATGAGTCCCCGCAGCTTTTCTCCTAACAGGATTTTCTCCCTATTATATCCTATTGTAGAGGAGAGTCTCTGTGTGTGTGTGTGTGTGTGTGTGTGTGTGTGTGTGTGTGTGTGTCTCTAGTTTATGTATGAAGGGAGAGAGAAGAAGGATCAAAGCTGAGAAACAGCTCGCTTCATCTGGAGGAGCAACACGCAGCATCTGATCAGAGTGTGTGTGTGTGTGTGTGTGTGTGTGTGTGTGTGTGTGTGTGTCTCAGAGAGAGATAGCTGCATGCAAAAGCAGTCGCTGTAATTGGCAGCCGAGGGTAGAGTGCATTACTTCTGCATGGCTGCGGATATAGGTCACACACACACACACACACACACACACACACACACACACACAGACACACACACAAACACACACACATCGCCCTCAATACACACCACCACACACCCCTTCACACACAGACACACATTCCCCCACTGTAGACACTCACTATCAGAACTGCATTAAGACAGTGAGGTCAGGGGAGGGTGGGGTCAGTGTGTGTGTGTGTGTGTGTGTGTGTGTTGTGCAACGACAGCATTTTTCCACAGACAGGTCTGAGTCTTCTTCACATCAACATCCTTCATCTACGGAGGCCCGGAGGGGTCAAAACGGACAATAAATATATTTCTTCATTTTTTCGGCTAAAAAAAACAATCAGATTTAGCGGTTAAAATTCTACAAATAAGGGTAACTTATTTTTTATAATATTTTAATGTGTGTCGCCGAAGAAAATCCACATTTCTGCGTAAAAAACCCCAAATGAAACTGAATTAAATGCAACTGATCCTTCCTATATTCTCACCTTATCACCGATTACAAGAAACGTGACCTTCACAGCTTCCAGGAGAAACAGTGTGTGTGTGTGTGTGTGTGTGTGTGTGTGTGTGTGTGTGTGAGCTGCAGACACCTCCACCTCCTCTCAGGAATCCCAACAATGTGAGAACCCCCCCAACACACACACACACACACACACACACACACACACACACACACACACAACACACACACACACACACAACACACACACACACACACACACAACACCACACACACACACACACACACACACACACACACACACACACACCACACACACACACACACACACACACACACAACACACACACACCACCCGGTTTCATCAGACTGAGGAACCTGTCTGAGGACATTGTGCGGGGGCAGAAGACGAAGAGGACTGAGTGGATTTAATAAAGAAACACAGGTGGGGTCACTCTGAAGTTCTGAAGTAACTGAGGATGTTTCTTGTAAAGGAGACACAAAAAGAGCGGCAAAATGTTTGCAAAACTAGCAGAAAGAGAGCAAAAGACAAAAAAACACCACAAAGGAGAAGCTATAATACCAAAATGAGACATCAATGGACTAAAAAGTGACGGATATCTATCAAAGAGAGGCTTAGGACCCAAAACAGACATCCCTAAAAAGAGAGACAAACTACCTCAGGGACATGAAATGACCCGAAAGCAACCATTAAGACACAGATCAGAACCAGTAAGAGACAGATCAGAACCAGTGAGAGACAGATCAGAACCAGTGAGAGACAGATCAGAACCAGTGAGAGACAGATCAGAACCAGTAAGAGACAGATCAGAACCAGTGAGAGACAGATCAGAACCAGTGAGAGACAGATCAGAACCAGTGAGAGACAGATCAGAACCAGTGAGACACAGATCAGAACCAGTGAGAGACAGATCAGAACCAGTGAGAGACAGATCAGAACCAGTGAGAGACAGATCAGAACCAGTAAGAGACAGATCAGAACCAGTGAGAGACAGATCAGAACCAGTGAGACAGATCAGAACCAGTGAGAGACAGATCAGAACCAGTGAGACACAGATCAGAACCAGTGAGAGACAGATCAGAACCAGTGAGACACAGATCAGAACCAGTGAGAGACAGATCAGAACCAGTGAGAGACAGATCAGAACCAGTGAGAGACAAACAACGATGGACAGAGCTGCAAAATGAACAAAAGCAGACACTAAACAAACCAAAAAGAGACACACATGGGATGCACAACTAGCACAGAGACACCAGATGAGCATCACAGGACATGGAGCTACTGAAACAAGAGACACACACCAGATGAGCATCACAGGACATGGAGCTACTGAAACAAGAGACAAAACAACCAAAAAGAGACAAAGTGACCAAAGAGACAGAAACAAACAAAGAAGGGAAGCGAATGGACTAGAAAGAGACGTAATATGCGTGAAATGGGATGCCACAGAGAGAGAGACCGAGCACGTCCTACAACTGCTCACAAAGACTCAGAACAACCCAGAAGACATGCAATAAGTTCACAATGCCTACAATAGGAAATCAGAGACTATAGAGAGACGGGAAAGAGACGCAAGATGTCCTTAAAGTGTCTCTCCTCTTCTAGTATCTCATCATGGCTTCCAGACGTGATATTTTAGGAAACACCAGTTCTGTCCGTCAGTCACTTCCTGTTGCTCCATCAGTCACTTCCTGTTGCTCCCTCAGGTTTTCCGCTGGGAAAGAGGAAGCTGTCGGACACGAGGAAACCTTCCGTCTCGCCTCTGTTTTTATTTATTCACGCTTTTTTTAAATCGCGCCTCGCGAGTAAATGAAAGACAAACATCACCCTGCTGTCCAAAACAAACACACACACACCCCTCTACACACACACACTGTGAACATATCCAAGCTAAGTCAACACAGAGGGGCCCAACCCGTGGTTTGGGACCCCTGAAGAGGCCCGAGGTGAGTCTGTGGGGGTCAGAGGGGATTAAAGGGGTTTCTAAGGAAAGTAAATGTGTCTTTTCAAAGGGGGGATCACTGAAATGTACCCTGACGTCAGGACACTTTACGAACACTCGTTGTCCACGTACTGACAGATACAACTGAGTCCCCCCCCCCCCAAAAGACTCCTTTTTAAATGTTGTGTTTGACAGATAACAAAAACAACCAATAACAGGACTCAGAAACCTGATTTAGAACGGGACACAGTTGGAGTTACAGAATGAGACGCAGAATGAGACCAACATGTCTCCTAAAACCTACAGGAAGAGACGCAGAATGAGACCAACATGTCTCCTAAAACCTACAGGAAGAGACGCAGAATGAGACCAACATGTCTCCTAAAACCTACAGGAAGAGACGCAGAATGAGACCAACATGTCTCCGAAAACCTACAGGAAGAGACGCAGAATGAGACCAACATGTCTCCTAAAACCTACAGGAAGAGACGCAGAATGAGACCAACATGTCTCCTAAAACCTACAGGAAGAGACGCAAGACGTTTGTAGATTTAGCAGAAAAACTATATCAACAAAAAAGACTAACACCCAAATATTGGGTTTGCGGTCACATGACTTCAGACAGGAAGTACATGACCCTAAACAGGAAGTACAAGACTCAAGACAGGAAGTATGTTTCCCTGAATAGAAAGTACATGACCTCAAACAGCAAGTACATGACCCTAGAAAGGAAGTACTACAAAAACTACAAACAGAGATTCAAACTACGGAAGACAAGCGATGATACCTCGCAAGACGCTTTAAGACAGGAAGTACATGACCCCGGACAGGAAGTACATGTCCCCGGACAGGAAGTACATGACCCTGGACAGGAAGTACATGACCCTGGACAGGAAGTACATGACCCCGGACAGGAAGTACATGACCTCAAACAGCAAGTACATGACCCTAGAAAGGAAGTACATGACCCCGAACAAGAAGTGGACGTTACCTTCGCTGCTGCCTCCGGTCATGCTCTCGCTGCTGGACGGCCCCCCCCCCCTCCTGCTTCCTGCCGGGCTGCCCCCCCCCTCTCTCCGGTTGAAGAAGATGCCGCTGAAGAATCTAACCAGCCGTCTTTCGCTGGAACGCCCCCCCCCTCCGCGCATTAACAAACCCCCCCCCGAAAGATCGCTGTTATCCAAAGTTCTGTTTTTGCTTCGTTTCAGGTCCAGCATCGATTCGGGGGTCTTTTTGTTTAAAAACGCCCCCACTTCTAGGGTTCGGCTCTTCTGACGACGGGGGTCCAATCGGGGGCTGGGGGGGGTCTCGACCACGCCCCCCGTCCAATGCCTGAAACTGAAGCTGCGGCGCAAAAGTCCTCCGGGAGGGGGTCGCTTCAACGGGGGGGTTTCAGGGGGGGTCGTTTGTCCGTTAGAAATAAAGGGGGCGTCGCAGTTTCCCTCATTTTCAACGCTTCTCGCTTTCAGGAGCTTCTTCTTCGTTTCTACCGGACATCTTGCCTCCTTTAGTGTGTCCTTTAGTGTGTCCCTAAGTGTGTCCTTAAGTGTGTCCTTTAATGTGTCCTCTAGTGTGTCCTTTAGTGTGTCCTCCCCCTCCTGAGAGTCCATCTTTCTGGAGGGGGCGCCTTCCTCAACGCTTATCGCCTTCAGGAGCTTTTTCTTCGTTTCTACAGGACATTTCGCCTCCTTTAGTGTGTCCTTTAGTGTGTCCTTTAGTGTGTCCTCACCCTCCTGAGCGTCCATTTTTCTCTGGGGGGTGTCCATCTTTCTGGGGGGGGTCTCATGGGGGGTCGTTTGTCCGTTAGTCCTGGAGGGGGCGTCGCAGTTTCCCTCCTCGATGCTCCTCGCCTTCAGGAGCTTTTTCTTCGTTTGTACAGGACATTTCGCCTCCTTAAGTGTGTCCTTAAGTGTGTCCTTAAGTGTGTCCTCCCCCTCCTGAGAGTCCTTTTTTCTCAGGGGGGTGTCCTTCTTCCTGGGGGGGGTCTCCTTCTCCTTCTCCCTCCCCAGACGCAGCTTCCTGGCGATCTTCCGCCTCCCGAGCTCCAGCTGCCCGGTGCTAAACGTCCTGAAGTTCCTCATGATGCCGTTAGAAAGCTCTTCTTCCTCTGATTCGTCCTCCACCTCCTGCAGCTGTTCCAGGAGCTTCTTCTTCTCCCCCCCCTTCTCCCGCCGGGACCCCCCATGGTCTTCTCCATCGTCCTCATCCAGACTCTCCCTCTTCACTAAGGTGAGGGAGATCCGGTACACCGTCTTCCTCTGAGGCGTCTCTCGCTCCATCCTGTCAGAGGGACTGTCCAGCAGGTACATCACGGAGACAAACGCTCGTCTCTACACACTGATCTCTGCTGTTCCTACACACTGACCTGTGCTGTTCCTACACACTGACCCTGCTGTTCCTACACACTGACCTGTGCTGTTCTACACACTGATCTTGCTGTTCCTACACATTGACCTGTGCTGTTCCTACACACTGACCTGTGCTGTTCCTACACACTGACCCCTGCTGTTCCTACACACTGACCTGTGCTGTTTCTACACACTGATCTCTGCTGTTCCTACACACTGACCTGTGCTGTTCCTACACACTGACCTGTGCTGTTCCTACACACTGACCTGTGCTGTTCCTACACACTGACCTGTGCTGTTCCTACACACTGACCTGTTCCTACACACTGACCTGTGCTGTTCCTACACACTGACCTGTGCTGTTCCTACACACTGACCTGTGCTGTTCCTACACACTGATCTCTGCTTCCTTTAAGTGCATCTTACTCTATCCATATAGCACTAAACACCTTTAAGAAATCCTCTAGTTGTGCAGAAAAGTGAGGTTTTTGCACAAACCTCTGCAGCCTTTAAATGTTACTAAATCCGTATTTCTGTGAGAAAAAGATAGTTTTTCCAAATAACTTGTTCAGCCTTTTTTGTAACTTAACACAATAACATGTGTAGTAAGACTTGTCTTAGACACTAACTTATGCAGTCATCACATGCAACTTCATGTGGTCTTATTGCACTAAAAACACTTTAAAAAATCTTCTTGTTCTAAAGTGAGGCTTTTGCACTAACTTCTGCAGCCTTTACATGCAGCTTCATGTGGTCATATTACACTAACTTCTGCAGCCTTTACATGCAGCTTCATGTGGTCATATTACACTAACTTCTGCAGTTAGTGATGCAATATGAAGCTCAGAAAAGGTGTGTTTCTGAGACTCAAACACTCGTTTCTCCCCAGTACATCCAGCAGCTCCAGTGTGTCTGTGGTAAAGAGAGCAGCCCCTCCACCCCCCTCCGGGTCAGACCTGTCTCAGATCCTCCAGGCTGGGCACGGAGCCTCCACTGAACCTCCAGATGTGCAAACGTTGACGCAGGAAACGCATTCCGGGTTCATCCCTGCGGATTTAATTTGGATGCAACAAACAGGCGGAAAAGTGGCACGAAGGAAGCGCTTCAGCACCGGGACTCTGACAGCTCCGGGGTCTCCATTACGCGAGGTTTGAAGTGTCTCCACGGCGCATTCTCCTGCCCAAAACACACCCCTTCTGAGAGTAAATCCTCCGTGATGTGGAGCGGGGATTTGAGTCGGTTTCCCCCGCCTGTGAGCTCTCTATCTCCGGGTAAAAGCGACACAAAGCTCCGGTGCTCCTCTTCTCCGCTGCTCCGTGACTTGTGCAGAACACAGCCCAGATACAGCGAGGAGAGGGGGGGAGGAGGGGGGGAAGCCCGGGGAGGAGTAAATGGAAACACTGGACCGGATCGGAGCTACCAGCATGCATCACATCAGAAGCACCTTTCAACACAAGGCAGGTCAAAGTGCTTTACCAAGTGTTGCTTCTGTTTTTGGCGATGAGGTCAGAGAAGAAAGACTGTCGTGCACTTTTCAATTCCACATTATAAAAGCCAAGTCTCTCTTTATAGATTTCAAAATGAACCTGACAACATGGAGTGTTTTCAAAGATGCAATATAAGAAAGAACGTCTAAAATAAGATTAAAGCATCTTAAATACTCAATATGCATCAGAAAACTACTTAACTTACCAGGAAAATCCTTATGATTAACTGAATATACACCGTTTTGTCTGCAACCACTAGAGCCTCATCGTGACACTGGCTCAGGTGCATTTGGTAGCAGAGGAAAATCTACTAAAACGGATACAAATGATGGGAAGAATTCACAAAAACACAGCTGAGATGTGAAGCCTGAAGAATATGGATTATTATTAAATATTCTCCAAAACTGACACAAAAACAATGCTGAAGGAATTCAAATGATGGTCTGCAGCGTTCCAGAGGTCACTGGGAGGTCAACATATATTTTTCTCTCTTATCAAACCTACAGATAAACACAACAATCAGACAGGAGGAGAAGTCCGCTCCACGTTTTCCAGGTTACTCCACTCTCTATAATCAGGGTGGAGTCTCCTGCTCCACACACACACACACACACAACACACACACACACACACACACACACACACACACACACACACACACACACACACACACACACACACACACACACACACACACACACACACACACACACACACACACACACACACACACACACACACACACACACACACACACACACTTTTTGGGGAGTCATTTAATGAGTGTGTGTGCTGAGGCAGCAGAATGCAGGTAGGAGTTTCTCCTCTGAGATTGCTTCTACTTCTTCAAAATGGACAAAATATGTGTGAAATAATTTGTAAAAAGTGAAAGTCGGAGGTAGAACCTGTTTTCATGTGATCTGTGTTTCTTTAATCATTTAAAAAAATTAAAATCAATCTGTAAAGACGCCCTTTGTTTACTTTCAGATCATAGAGACATCACTACGGAACACTCGCGATCCTATTGGCTACTGGTAACACATGGTACATGATTTAGGCTAAAGGGGCGGGACATCTCTAAGCAGTTGACCAATCACAACAGAGTGGGCCAGATAAACTCTGGAGGAGGTGTTGGATGTGGATAATTCCTGGATTAATACAGATTAGACTCCCCCCTCCTCACCTCCTCACTTTCTGATAAAACACACACCTCTCTCACACACACCCCACACACACACACACACCTCTCACACCTCTAACTCCCCCATATTCCTCCCCACTGACACCGACATCAAACGCACCTTCATCACCAAAATAAAGAATTCATATCCGTCCCCATAACACATGAAAGCAGAGTGTGTGAGTGTGAGTGTGTGTGTGTTGCCTCCAAATGAGCGTGGGAACATCAGACGGGGGTTTGGGATATCTTCTGACTCCTGCCCAAGGAGAAGACCCTCCAAAATAAAAGCTGTGTTTAAGAAACATTTGAAAGAGCGTCTCCTCCCCTCAAGACAAAGACCCCCCTCTTTAATTGCAGTGCAGACCATGAAATATGCTCCAATTAGCCCCAATGAAGTGTGTGTGTGTGTGTGTGTGTGTGTGAGGAGGGGTAAAGAGGACCACCTGTCCTCTGATCCACACACACTTCAGCTGAATATGCAAATCACAGAAAGCATGAAGGGGGAAATATGATGCTATTTATGCAAATGCAGCACAACAGAACACATTATCACATCTCCAACGGTCTTTGAATGCATCATGTATGATAAGAGACCATAGTGTGTTTAGTATGTTCAAAATGACCACAAATCAATGTGAAAAGGGACAAACAGACAATTTATCACACACAAACTGTAGAACGAATAATTGACATGTTTCCAATTGTCTTTGAACGCATCATGTGTAAGAGGTGACTGTGTTAAGGTTGAATAAAAAACACTACAAATCTATGTGAAAAGGGACAAACAGACCATTTACCACAAACAGAAGCTGTAAAACAGAGATTATTATCAGATAATCATATTTCCAATGGTCTTTGAACGCATCATAGGTAAGACTAGACTATATCTGTGTTTACTAATGGCGCATTTCCATTGCAGGGCCTCGCTCGGTATAGTTAGGCCTCGTTAGGCCAGGCTCACTTTATGCTGCGTCTCCATTACAGTTTAGTAGCTGGGACAGTAACTATAGTAACGCAGTGTAGGCGAAGCCGTGACGTCATCTTCAATGAGAACCACAGAAAACCAACATCAGCCGTTAGCTGTTAGCACTCAGAGCTCACAGCTCCTCATATCTGTTCAGAAACTAGACAGAAGTTAACAATACAAACCACAGACTGTCTGTGTCATGGAGAATACAGTCGCTGCTTTATTTATGGCCGATCTCCATTCAGAAAACACGCATTTTAAAAAGGTATTTCTCCTGCCGTCTGTCTGCAGACTTGTCAAAGCATTAATTCATGTTTTTTCTAACCGGTATCAGTATGTTGTTACTTCGGCATCATTTTGAAACGTGTATTACAATTAAATCACAGTCAAATATGTTCATCTTGTTGTAGCCCCCTTGCCATCGATTCTCTCTCTAGTTTAGCATACTCAGCCCGACTCAGCCTGGTTGTTGGCCCGCTAAGATTTTATGGGGCCAGAAAAACTGTGAAAAAGTACCCGCTAGCCGGAAGTACGCCAAGTGGAAACGCAACCAAAAACGGGCCGGGCACGGCGCTCCGCGCTGTTGTGGAAATGCGCCATAAGTGGAAAAACGACTAGAAATGAATGTAAAAATTGTAGCACACCCAGACCCTCACAGAACATAGAGGTCACATTTCCTGCAGAAAATGCACTTTAATGTCCTTTTGAATCAGAAAGAAGCTTGAACGCGTGGGTTCTTCTGTTCTCTCTGAGATCATCGCAGGAAGCAGCCGTTAAATATTTATTGGATTTCGGCCATTTTTTTTCAATAGATATTTTATGCTTTTTAAAGAGTCTACCTTTCAGAAAATACACAACGAGGCTTATTTACATTTTGTATTTCAGGTTTTTTGCAGAATGTGTGAATTTTATTTATTCCTCTGGTCTTATCTTTATATTAAAGCAGCAGGAGAGTAAAGGTCTCAGGGTCTTATCAGGACCTGCAGACTCACACCCACACCCACACACAGGTAGCTTAATTTAATTTCCAATGTTATATTTGCTTTTTATTTTGCTCCTCCCACACACACACACACACTTTCACATTGACACACACACACCGAACACACTTTCACATTGACACACACACACACTTTTTATACAACAGGTTAAACAGAAACAAGGTGCTACTGTTGTGTTTGACAAACTCACATCGTGGAGCGCTTTCATCAAACATGACACACACACACACAACACACACCACCTCATCTTCCTCCTCGAGGTTTTTTCAGCATCAAAGAGCGAAGGAGCGACGGGAGCTCCCCACACCCCCATCTCTCACACACACTCACACACACACACACACACCCCTAGAGACGAGGAAAATGGGTCAGTTAGCGGAGGAGGGGGGGAGACACACTAGAGATGCACAGCTCATACAAATGCACTAACAGCAAAGGATTCTGGGAATTTATACACACACACACACACACCTTTAAGAAGAAGGGAGAAGGGACAGCTGATGTCCACATTCCCAAGGGAGGACGTATTGTATGCAAAAAGGAGGATCCCCTCAGACACACACACACACACAGCTTTTGTGTTGTAATCCCTGCCCTCAATAGAAACCATATGCTCGGCTGCAGGCGGCGTTATACAAAATCCTGTGTCACGGTCAAAATAATAATAATAATCATATTTCAATGTAATTAATACAAAATAAAGTAAAATAACAAAAAGTTAATTCATTATTTAAAATATTTAAAAATACAAATGATCAAAAATAAATAAAATGAATAAGAATAAATATTAAAATGTAGTTTGTAAAGTAAAATAAAACAATGTAAATGAATTAATTGAAATATAAAAATATATATAAATAAATAATAATATTTAGAAGATTAATCAATATCTAGGAAACTTGATCATCTTAAAAAAAAGGTTATAAATATCTTAAATTATTTTATTTTGTAGGCAACTCCATGAAAAAGTACCAAGCAATTAATAATCAAGATGTTCTCTTATTTTGAAAATCTCACCAACACGACACATCAACACACACACACACACCAAAATAAAATACAGATATGAGATGGTGTGTTTTTTTATCACATGGGAACGCTTTGCTGTCAAATCTGTCAGAGGAGAAAATATCTGAGGGGGGGAAATGTCAAACAGGAAGTGTGTGTTCTGGGAACATGACAACACACACACACACACACGAGAAGATACAAGAACACACACGAGCCCCGAGAGACATCGTTAGAGAGGCTTCAATTATTCAGAGGCTCTGAAGAGTCCCCAGAGTTTGTGTGTGTGTGTGTGTGTGTTTTCTATATTATACATTAGTAATGTGTGTGTGGCCTACTTAATTCATTCAGAGAAACAGTGAGCACGCAACACCATCATGTACAGTCTGCAGCTGACTCAGACTCATTAAACTACACATTATATACGTAGCAATAAATCAAATAAAGTCTTAAAATGTCTTATTTAGACAAACACACACTCCAAATCCCAGCATTCCTCCAAACACACTCAGCTCTCTGCTGCCACCTGCTGGTGAGAGTTCAGCATTACGTCATTCACTTGATATATTAAGGAATCGTTTTCAGACATTTTAATAACTAACTATAATATAAAGTAAAAATGTATTTAAAAAGAAAAAATGTAGAAATGTTTTCAATAAAATGACAGAAGTAGATTCAAAAGGGAAGTTTTGAGGTTAAGAATAATAAAATAAACCAAGAAAAAAAAATGCAATTAAAATAAGAAATATAGCAAAGAAAATAGTATGAACAATTATTATTACATTTTCCACATTATTATGTACCATTAACTTTCTTATTTATTACACATTTTTTTCTACATTTATTTGAATTATTATAGCACATGCTATTCATATTTTAATGTTATTAGTTTGTGGTGCAGTTCCTGTATCCAGCCTGCAGAGGGCGCCAGTGTCCATACAATAACCGCAGTGATTTACTGGGTCAGATTTCGGTCTGAATTTGCACGAGATAAAAAGGCCACAAGTTCAAAACCAGCACACCTGTCACTGACTACATTACCCAGAATGCATTTCACCCTCCCAGAGAACTGTGGGATGTGGTGATGATGTAATGTGTTTGTCCAAGCAGAAGATATTTCTAGTTTTGTGGTAAATTAGTGGATTTCCAAAGGAGGTTTTGAACTGGGTTTTGAATGATTTGAGGGAAAACCAGGTAAAGTTCAACAGAACATTTAAAAACATCCCATAATAATCTTATTTTTTTGTGGGATTGTTCTTTAAAACCGGGTTAAAACAGAAGCTATCATTAAAACAAAACAACGTTAAACATGAAGAGCGGCTGTAATGAGAGGCTGCAGAAACTGAGTCATATGTGACTGAGAAAAGAACAAAACAGAGGATATAATAATACACACACACACACACACACACGCCACAGGGATAAATGCAAATTCAGGGAGACAGAATCACACTGACAGCCGTGAGCCAAACACACACTCTGAAACACACACACCCACATGAAAGGGCAAAATGTTTGCACACACACATTTAAATATTTTGAGTAGACTAGTTGATTTAAAGTTGATTTAACTTGCTAGTCTGCACAAGAAAAACTAGAAATGATGCTGATGATTACGCTAAGTATACGTTTCTTATATTTAAATGACACTTTCTGCCCAGTGGTAGTTTGAGACAGTTTGAACGTCCCTCTGGGAGGAGTCTGTCAGGAAGACGCGGAGACGCGGATGTTGGGTTATTAATCCCAGTCTCTTCTGAGTGAGTGTGTGTGTGTGATCCTGATTCAGAGGTGTGTCTGTTGTTGTGAATGTGTGTGTGTGTGTGTGTGTGAGTGAGTGTGTGTTTGAGTATGATCATGATGCAGATGTGTGTGTGATCTGGATACAGGTGTGTGCTTGTTGTTGTGAGTGTGTGTGTGTGTGTGTGTGTGTGTGTGCAGCTGCAGGATGAAGACACTGACGGAGGAACAATGGCTGAACGTTGAAATGTAAAAATAGTCCCTTAACTTCCTGCTCTCTTGTTGCCGGGCAGGACAGCCGTGATGTCACTTCCTGTTGATTTCATTATTGTATAAACCTGACCTCCTTGTGTTTGTGGAGCAGATGCTCCGAGAGCCTGAAGGCCTCGCAGATTCATCTCTAATCCCAGCCTCATTTAGGACACAAGGAAACCTGCTTATTCATTTACTCACACAAGTATTCATGTTTCTCTCCATGTTTAACTCCTTTCTCTCTCTCTCTCCTTGTTTTCCTCTCTGTGACCTTCTGTCATTGACTCCTCTCCTAATATCCTTTCAACCTGTCCTTGATTCCTCCTCCTCTCCTTCTCTCCTTCTCTCCTCCCTCCTCTCCTTGTGTCCACCCTCCTCTCCTTGTCTCCTCCCTCCTCTCCTTGCCTTCTCTCCTTGTCTCCTCCCTCCTCTCCTTGCCTTCTCTCCTTCTCTCCTCCCTCCTCTCCTTGTCTCCTCCCTCCTCTCCTTGCCTCCACTCCTCCTTCCTCTCCTTGTAATATTTCCTCATCTCCTCTTCTTGTTTCTTCCTAAATGGGCCTCCTTTCTTCCCATGGTTTTCCTAATCTCCTCTCCTTGTCTCCTCCCTCCTCACCTCCCCCTCACTCTTCCCTCCTCTCCTCTCCTTGTCTCCTCCCCCTCAAACTGTCCTTTGTGATGAATCTCTAGAGAAACTCCCACTGACTCAGAGTCTCTTAGTTTGAGCTACAGACGATGAAAGAGGCTTTTATTGTGGCGGGGAAACAGCTGATGTGAGGAAGATGAGGAGGAGGAAGAGGATCAGACGAGAATTAGGGACAAGGAGAGGAAAAAGAAAATCAGGCGAAGGAAAGGAAAGCTCATCCCTTAACAACAACATCAACAACAACAACAAAGCATTCTGGGAGAAAAATATCTGAGTGGGACGCCCGAATTCCCTCAAAATAAAAGAGGGACCAACTGCAGGCTGTAATAATTGAATGGTATATTTTTGTATTTATTCTCTGTCCTTGTTTTTCCCTGAGAGGGTCTTTGTGAGCGTGCCCTGTTTTCCATCAGTGACCTTTGACCCCTCCCACAGAGCCTATTGAGTCTCAAACAGAGGCTTCTTTATTCTCTGAATGTCTGACGGGTATTTAGAGACTCTGAGCTTGAGGAAATATCTGTCTCACTGTCTCCTTTCATCACAGAAGCTCAGCGAGAAGCTCAGTCACTTCTGAGTCAGAAGCTCAGCGAGAAGCTCAGTCAGAAGCTCAGTCACTTCTGAGTCAGAAGCTCAGCCAGAAGCTCAGTCAGAAGCTCAGTCACTTCTGAGTCAGAAGCTCAGCCAGAAGCTCAGCCACTTCTGAGTCAGAAGCTGAGTCAGAAGCTCAGTCAGAAACTCAGTCAGAAACTCAGTCAGAAGCTCAGTCAGAAACTCAGTCAGAAGCTCAGTCAGAAACTCAGTCAGAAACTCAGTCAGAAGCTCAGTCAGAAGCTCAGTCAGAAACTCAGTCACTTCTGAGTCAGAAGCTCAGTCAGAAGCTCAGTCAGAAACTCAGTCAGAAACTCAGTCAGAAGCTCAGTCAGAAGCTCAGCCAGAAGCTCAGTCAGAAACTCAGTCACTTCTGAGTCAGAAGCTCAGTCAGAAGCTCAGTCACTTCTGAGTCAGAAGCTGAGTCAGAAGCTCAGTCAGAAACTCAGTCAGAAACTCAGTCAGAAGCTCAGTCAGAAACTCAGTCAGAAGCTCAGTCACTTCTGAGTCAGAAGCTAAGTCAGAAGCTCAGTCAGAAGCTCAGTCAGAAGCTCAGTCAGAAACTCAGTCAGAAGCTCAGTCAGAAGCTCAGTCACTTCTGAGTCAGAAGCTAAGTCAGAAGCTCAGTCAGAAGCTCAGTCAGAAGCTCAGTCAGAAACTCAGTCAGAAGCTCAGTCAGAAGCTCAGTCACTTCTGAGTCAGAAGCTCAGTCAGAAGCTCAGTCAGAAGCTCAGTCAGAAACTAAGTCAGAAGCTCAGTCAGAAGCTCAGTCAGAAACTCAGCCAGAAGCTCAGTCAGAAACTCAGTCAGAAGCTCAGTCAGAAGCTCAGTCAGAAGCTCAGTCACTTCTGAGTCAGAAGCTCAGTCAGAAGCTCAGTCAGAAACTCAGTCAGAAGCTCAGTCAGAAACTCAGTCAGAAGCTCAGTCACTTCTGAGTCAGAAGCTCAGTCAGAAGCTCAGTCAGAAGCTCAGTCAGAAGCTCAGTCACTTCTGAGTCAGAAGCTCAGTCAGAAGCTCAGTCAGAAGCTCAGCCAGAAGCTCAGTCAGAAGCTCAGTCACTTCTGAGTCAGAAGCTCAGTCAGAAGCTCAGTCAGAAGCTCTAGTCAGAAGCTCAGTCAGAAGCTCAGTCAGAAGCTCGGTCAGAAGCTTGGTCAGAAGCTCAGTCAGAAGCTCAGTCAGACGCTCAGTCAGAAGCTCAGTCAGAAGCTCAGCCAGAAGCTCAGCCAGAAGCTCAGTCAGAAGCTCAGTCAGAAGCTCAGTCAGAAGTTCAGCCAGAAGCTCAGTCAGAAGCTCAGTCAGTAGCTCAGTCAGAAGCTCAGTCAGAAGCTCAGCCAGAAGCTCAGTCAGAAGCTCAGTCAGAAGCTCAGTCAGAAACTCAGTCAGAAGCTCAGTCAGAAGTCAGAAGCTCAGTCAGAAGTCAGAAGCTCAGTCAGAAACTCAGTCAGAAGCTCAGTCAGAAGTCAGAAGCTCAGTCAGAAGCTCAGTCAGAAGTCAGAAGCTCAGTCAGAAGCTCAGTCAGAAGTCAGAAGCTCAGTCAGAAACTCAGTCAGAAGCTCAGTCAGAAGTCAGAAGCTCAGTCAGAAGCTCAGTCAGAAGTCAGAAGCTCAGTCAGTAGCTCAGTCAGAAGCTCAGCCAGAAGCTCAGTCAGAAGTCAGTAGCTCAGTCAGTAGCTCAGCCAGAAGCTCAGCCAGAAGCTCAGCCAGAAGCTCAGTCAGAAGTCAGATGCTCAGCCAGAAGCTCAGCCAGAAGCTCAGCCAGAAGCTCAGCCAGAAGCTCAGCCAGAAGCTCAGTCAGAAGTCAGATGCTCAGTCAGAAGCTCAGCCAAAGGGAAACATGGAATACATGAAATACATTTTAATAATATTATCACATATTTAAGGAGTTTTTCATCCAAATATGTCAGAAAATGCTCCTTTCCTCCTCCTCTCCTTGTCTCCTCATATCCTGTCAACCTGTCCTTGATTCCTCATGTCCTTGTCTCCTCTCCTTGTTTCTTTCTCCTGTATTGCTCTCTATGTCTCCTCTCCTTGTTTCCTCTGTTCATCTCCTCTCCTCGTCTCCTCTCCTCTCCTTGTTTCCTCACCTCCTTCTCTACCTGTCTTTCCCTTCTCTCCTCATCTCATCTCCTTATCACCTCTCTTCCCTTCCTCCTCCCTTCCTCTCCTAGTTTTTTTTCTCCTCCATTTCTCTCCTCTCCTTGTCTCCTCCCTCCTCTCCTCCTCTTGTAATATCTCCTCGTTTCCTCATCTACTCTTCTTGTTTCTTCCTAAATGTGCCTCCTTTCTTCCCATGGTTTTCCTCATCTCCTCTCCTCATCTCCTCTCCTTGGCTCCTCTCCTTGGCTCCTCCCTCCTCCTCTGTGATGAAGCAGACGGACTCTGAGTCTGAATAACAAGCTGATTACAAACCAACAAACATTCAAAAAGTGTCTTCTTTTTTACTGCCTTTCAAAACAACTGATGAAGAAAATCAATGAAACTGGAGTATTGACCCTAAAATAGGGTTTAAAGGGTTATTTTATATCAAGTGCACTCTGGTTTCATCCCACACACTCTCATCACACACACTCTCATCCCACACACTCATCCCACACACTCTCATCCCACACACTCTCATCACACACACTCATCCCACACACTCTCATCACACACACTCATCCCACACACTCATCCCACACACTCTCATCACACACACTCTCATCCCACACACTCATCCCACACACTCTCATCCCACACACTCTCATCCACACTCTTTCATCACACACTCTCATCACACACACTCTCATCCACCACTCTCATCCCACACTCATCCACACTCTCATCCCCCATCCACTCTCATCCCACCACTCTCATCCCACACACTCTCATCCCACACACTCTCATCACACACCTCTCATCACACACTCTCATCACCCACACCATATCCCCCACACTCTCATCCCACACACTCTCATCCCACACACTTTCATCCCACCTCTTTCATCCCACACACTCTCACACACACTCTCATCCCACACACTCCTCCCCCACTCTCATCCCACACACTCATCCACACACTCTCATCCCACACACTTCATCCCACACCACTCCCCACACACTCTCATCCCACACTCTCATCCACACACCTCATCCCCACACTCATCCCACACACTCTCATCCCACACACTTTCATCACACACACCACTCCCCCACCCTCACCTCACACTCTCATCCCACACACTTTCATCCCACACACTCATCCCACACACTCTCATCACACACACTCTCATCCCACACTCTCTCATCCCACACACTCTCATCACACACTTTCATCACACACTCTCATCCCACACTCTCATCCCACACTCTCTCATCCCACACACTCTCATCCCACACTCTCTCATCCCACACACTCATTCCACACACTCTCATCCCACACACTCATCCCACACACTCTCATCACACACACTCTCATCCCACACACTCTCATCCCACACACTCTCATCACACACACTTTCATCACACACACTTTCATCCCACACACTCTCATCCCACACACTCTCATCCCACACACTCTCATCCCACACACTTTCATCACACACACTCATCCCACACACTCTCATCCCACACACTCTCATCCCACACTCTCTCATCCCACACACTCTCATCCCACACTCTCATCCCACACACTCTCATCCCACACACTCATCCCACACACTTTCATCACACACACTCTCATCCCACACACTCTCATCCCACACACTTTCATCCCACACACTCATCCCACACACTCATCCCACTCTCTCATCCCACACACTCTCATCCCACACACACTCATCCCGCACTCTCATCCCACACACACTCATCCCACACACTCATCCCACACACTCTCATCCCACACACTCTCATCCCACACACTCTCATCCCACACACTCTCATCCCACACACTCTCATCCCACACACTCTCATTCCACACACTTTCATCCCACACACTCTCATCCCACACACTCATCTCACACACTCATCCCACACACTCTCATCCCACACACTTTCATCTCACACTCATCCCACACACTCTCATCCCACACACTCTCATCCCACACACTCATTCCACACACTCTCATCCCACACTCTCATCACACACACTTTCATCCCACACACTCTCATCCCACACACTTTCATCTCACACACTCATCCCACACACTCTCATCCCACACACTTTCATCCCACACTCTCATCTCACACACTCATCCCACACACTTTCATCCCACACACTCTCATCTCACACTTTCATCCCACACACTCTCATCACACACTTTCATCCCACACACTCATATCTCACACACTCATCCCACACACTCATATCTCACACACTCATCCCACACACTCTCATCCCACACACTTTCATCCCACACACTCTCATCCCACACATTCTCATCCCACACACTCATCCCACACACTTTCGTACGTATTACCCAGAAACCCCTGCTCCCTCAGCTGAGTCCAATTAAGACGCCTGGAGTTTATATGAAATACCCTCTGATCTATTTAACTTTTTTTTTAAATATATTTTTATGTGAATATTTTTTATTATATTTCATTAATATATTTTTTTCCACATTTTTATTTTAACTTCTTATGTTTATTTAAATATGTTTTTATTTCTATTTTATTGCAGATTCTACTTTTATATTTTTTTGTGTATTTCATATTTTTTTATGAACTTCCTGATATTTACATATTTGATTTAGTTTGATTCTGCACTCCTTTCCTTTATACTTCCTATGTTCACACATTACACTTTATTTGGAAATATTAGGATTTAGGGGAAATGATCTTCCTAGATAGGTCCTAGAGGAGCCTTAATCTGTTGGGTTTCTGCACCTTTCCCTTCTCTCCTCATCTCATCTCCTTCTCTCTTCATCTCCTCTCCTCATCATCTCCTATCCTTTCCTCTCCTCTCCTCTCCTCCCTTCTCTACCTGTCTTCTTTCCCTTCACTCCTCATCTCATCTCCTTCTCTCTTCATCTCCTCTCCTCATCATCTCCTCTCCTCTCCTCTCCTCCCTTCTCTACCTGTCTTCTTTCCCTTCACTCCTCATCTCATCTCATCTTATCTCCCCTCCTCTCCTTGTCTCCTCTCCTCAGCCCTCCTCTCCTTGTCTCCTTCCTCCCCTCCTCTCCTTGTCTCCTCCCTCCTCTCCTTGTCTCCTCTCCTCATCTCCTTATCATCTCCTCTCCTCCTCTCCTTGTCTCCTCCCTCCACTCCGCCCTCCTCTCCTTGTCTCCTCTCCTCTCCTTGTCTCCTCTCCTTGTCTCCTCTCCTCCTCTCCTTGTCTCCTCTCCCCTCTCCTTGCCTCCTCCTCTCCTTGTTTCTTTCTCCTGTATTGCTCTCTATGTCTCCTCTGCTCGTCTCCTCTCCTCCTCTCCTTGACTCCTCTTCTCATGTCCTTGTCTCCTCTCCTTGTTTCTTTCTCCTGTATTGCTCTCTAAGTCTCCTCTGCTTGTCTCCTCTCCTCTCCTTGACTCCTCTTCTCATGTACTTGTCTTCTTTCCTTGTTTCTTTCTCCTGTATTGCTCTCTAAGTCTCCTCTGCTTGTCTCCTCTCCTCTCCTTGACTCCTCTTCTCATGTACTTGTCTTCTTTCCTTGTTTCTTTCTCCTGTATTGCTCTCTATGTCTCCTCTGCTCGTCTCCTCTCCTCGACTCCTCTTCTCATGTCTTGTCTCCTCCCTTGTTTCTTTCTCCTGTATTGCTCTCTAAGTCTCCTCTGCTTGTCTCCTCTCCTCTCCTTGACTCCTCTTCTCATGTACTTGTCTTCTTTCCTTGTTTCTTTCTCCTGTATTGCTCTCTATGTCTCCTCTGCTCGTCTCCTGATCTCCTCTTCTCATGTCCTCGTCTTCTTTCCTTGTTTGATTCCTCCTCCATTACTCTCCTCTGAATGTCTTCTCTTTCTGTGGTTTCATAATTACCCACAATGCATCGGCACGCCTCCACTGCACTTAACGCTGAGTCACGCTTCAGCTCGTAGTGATGGAGGACATGAAGGAGAGCGAACAAAGGGTTCAGAGAGGCGAGTAGTAACGGCGTTATGTAACGGATCAAACACACCATGGAAACAGCCGTTATCACTGGACCTTATGTAATAGGAGAATCATGCTTTTATGGGGAAATTACTATTTAATACAATCATTTATTCCAGATATATGAGCATGACCTTTCCTATTTATTTTAATATTTATTTGATTATTTATTTAATTTGTATTTATTTCCACTACAGGTTGTTTCAGCTTTGCTTCACGTGTTCTCCCTGAATGATCTGAAACCTGAGAACGGGCATTATGTGGGCAATACCACACACACACACACACACACACACACACACACACACACACACACACACACACACACACACACACACACACACACACACACACACACACACACACACACACACACACACACACACACACACACACACACACACACACACACACACACACACACACACACACACACACACACACAGTACTGAGGCTAAGTGGGTCACGTGGTGCGTTCAAGGCCTCGCAGAATGAGACAAAAGAGAAACAAACGTTGGTGTTTCTGAGGGATTACTGTCCTACACCTGTGTGTGTGTGTGTGTGTGTGTGTGTGTGTGTGTGTGTGTGTGTGTGTGTCCTGACTCTGACCTACTTCCTGCAGTAACCTGGTCCACCTTCTCTTTGTTTCCTCGCTGCAGGAACACCGTCACACTTTATTTAAACAAACTGTGAGTTACACACTTAACGAACTACAGAAAGAGGGTCAGAAAACTACAAAAACAGAGTGCATGCTGGGACTTCAATCAGGATTATTGCTTGATAACTAAATATTGAAGTGTTTTTTTCTGATATCTCTGCAGAATTAGGAGTTCCTGATTGGTGTATGGTTGGAGGAGGATCTATGGGATAGTTTGAGGGGAAATAACAGATTTTAGAATCAAGAAATGGCATATTTTGCATTAAAAAAGTCAAATATTTCTTGTTTTTTCGCCAATATCTCTGCAGAATCTGGACTTAAGTCAATGGAGTTTGGCAAAACATGGAATTGAGTTAGTGGGGTTTTTCTAAGAGAGGTTTTATGGAAGAATGTGTGAAGAAATAACAGATTTGGACAAAAAAATGACATATTTTGCATCTAAAAAGGTAAATATTGCAGTTTTATGAGCGACATCTCTGCAGAGTTTGGGCTGAAGTGACAGCTTGGTGTGAGGGGGATTCATGCAGTGTATCTTTGCTCTGAGGGGCATTTATCCCCCTAAAGTGACTGCTGCTTGGTGTGAGGGGGATTCATGCAGTGTATCTTTGCTCTGAGGGGCATTTATCCCCCTAAAGTGACTGCTGCTTGGTGTGAGGGGGATTCATGCAGTGTATCTTTGCTCTGAGGGGCATTTATCCCCTAAAGTGACTGCTGCTTGGTGTGAGGGGGATTCATGCAGTGTATCTTTGCTCTGAGGGGCATTTATCCCCCTAAAGTGCGTGGGAATCCTGTGTTTGGATGTAAATGGCCTCACTGAGAGCATCAGCAGAGACACAATCTCTCTCTCTGAGTCCTCTGAGTCACTGAGCTGCTGCGGAGAATAAAGACTCACATCTGGACTCGTTACACAACTCACTGAGTCCTTAAGTAACACATTCATATCACACGTTATCTGGACAACAGATCTATTTGGTCATTTTTGAGTTTCAAATCGATCATTTCTCCTCAGATTATTCTGTAAATCTCCTGAAACCACTTTCACTGAATTATAGATTTATGATAAAACCCAACACATTCTGCTCAGATATCACAAAGAAACGCCTTATTTCTCCATTTAAACGCACACTATGTCCTATCGTAGCCGCTAGAATTCTCTGGATTACAACAGTGAGTAAAAACCATTAATGAGTTAAATCATCTTTTTATTTACCGAGCCAAAAACTGCAAAAAAGAATGAATGAAGGATCTGTTGCTTTTATCCGTTAACTTAATGCATAAAAAAGTGACATTTCTTACTTGTAATCAATGCCAATGTTGATCTAATAAAGCCAACGTCTATTTTTAGCAGCGTGACATTTTCTACGCTAACAATCCTGTTAAAAACGACCTTTAAAAGCTGTGTTTGCAGAGTTCCAGGAGTGAGTTTAACCCCTTGTTTGGTGGGGATAAAGCAGCACAAACAGAAATGCATTGACACAAACAGGATGTGTGTGTGCAGATCTCACTGATCAGTCAATTCAATAAAAGATGCTAACACAAAGCATGT
>CM062287.1:12793722-12829022 GCA_031216635.1 Dissostichus eleginoides | reverse complement strand
TGTGCGTGCGTGCGTGCGTGAGTGAGTGTGTATGTGTGTGTGTGTGTGTGTGTGTGTGAGTGTGTCTACATGCTAACATCTGCAGCTACATGTTCAGCTTCTCTGTCTCGTAGCAGCAGCTGATTTAAAGCTCATTTCAGGGTAAAAAAAGGTTTTATTTTGAAAACCCATGCTGTGATTTGGAGTTTTTAACATCACCTCACAGGTCTATAACTTTATATTCAAATCTCAGGGAAATTAGATACATTTTTATGTAATGTTTAGTTTCCTTGAGAGAAATTAAACATTACATATTTCATCATTAATATATATCATATTCTCCATTTACAGAAAAAGGTGACATGTTTTGCTCGTTAAGACACCTGCAAATAATTCCAATTAGCTGCTACCAAACTGATTTAACACTGAACCAACACCTAAGAGATGAAGAGGAAGATGAAGAAGAGGAAGATGAAGAGGAGGATAGTTACCTGCGTCCACGTCAGCTAGTTTTAAAGCAGCCCAGAAGCAGAGAGGAAGAGGAAAGCAAACAGAGCCGTTATCATGCAGCACACAGTGGGAGGAGCCTCAGGAAGACACACCTTCACACACACCTGTACACACACCTGTACACACCTGAGAGGGGAGGAGCACCTGCTGCACCTGCTCACCTTCAGGGGCTTTGTCACCCAATTAAAAAGCGGATTAATTCATTTCTTCACATGGAAACCTGGACTCCTTATTGTCCCTGAACGCAGCATAGAGAGGAGATTTGGGAACGATAAAAGCTCCTGAGATGAACTGAGTGTCCCTGAACGCAGCATAGAGAGGAGATTTGGGAACGATAAAAGCTCCTGAGATGAACTGAGTGTCCCTGAATGCAGCATAGAGAGGAGATTTGGGAACGATAACAGCTCCTGAGATTAACTGAGTGTCCCTGAACGCAGCATAGAGAGGAGATTTGGGAACGATAACAGCTCCTGAGATGAACTGAGTGTCCCTGAACGCAGCATAGAGAGGAGATTTGGGAACGATATCAGCTCCTGAGATGAACTGAGTGTCCCTGAACGCAGCATAGAGAGGAGATTTGGGAACGATAACAGCTCCTGAGATTAACTGAGTGTCCCTGAACGCAGCATAGAGAGGAGATTTGGGAACGATAACAGCTCCTGAGATTAACTGAGTGTCCCTGAACGCAGCATAGAGAGGAGATTTGGGAACGATAACAGCTCCTGAGATTAACTGAGTGTCCCTGAACGCAGCACAGTTTTCCTGAGGCTGAATTTTTGTGGTTTCTGGTTTGTGGTTTTCCTCCCGATCGCTTTGGGAATGCAGCGTCGGTATTTTTAGACTTCAGGAATTCACAACAACGTTTCAGACTCAGGGAGTTTTTGTATTTAATTAGGAGCTGCAGTTTCCTCCAGATCAAAGAGTGTGTGTGTGTGTGTGTGTGTGTGTGTGTGTGTGTGTGTGTGTGTGTGTGTGTGTGTGTGGGCAGAGGCTTCAAAATAAAACGCATCACTGATGCAGCAAATATTTATTCTGTGTGCCCTTCAGGGACAATCCGGGGATTCCCCTTCACTGTCTGCAGAATGCAAACTCCTCTGAGTCAATTTAGATTAAATAACCGTTATAAATTGTGTTTTTTTTACGCGTTTTCCTATCGTTCTCCTGCTCTGAGGTAAATGTGGTTTTCTTGGGCGGGTCCCGTCAAGAGTTTCCCACACACGCACACGCACACACACACACACACACACTTAGAGGTCAGGAGGTTAACGAGCTGCAGTCGGAGGGAGAGGGGTTACTGTTTTTCGAGCGGTGAAACTGAGACATAAACGTGGTTTTTAGGGTTTTTTCTGTTCTAAAAAAGTCCTGAGGAAACCAAACATACTTTACTAACAGCTAGCGCTAAAAACAGAATAATATAATCTGTAAAATGACATGTAATCCAGCATAATGTCCATTTACACAGTGCTTACCAAGGGCATGCAGGTATTTCAAAGTAAAAGCCTGTGAAAGACAGGAGAATGATCCTTGAGGGCTTTTACTTTGAAAGACCTGTACAGGAAGTTGCATTGATTTGTATTAAGGCATTATTTGGTTGATAATAAACAGATTTTTATTCAAAGTCAACATTTCTCCTACCAAAATAAAAGTCTGAACGAGCGACCACATTGCCGACGACCCTTTCACAATAAAAGCATGACCCAGATCTTTGACCTCTGATAGTAAAAGGTTTTAATTATGGAGGCGTTTGTGTGGTATCCATTAGGAGACAGGAGGACTCCAGAGATGTGAAATATTGAAAGGAACACGGAGAGAAGTGGGTCTGCGCCCGGGGAATCGGATTCAATATTTAACGAGAAATCTGGTCCGACCGGAGAGGAAGCTCCACTTTTATTTCCTCACAGAGAGCGGGGTGAAAGATTTAGGAGAGCGTGCACGAAGAGGATCCACAGAAACCAGCTTTTAAGGTGTTTTAAGGAACATTTCTGCAGGAAAACGTGTCACAATACGGGTTTTGTGGCACGGAAATGTGGTTTTATTTTGAAAATCCTACATTGTTATGGTGTAAATACGATTTTTGGACACACTGTGAAATATTTTAAGCTTTTTAAAAGACATAATCATATGTTTTTAGTTGTTTCCGTCTGAGGGTGAAGCAGATGCAGCCAGATGTTCTGAAGACAGAATAATTATAAGAATTATTAATTATGAATACATATTTCCTTACCTTCAGGTGATTCCTCCTGCACGTACGTCCCCGTCAGATACCTGTGCACCAGCGCCGACTTACCACTGGCCAGGTTACCCACAATGCCCTGCAGCAGATGAACAGGTAGCGTCAGATTTAATATTTAAAATAGTAATAATTTGTTTAATTAGAGGAAATATTGACTTAAAACATACGTAATTTTAACCATTATTATTATGTATTTTATTGTATTTTTCAATTTGACAATTCTTCTATTTAATTGGTTAATTGGTACAAATAAATAAATAATTTTTTTTAACATCATTAACATTTAAATAATCTGAATTTTATTTTGTATTTCTGATCATTATAATAAAACGAAATTTAATTTTTATTTAAAACTCACCACTTTGAGTTCTGGTACGGCCCGGCTCAGCGTCCACTCCTGACTGTTCACGAACGCATCTGAAACACAGAGACAAACACACACCTGTCAATCAACTATAACGGAGCCGTGGTGCCTTCAAGTGCAGCGCGGTAACGAGAGACCCAGCCGTCAAAATGTCAGAGACAGTTTTTTTTATGTTGTTGTCGACTTGTTAGCATCTGATCTGAAGCGTGACACGCTAACAAGGAGGAAGAGGAGGAGGAGGAAGAGCTTCATAACAGATGAGTTCAATGACATGAGGAGGAGCAGGAAAAAAGAGAGACACAGGGATAAAAAACTGAAAATAAAACACCATATTCTTCAACATTTGCTCGGTTTTTAGCGTTAGCATACTGTTAGCATACTGTTAGCATACTGTTAGCATACTGTTAGCATACTGTTAGCACACTAAACGGGTCGTAATCCCTGAAAAAAGCTGGATCCAAAAAGAAAACACTACTTTTTTCACGTCTACATTTGAACACATCATTACATATCACTTTAGCTCAATGCTAATGTTCCCTGAACGCATCACAATGCAACTCAATGGCACCTCCTGTCTTGTTGCAAACTGCTAACCAATTAAAGCTAACATTAGCACTAGCTCTCCTGTGGATTTCAACGCAGATTTGTTGCTCAAAAGTTGTTTTGATGTACCTTATATACCCTTTCCAGATGCTAAATGTTGCCCTGAACGCACCACGATGCAACTCAATGGCACCTCCTGATGCTAACGGCTAATGAGTAGAAGCTAACGTCAGCTAGCTCTCCTCTGGATTCAGATGCTATTTACTAGAAAACCCAAAAACGGTCTCTGCAGAAACTGATGTAACTTCCAGAGGCTGAGGGGTCATGGGAAATGAGGGGGTGTGTGTGTGTGTGTGAGATAGTGTAATCAGGGAGGTCTCATCCTCCCACCGCCTTAACTTGAACTTTACTCTGTTTTTATTTAAATTTAGAGCCCGTTTATTTTATTCAAAACAAACCGTTTACTGATTTAATGTTCTTATAGTTTTATAAGATATTTCTTTGGTGACGTTTCTGCTTTAATAATGTCTGCAAACTGCATCATTGTGATCAGTTGAATAAGCAGCTGAAGGTCCTCACAGATAATAACAAGTCAGACGTTGCCCCCGGAGCAGGGCCGGCCCGACCCATTAAGCGACGTAAGCGGCCGCTTAGGGCCCCGCAGCCACTGAGGGGCCCCTTAGCAAAACAAAAAAAAAAAATTTTTTAAAAATATATTTTTTTAAATATATTTTTTTAAATATTTTTTTATCTCAGTACACCGTTGCCGTGTTAAAACCTATTAATAGTATATATTTTAAGTTATTTAGGCTGTTTTTTACTTTATTTTAACACGTGTTTTGATGCGCAGGTTTATTGTTGCACTGCAACACCCTGCCAGCAGTAGCGCCAATGAGTGCAGTGCTTGCAGGGCGCACCACCACTACAAGGGCGCCGGAAGCGGGGGCCATTGGCCCCCCCACTTTTCAGCCCTGCCCCACATTTTCGCAGCAGCGGATGCTGCCGGAACACTGTACAAATCCCGTTTCAATAATTCCACTCTACTCTAAAGTCGCATCTAAAACGCGATCTGATCTAGCTGTGTATATTTTGTTATTTTTGATTGTTATATTCAATCCAGTGTTCGAAATGGGGGGGAGCCAGGGGGAGCTTGGCTCCCCCGAAGAGGGAGGGAGCTCCCCTGAAGGCCGACTTTGAGATAAATAGGGGGAGCCGCATATTTGTGTCACACAGATTAGAAATGTTGAGTTTCTGTAAATAAAAGTTCTTGAAATAAATAATAGTCATTGTTCATTCCAGTTTCTGAATATTTGTTTTATATTTGTAAATATTTCTGGGTGTTGCCATCTGTACGTGGCGGCGCTGCATTCTTTACGCTACTTACGTTGCTATGGTTACGGCGGCGTGTTTGAAATGTTCATAAAAAATATGGCTCAAACTGATAAAAACATACTTGAGGTCCTCCATGGCCCAGGATCGCCTGAGTGGAATGGCAATAATCAGCATAAACCACCAGATTGGCAGCCAGATCTCCTTTGATCAGGTCATCAATGACTTTGCCTCCAGGAAAGCAAGAAGAGAACAATTCTGACTGTACGTACGAGAGGAACATTGTATTTGCATTTGTTTTTTTACATTTCATTTTATTGTTAAGCAGTTTGTTTTGCACATATTATTTAATCCTTTAAAGGTATTTTTGGATCTATTTATATATTCTATTTAGTGTCGAGTGTTTTTTATTAAAAATATCTATCTTTGAACAGTGATGGTCACTTTGTCAGTCTTTTTATTCTGTACTGTCAGTTCATCAGTGCTATCTGATATGACTACTTTATTCAAGTTTATGTTCATTTGTCAGAGTACTTTTGATCCCCTAAAATGGGGGATCAAATGTAATATTGGACAAATTAACATACACTTCAACAAAGTAGTCATATTTAATACTTGGTCACAGTCTGCACTTTAACCTCATAGTCCTTGTTTCATTTCAAATCTAATGTGCTGGAGTACAGACTCAGAGCCACAACAACAAAACATATGTCACTGAGGACTGAGGAGTTTCTATATTTCTGTTCACTGAGTTTATATAGTCATTAGTTATAGCCTAGGTAGTTATTTGTAGTCAATTTAAAGACTGTGCTGCTGTTCTCAGGTCCCACTTTAGTGTTTACATGCTTATTTGTACAATATGTGTGCTCATACTAACATCATAAGACAAAAGTTGGTTCCGTGTTGTGTGTAGTGAGAACGCGCTAGAGTGAGGGGGGCCCCCAAACAAAATCTTGCTTAGGGCCCCCAAAAGTCTAGGGCCGGCCCTGCCCCGGAGTAAAGTGGGTCCTCTTTGTCACTCAGCAGAATCTGGCAGAGACGGAAACGTGTGAAATAATGACATATTAAATCCTCTCCAGAAAAAAGGCAGATCTTCTTGATATTTGAGAAGTTTTAAGGCATTTTAATTCAAATGAAAATGCTTAAGAATGTCCTAGTCATTTTGTGTTGAATTGAAAACCATCTAATCTTAAAGGTGGGGTAAGTTTGAGAAACCGGCTGGAGATACACTTGTTGTTATATTCCATGGAACGCTCTTAACATCCCGATAGCAATGAATATCTGAAGTGCTTTGACAAGAAATCCATGTCATCTGTGGAAGCCGTAGAGCTGTGAAAAGCACGACCAATCATCTGAGCCCGGCTAAAGTAACTGGACGGCCTACCTGCCTGTCAGCCTTCCATCTGTGCACTAACTGATCTCGTGTCCTCATTGGTCATGTGTGCGTTGGTGTGTGTTGGAGGAGGGGCTCTGTGAGGAAGTCTGAAGGAAGGGGCAGATTGTTTCTGGTTGTGTATTTTCAGATTCTAGCGCACTCGAGCTGGTTTCTCCAAAATTACCTGACCCACCTTTAAGTAAAGTCACTTAACTTTAAAAAAAACACTTGATTTTTCTCTTAAAATGTTGTTTGTTTTTTTTTAATCCCAGAAAATATTTAAGTGTTTTTCTCCTTAAAGAAACACACAGTGAGAATAAAATAAGTGATGTTTTTAACCGAAGTTCATCTCCCCATTATTCCTGATGGGGGGGGCGGGGGGGGGGTAACTTGGGGTACTGGTGTGGGGGGGACAGGAAACAGCTGGATCAACATCCTGCCTGGTAAAGAGAGAGAGGGGCATCTGTATAACCTGAACAAAGCAATACAGTGTGTGTGTGTGTAAGCTCTGCATTCTTTCCACACACACACACACACACACACACACACACACACACACACACACACACACAGTGGCATCAGCTCTAATTATACTCCAAACACTCATATCATGTGAGCTTTTATTGTGAAAGGATGACCCTCCACTTCCTGTTCTCTCTCTGTCTCGTAGCAACATCTGCAGACAAACAGCTGTTTGTTCCAGAGCAGGAAATACACTGAGAGACGGAGACGATTCATAATAAATACTATGTATAAATACTAAAGAATAACAGTGTTTTTTTATTTATTAAATACATCATATTTTTAAGAATTTACTCGCTGAGTTATCTTTAAAAAATAAATATGAAATAATATAAAGGACAGATTTAAGGGATTACATTCTCTATGCGTGGAAAGGCTTAATACACTGCGTTTATGTGGCTCTTTAACCAGAGGAGGAAGAGGAGGAAGAGGAAGAAGAGGAGGATGACGAGGAGGAGGAGGAAGAGGAAGAAGAGGAGGAGGAGGAAGAAGAACACTGAGGCATGCTGGGAATCTGAAGCACCTGCGCACACACACACACTGAAACTGGTTTGTTGACGCTGATAATTACGCAGAACCCTGAACGCCTCTCTCTGTCTTCACGTGTCATTTGAGGAATCTGTGATGCCCTAATAATCACATGGTAGAGGACACGTTAAAACACACACACACACACACACACACACACACACACACACACACACACACTTTGTGTTTCATCTTCCAACTGACTTTTTAACCAAGAAAATGCTCTAAATATCACAAAGAACGGAAGAGAATCGTGAGTTTTGACCCACAGATCAGTTTTCTTGCTCAAAAAGCACCTTCTTGTTCCTTCAGTGAAACGGAGCACACGTCTCAGCAGAAGTGAGTTGGACCCCCAGTCTGATCAGAGCCAGAGTTTCTGTGAGCGTTGGTTCAAAACAAAGACTCAAAAGTGAATTCCTGCCTCAGTTTGTTTCTCTGCCGCCCACCGGCTCATAAACACACTCCGCTGTTTGTTTATCAGCCGAGTGCTCACACACTTTGATCACACACACACTTTGATCACACACACACTTTGATCACACACACACTTTCTAAACCCTGAGATAATTCACTTTACTGAGAAATATCTGGGAAAGAACAGGAAACAGTCTGAAGAAGAACTCAGTTATTAAAACCATCCTTTCTGCTCATTAATCTTCTATGTAAATATACAACTGTTCAATCCATGCTGCATGTGCCGTAAGATTGAACACACACACACACACACACACACACACACACACCCCCACACACACACACACACCCCTAGGTGATGCAGGTTTGAATGGATGATGTCGACACACTGACAGCTGTAATGGCACTATTGTCTTTAACATACACACACACACACACACTGGGGTCACGGGTGGAGCGTGGCTGTCCCCTCAGGGAAGGGCAGGGAGTGTGTGTGTGTGTGTGTGTGTGTGTGTGTGATAAATCAACTCCCTCTGACACACATCAGCAGAATTAATACATTTATTTTGCACTATTTTGTGTCTCTCTTTTTTATTAAATGATATTCCACTAAATATATATTTCAAAACGTTAGAATATAAATATGTTTACCTGCGACTGATAAAAGGATGAAACACCTTTATGTTTCTGACGCTCTGGGTGTGTGTGACGTGTGTGTGTCCACTTTGTCACCACCGTTAATGAAACCTGTCTGACAGGTTGCTCACACACACCTGTGCTATCTGTTAAACACACACCTTGTGTACGTCGAAGTGTTAAAGCTCCTGTGCTTCAGGTGTGTGAGAGTAACTGGAACATCATTTTAACCTGAGATTATTTGAGCTGCCTTTTTATTTTTTATGAATTATTAAATATTTGTTTCTTCATGTTTTTTCTTCAGGATTATTATTATAATTATTTTCTATTAATTATATATTTGTTATTCTACCAGCTATATTTGGGGACTATTCCCTTTATTTTATTTATTTTTTCAATATAGATTAAGCTTTTAATTAATTGTTATATTTGTTTTAATCACAATTGTTCCTGTTTAAAACCTTTTCTTCAACAAACATATATCTGTGCACTTTTCCTTTTTGTTCAATATTTTTTTACATGCACAGTTAGAAATATTGATGCATTAAACATAGACTTATTGCACTGTAAAATGAGCATGTTTTGAATAAAATACATTATAACCCCGCCATAAAAACAGGAAAGGGTATTAAAGGGGTATTAAAGGGGTATTAAAGGGGTATTAAAGGAGGCGAAAGAGAGCACAGTGTGTCTCTGACAGCAGATCAAATTAAGACTTTCCTCAGTTTCCTCCACACATTAAGAATAATAAAATAAAACACGGCAGTAACTTTCATTTCTCTGGGTTAGGGCGGAAAAACAGACAGTTCATAAGAGACGCTGCAGAACCACCATTCATCATCTCCTCCCTGTGTGTGTGTGTGTGTGTGTGTGTGTGTGTGTGTGTGTGTGTGTGCTTTTAAACATAAGACAAAATAAACAACAACATTATATGAACAACTGTGTGAGAAAATATATGTATAATAAATAAAGCAGGTGGAAGCCTAAAATCTGAAGGAGGACTACGTCTCCCAGCATGCATTTCACCACCAATCACAGAGCTGCTCATTCTGCAGGTGGAGGATCACACTGTTGATGAAGCTGACTTTACAATCTGCTTTTTAAATGCATTCGGTTTTGATTCTGCGTCAATTTGGGATGTTTTAAGCTACTTTGGAATGTTTTCTGTTGCCGAGGATTATGGGTAATGTAGTCTTAAAACACCATCAATTAAAGCTGATAGAAAAACCTGATTTCATCAGAACGTGAACTTCAACATATATTAATTAATAAGTCAGGATGTGATAACCCTAACCCCTAACTGCCAACACACACACACACACACTTGGGTAAGGGAAACAAACACACACACTCCAGCAGATAAAACACCAACACACACTCAAACCATGACAAGCTTAATATACACACACACTGACCTAAATATCAGCGTTTTAATCAGTCACGCTGAGCCACACACACACACACACACACACACACACACACACACACACACACACAACACACACACACACACACACACACACACACACACACACACACACACACACACACACACACACACACACACACACACACACACACACACACCACACACACATACATTAGGTGTCCATTTAATCACAGAGCTTAGTCGTGTAGAGGCAGATTTAGGTTGCATTTGTAACGTAGAGGGGTTTACCCTCTGTGTGTGTGTGTGTGTGTGTGTGTGTGTGTGTGTGTGTTTCAGCCTGCTTACATCATGTCTTGCATGTGTGTGCATTCTAAAATCTAAACTCTGGTGCTGGGTATCAACGTTGCGTCAGTGTGTAATCTGCCCTGTGTGTGTGTGTGTGTGTGTGTGTGTGTGTGTGTGTGTTTGTGTGTGTGTGTGTGTGTGTGTGTGCACGCTAACATTCGGCTCGGCCAGAGGTGGATTATGGGACGTACTGTGTTATAAACTACAAATATTTTTGAGGTTCAGAGACATGGTGATTTAAGTAGATGATAAAAGACAGAGTTGCATGATGGGAAATGTAGTGTTTTATGGCAAGATTTAGCAACCATTAGAAAGGATCAATTACAAGCCACAAAATCACAGGAAAAGAACTGTCTCAATCACACACACACACACACACACACACACACACACACACACACACACACACAGTGAAGCAGAGAGCAAGGCTTAAACACACACACACTCCGGCAGTGTGTTGCTGTTTTACTTCACTGCTTCCAACTGCTTCTTCAAATAAGGGAGCACATCCCTCTAAACCACACACACACACACACACACACACACACACACACACACACACACACACACACACACACACACACACACACACACACACACACACACACACACACACACACACACACACACACACACACACACACACACACACACACACACACAGAGAGAGGAAGAAGGGACAAGGAGAGAGGAGAGGGGACAAGGAGAGAGGAGGAAGGGACAAGGAGAGAGGAGAGGGGACAAGGAGAGAGGAGAGGGGACAAGGAGAGAGGAGGAAGGGAGGGAGATGTAAGGACAGAAGTTAAAAGGAAAGGTAGCAGTAAGGAAGGAAACGAGGAGGAAGGACAGGAGGGAGGTACGTTAGGAGATAGTTGTAGGAAAATAGAGAACGAAGAGAATAAGGAAGGAAGGAAGTAAGGAGCCGAAACAAGAGGGAGGGAATGAAAAAAAAAGGAAAGGAGGAGGAAGTAAAGGAAGGAAGAGAGGGGTTTAAGGACAGAAAATGGAAAGGATGGTAGGTAGGAGGAAGGAAACGAGGAGGGATGAAAGGTGGGATTAAGGTAGGAGAGGAAAGTTAGAAGGGAGAACGAAGGAAGGAAAGAAGGAAAGGAGGGATGGAGGGATGGAAAAGAACAGCAAACAAGGGTCGAGAGAGGAGATGAGGACAGAAGGAAATAAGAAAGCATGGATGAGTCCCCGCAGCTTTTTTCCTAACAGGATTTTCTCCCTATTATATCCTATTGTAGAGGAGAGTCTCTGTGTGTGTGTGTGTGTGTGTGTGTGTGTGTGTGTGTGTGTGTGTGTGTGTGTGTGTCTCTAGTTTATGTATGAAGGGAGAGAGAAGAAGGATCAAAGCTGAGAAACAGCTCGCTTCATCTGGAGGAGCAACACGCAGCATCTGATCAGAGTGTGTGTGTGTGTGTGTGTGTGTGTGTGTGTGGTGTGTGTCTCAGAGAGAGATAGCTGCATGCAAAAGCAGTCGCTGTAATTGGCAGCCGAGGGTAGAGTGCATTACTTCTGCATGGCTGCGGATATAGGTCACACTCACACACACACACACACACACACACACACACACACACACAGACACACACACAAACACACACACATCGCCCTCAATACACACCCACCACCACACCCCTTCACACACAGACACACATTCCCCCACTGTAGACACTCACTATCAGACTGCATTAAGACAGTGAGGTCAGGGGAGGGTGGGGTCAGTGTGTGTGTGTGTGTGTGTGTGTGTGTGTGTGTGTGTGTGTGTGTGCAACGACAGCATTTTTCCACAGACAGGTCTGAGTCTTCTTCACATCAACATCCTTCATCTACGGAGGCCCGGAGGGGTCAAAACGGACAATAAATATTATTTCTTCATTTTTTCGGCTAAAAAAACAATCAGATTTAGCGGTTAAAATTCTACAAATAAGGGTAACTTATTTTTTATAATATTTTAATGTGTGTCGCCGAAGAAAATCCACATTTCTGCGTAAAAAACCCCAAATGAAACTGAATTAAATGCAACTGATCCTTCCTATATTCTCACCTTATCACCGATTACAAGAAACGTGACCTTCACAGCTTCCAGGAGAAACTGTGTGTGTGTGTGTGTGTGTGTGTGTGTGTGTGTGTGTGAGCTGCAGACACCTCCACCTCCTCTCAGGAATCCCAACAATGTGAGAACCCCCCTAAACACACACACACACACACACACACACACACACACACACACACACACACACACACACACCACCCGGTTTCATCAGACTGAGGAACCTGTCTGAGGACATTGTGCGGGGGCAGAAGACGAAGAGGACTGAGTGGATTTAATAAAGAAACACAGGTGGGGTCACTCTGAAGTTCTGACTGAAGTAACTGAGGATGTTTCTTGTAAAGGAGACACAAAAAGAGCGGCAAAATGTTTGCAAAACTAGCAGAAAGAGAGCAAAAGGACAACAAAACACCACAAAGGAGAAGCTATAATACCAAAATGAGACATCAATGGACTAAAAAGTGACGGATATCTATCAAAGAGAGGCTTAGGACCCCAAAACA
The DNA here is from genome assembly GCA_031216635.1 of Dissostichus eleginoides. Classification (NCBI taxonomy): domain Eukaryota; kingdom Metazoa; phylum Chordata; class Actinopteri; order Perciformes; family Nototheniidae; genus Dissostichus; species Dissostichus eleginoides. The sequence continues at coordinate 12,816,295 of CM062287.1, read as the reverse complement.
AGACATCCCTAAAAAGAGAGACAAAACTACCTCAGGGACATGAAATGACCCGAAAGCAACCATTAAGACACAGATCAGAACCAGTAAGAGACAGATCAGAACCAGTAAGAGACAGATCAGAACCAGTGAGAGACAGATCAGAACCAGTGAGACACAGATCAGAACCAGTAAGAGACAGATCAGAACCAGTGAGAGACAGATCAGAACCAGTGAGAGACAGATCAGAACCAGTGAGACACAGATCAGAACCAGTGAGAGACAGATCAGAACCAGTGAGAGACAGATCAGAACCAGTGAGAGACAGATCAGAACCAGTGAGACACAGATCAGAACCAGTGAGAGACAGATCAGAACCAGTGAGAGACAGATCAGAACCAGTGAGACACAGATCAGAACCAGTGAGAGACAGATCAGAACCAGTGAGACACAGATCAGAACCAGTGAGAGACAGATCAGAACCAGTGAGACACAGATCAGAACCAGTGAGAGACAAATCAGAACCAGTGAGAGACAGATCAGAACCAGTGAGAGACAAACAACGATGGACAGAGCTGCAAAATGAACAAAAGCAGACACTAAACAAACCAAAAAGAGACACACATGGGATGCACAACTAGCACAGAGACACCAGATGAGCATCACAGGACATGGAGCTACTGAAACAAGAGACAAAACAACCAAAAAGAGACAAAGTGACCAAAGAGACAGAAACAAACAAAGAAGGGAAGCGAATGGACTAGAAAGAGACGTAATATGCGTGAAATGGGATGCCACAGAGAGAGAGACCGAGCACGTCCTACAACTGCTCACAAAGACTCAGAACAACCCAGAAGACATGCAATAAGTTCACAATGCCTACAATAGGAAATCAGAGACTATAGAGAGACGGGAAAGAGACGCAAGATGTCCTTAAAGTGTCTCTCCTCTTCTAGTATCTCATCGTGGCTTCCAGACGTGATATTTTAGGAAACACACACTTCTGTCCGTCAGTCACTTCCTGTTGCTCCGTCAGTCACTTCCTGTTGCTCCCTCAGGTTTTCCGCTGGGAAAGAGGAAGCTGTCGGACACGAGGAAACCTTCCGTCTCGCCTCTGTTTTTATTTATTCACGCTTTTTTTAAATCGCGCCTCGCGAGTAAATGAAAGACAAACATCACCCTGCTGTCCAAAACAAACACACACACACCCCTCTACACACGCACACTGTGAACATATCCAAGCTAAGTCAACACAGAGGGGCCCAACCCGTGGTTTGGGACCCCTGAAGAGGCCCGAGGTGAGTCTGTGGGGGTCAGAGGGGATTAAAGGGGTTTCTAAGGAAAGTAAATGTGTCTTTTCAAAGGGGGGATCACTGAAATGTACCCTGACGTCAGGACACTTTACGAACACTCGTTGTCCACGTACTGACAGATACAACTGAGTCCCCCCCCCCCCCCCCCAAAAGACTCCTTTTTAAATGTTGTGTTTGACAGCTAACAAAAACAACCAATAACAGGACTCAGAAACCTGATTTAGAACGGGACACAGTTGGAGTTACAGAATGAGACGCAGAATGAGACCAACATGTCTCCTAAAACCTACAGGAAGAGACGCAGAATGAGACCAACATGTCTCCGAAAACCTACAGGAAGAGACGCAGAATGAGACCAACATGTCTCCTAAAACCTACAGGAAGAGACGCAGAATGAGACCAACATGTCTCCTAAAACCTACAGGAAGAGACGCAGAATGAGACCAACATGTCTCCTAAAACCTACAGGAAGAGACGCAGAATGAGACCAACATGTCTCCTAAAACCTACAGGAAGAGACGCAAGACGTTTGTAGATTTAGCAGAAAAACTATATCAACAAAAAAGACTAACACCCAAATATTGGGTTTGCGGTCACATGACTTCAGACAGGAAGTACATGACCCTAAACAGGAAGTACAAGACTCAAGACAGGAAGTATGTTTCCCTGAATAGAAAGTACATGACCTCAAACAGCAAGTACATGACCCTATAAGGAAGTACTACAAAAACTACAAACAGAGATTCAAACTACGGAAGACAAGCGATGATACCTCGCAAGACGCTTTAAGACAGGAAGTACATGACCCCGGACAGGAAGTACATGTCCCCGGACAGGAAGTACATGACCCTGGACAGGAAGTACATGACCCTGGACAGGAAGTACATGACCCCGGACAGGAAGTACATGACCTCAAACAGCAAGTACATGACCCTAGAAAGGAAGTACATGACCCCGAACAAGAAGTGGACGTTACCTTCGCTGCTGCCTCCGGTCATGCTCTCGCTGCTGGACGGCCCCCCCCCCCTCCTGCTTCCTGCCGGGCTGCCCCCCCCCTCTCTCCGGTTGAAGAAGATGCCGCTGAAGAATCTAACCAGCCGTCTTTCGCTGGAACGCCCCCCCCTCCGCGCATTAACAAACCCCCCCGAAAGATCGCTGTTATCCAAAGTTCTGTTTTTGCTTCGTTTCAGGTCCAGCATCGATTCGGGGTCTTTTTGTTTAAAAACGCCCCCACTTCTAGGGTTCGGCTCTTCTGACGACGGGGGTCCAATCGGGGCTGGGGGGTCTCGACCACGCCCCCCGTCCAATGCCTGAAACTGAAGCTGCGGCGCAAAAGTCCTCCGGGAGGGGGTCGCTTCAACGGGGGGGTTTCAGGGGGGGTCGTTTGTCCGTTAGAAATAAAGGGGGCGTCGCAGTTTCCCTCATTTTCAACGCTTCTCGCTTTCAGGAGCTTCTTCTTCGTTTCTACCGGACATTTTGCCTCCTTTAGTGTGTCCTTTAGTGTGTCCCTAAGTGTGTCCTTAAGTGTGTCCTTTAATGTGTCCTCTAGTGTGTCCTTTAGTGTGTCCTCCCCCTCCTGAGAGTCCATCTTTCTGGAGGGGGCGCCTTCCTCAACGCTTATCGCCTTCAGGAGCTTTTTCTTCGTTTCTACAGGACATTTCGCCTCCTTTAGTGTGTCCTTTAGTGTGTCCTCACCCTCCTGAGCGTCCATTTTTCTCTGGGGGGTGTCCATCTTTCTGGGGGGGGTCTCATGGGGGGTCGTTTGTCCGTTAGTCCTGGAGGGGGCGTCGCAGTTTCCCTCCTCGATGCTCCTCGCCTTCAGGAGCTTTTTCTTCGTTTGTACAGGACATTTCGCCTCCTTAAGTGTGTCCTTAAGTGTGTCCTTAAGTGTGTCCTCCCCCTCCTGAGAGTCCTTTTTTCTCAGGGGGGTGTCCTTCTTCCTGGGGGGGGTCTCCTTCTCCTTCTCCCTCCCCAGACGCAGCTTCCTGGCGATCTTCCGCCTCCCGAGCTCCAGCTGCCCGGTGCTAAACGTCCTGAAGTTCCTCATGATGCCGTTAGAAAGCTCTTCTTCCTCTGATTCGTCCTCCACCTCCTGCAGCTGTTCCAGGAGCTTCTTCTTCTCCCCCCCCTTCTCCCGCCGGGACCCCCCATGGTCTTCTCCATCGTCCTCATCCAGACTCTCCCTCTTCACTAAGGTGAGGGAGATCCGGTACACCGTCTTCCTCTGAGGCGTCTCTCGCTCCATCCTGTCAGAGGGACTGTCCAGCAGGTACATCACGGAGACAAACGCTCGTCTCTACACACTGACCCCTGCTTTTCCTACAAACTGACCCCTGCTGTTCCTACACACTGACCTGTGCTGTTCCTACACACTGACCCCTGCTGTTCCTACACACTGACCTGTGCTGTTCCTACACACTGACCTGTGCTGTTCCTACACACTGACCTGTGCTGTTCCTACACACTGACCCCTGCTGTTCCTACACACTGACCTGTGCTGTTCCTACACACTGACCCCTGCTGTTCCTACACACTGACCTGTGCTGTTTCTACACACTGATCTCTGCTGTTCCTACACACTGACCTGTGCTGTTCCTACACACTGACCCCTGCTGTTCCTACACACTGACCTGTGCTGTTCCTACACACTGATCTCTGCTGTTCCTACACACTGACCTGTGCTGTTCCTACACACTGACCTGTGCTGTTCCTACACACTGATCTCTGCTGTTCCTACACACTGACCTGTGCTGTTCCTACACACTGATCTCTGCTGTTCCTACACACTGACCCCTGCTGTTCCTACACATTGACCTGTGCTGTTCCTACACACTGACCTGTGCTGTTCCTACACACTGATCTCTGCTGTTCCTACACACTGACCTCTGCTGTTCCTACACACTGATCTCTGCTGTTCCTACACACTGACCTGTGCTGTTCCTACACACTGACCTGTGCTGTTCCTACACACTGATCTCTGCTGTTCCTACACACTGACCTGTGCTGTTCCTACACACTGACCTGTGCTGTTCCTACACACTGACCCCTGCTGTTCCTACACACTGACCTGTGCTGTTCCTACACACTGATCTCTGCTTCCTTTAAGTGCATCTTACTCTATCCATATAGCACTAAACACCTTTAAGAAATCCTCTAGTTGTGCAGAAAAGTGAGGTTTTTGCACAAACCTCTGCAGCCTTTAAATGTTACTAAATCCGTATTTCTGTGAGAAAAAGATAGTTTTTCCAAATAACTTGTTCAGCCTTTTTTGTAACTTAACACAATAACATGTGTAGTAAGACTTGTCTTAGACACTAACTTATGCAGTCATCACATGCAACTTCATGTGGTCTTATTGCACTAAAAACACTTAAAAAAATCCTCTTGTTCTAAAGTGAGGCTTTTGCACTAACTTCTGCAGCCTTTACATGCAGCTTCATGTGGTCATATTACACTAACTTCTGCAGCCTTTACATGCAGCTTCATGTGGTCATATTACACTAACTTCTGCAGTTAGTGATGCAATATGAAGCTCAGAAAAGGTGTGTTTCTGAGACTCAAACACTCGTATCTCCCCAGTACATCCAGCAGCTCCAGTGTGTCTGTGGTAAAGAGAGCAGCCCCTCCACCCCCCTCCGGGTCAGACCTGTCTCAGATCCTCCAGGCTGGGCACGGAGCCTCCACTGAACCTCCAGATGTGCAAACGTTGACGCAGGAAACGCATTCCGGGTTCATCCCTGCGGATTTAATTTGGATGCAACAAACAGGCGGAAAAGTGGCACGAAGGAAGCGCTTCAGCACCGGGACTCTGACAGCTCCGGGGTCTCCATTACGCGAGGTTTGAAGTGTCTCCACGGCGCATTCTCCTGCCCAAAACACACCCCTTCTGAGAGTAAATCCTCCGTGATGTGGAGCGGGGATTTGAGTCGGTTTCCCCCGCCTGTGAGCTCTCTATCTCCGGGTAAAAGCGACACAAAGCTCCGGTGCTCCTCTTCTCCGCTGCTCCGTGACTCTGTGCAGAATCACAGCCCAGATACAGCGAGGAGAGGGGGGGAGGAGGGGGGGGAAGCCCGGGGAGGAGTAAATGGAAACACTGGACCGGAGTGGAGCTACCAGCATGCATCACATCAGAAGCACCTTTCAACACAAGGCAGGTCAAAGTGCTTTACCAAGTGTTGCTTCTGTTTTTGGCGATGAGGTCAGAGAAGAAAGACTGTCGTGCACTTTTCAATTCCACATTATAAAAGCCAAGTCTCTCTTTATAGATTTCAAAATGAACCTGACAACATGGAGTGTTTTCAAAGATGCAATATAAGAAAGAACGTCTAAAATAAGATTAAAGCATCTTAAATACTCAATATGCATCAGAAAACTACTTAACTTACCAGGAAAATCCTTATGATTAACTGAATATACACCGTTTTGTCTGCAACCACTAGAGCCTCATCGTGACACTGGCTCAGGTGCATTTGGTAGCAGAGGAAAATCTACTAAAACGGATACAAATGATGGGAAGAATTCACAAAAACACAGCTGAGATGTGAAGCCTGAAGAATATGGATTATTATTAAATATTCTCCAAAACTGACACAAAAACAATGCTGAAGGAATTCAAATGATGGTCTGCAGCGTTCCAGAGGTCACTGGGAGGTCAACATATATTTTTCTCTCTTATCAAACCTACAGATAAACACAACAATCAGACAGGAGGAGAAGTCCGCTCCACGTTTTCCAGGTTACTCCACTCTCTATAATCAGGGTGGAGTCTCCTGCTCCACACACACACACACACACACACACACACACACACACACACACACACACACACACACACACACACACACACACACAACACACACCACACACACACACACACACCACACACACACACACACACACACACACACACACACACACACACACCACACACACACACACACACACACACTTTTTGGGGAGTCATTTAATGAGTGTGTGTGCTGAGGCAGCAGAATGCAGGTAGGAGTTTCTCCTCTGAGATTGCTTCTACTTCTTCAAAATGGACAAAATATGTGTGAAATAATTTGTAAAAAGTGAAAGTCGGAGGTAGAACCTGTTTCATGTGATCTGTGTTTCTTTAATCATTTAAAAAAATTAAAATCAATCTGTAAAGACGCCCTTTGTTTACTTTCAGATCATAGAGACATCACTACGGAACACTCGCGATCCTATTGGCTACTGGTAACACATGGTACATGATTTAGGCTAAAGGGGCGGGACATCTCTAAGCAGTTGACCAATCACAACAGAGTGGGCCAGATAAACTCTGGAGGAGGTGTTGGATGTGGATAATTCCTGGATTAATACAGATTAGACTCCCCCCTCCTCACCTCCTCACTTTCTGATAAAACACACACCTCTCTCTCACACACACACACACACACAAACACACACACCTCTCACACCTCTAACTCCCCCATATTCCTCCCCACTGACACCGACATCAAACGCACCTTCATCACCAAAATAAAGAATTCATATCCGTCCCCATAACACATGAAAGCAGAGTGTGTGAGTGTGAGTGTGTGTGTGTTGCCTCCAAATGAGCGTGGGAACATCAGACGGGGGTTTGGGATATCTTCTGACTCCTGCCCAAGGAGAAGACCCTCCAAAATAAAAGCTGTGTTTAAGAAACATTTGAAAGAGCGTCTCCTCCCCTCAAGACAAAGACCCCCCTCTTTAATTGCAGTGCAGACCATGAAATATGCTCCAATTAGCCCCAATGAAGTGTGTGTGTGTGTGTGTGTGTGTGAGGAGGGGTAAAGAGGACCACCTGTCCTCTGATCCACACACACTTCAGCTGAATATGCAAATCACAGAAAGCATGAAGGGGGAAATATGATGCTATTTATGCAAATGCAGCACAACAGAACACATTATCACATCTCCAACGGTCTTTGAATGCATCATGTATGATAAGAGACCATAGTGTGTTTAGTATGTTCAAAATGACCACAAATCAATGTGAAAAGGGACAAACAGACAATTTATCACACACAAAACTGTAGAACGAATAATTGACATGTTTCCAATTGTCTTTGAACGCATCATGTGTAAGAGGTGACTGTGTTAAGGTTGAATAAAAAACACTACAAATCTATGTGAAAAGGGACAAACAGACCATTTACCACAAACAGAAGCTGTAAAACAGAGATTATTATCAGATAATCATATTTCCAATGGTCTTTGAACGCATCATAGGTAAGACTAGACTATATCTGTGTTTACTAATGGCGCATTTCCATTGCAGGGCCTCGCTCGGTATAGTTAGGCCTCGTTAGGCCTCGTTAGGACTGGCTCACTTTATGCTGCGTCTCCATTACAGTTTAGTAGCTGGGACAGTAACTATAGTAACGCAGTGTAGGCGGAGCCGTGACGTCATCTTCAATGAGAACCACAGAAAACCAACATCAGCCGTTAGCTGTTAGCACTCAGAGCTCACAGCTCCTCATATCTGTTCAGAAACTAGACAGAAGTTAAACAAGTACAAACCACAGACTGTCTGTGTCATGGAGAATACAGTCGCTGCTTTATTTATGGCCGATCTCCATTCAGAAAACACGCATTTTAAAAAGGTATTTCTCCTGCCGTCTGTCTGCAGACTTGTCAAAGCATTAATTCATGTTTTTTCTAACCGGTATCAGTATGTTGTTTCTTCGGCATCATTTTGAAACGTGTATTACAATTAAATCACGTCAAATATGTTCATCTTGTTGTAGCCCCCTTGCCATCGATTCTCTCTCTAGTTTAGCATACTCAGCCCGACTCAGCCTGGTTGTTGGCCCGCTAAGATTTTATGGGGCCAGAAAAACTGTGAAAAGTACCCGCTAGCCGGAACTACGCCAAGTGGAAACGCAACCAAAAACGGGCCGGGCACGGCGCTCCGCGCTGTTGGAAATGCGCCATAAGTGGAAAAACGACTAGAAATGAATGTAAAAATTGTAGCACACCCAGACCCTCACAGAACATAGAGGTCACATTTCCTGCAGAAAATGCACTTTAATGTCCTTTTGAATCAGAAAGAAGCTTGAACGCGTGGGTTCTTCTGTTCTCTCTGAGATCATCGCAGGAAGCAGCCGTTAAATATTTATTGGATTTCGGCCATTTTTTTTCAATAGATATTTTATGCTTTTTAAAGAGTCTACCTTTCAGAAAATACACAACGAGGCTTATTTACATTTTGTATTTCAGGTTTTTTGCAGAATGTGTGAATTTTATTTATTCCTCTGGTCTTATCTTTATATTAAACCAGCAGGAGAGTAAAGGTCTCAGGGTCTTATCAGGACCTGCAGACACACACACACACACCCACACCCACACACAGGTAGCTTAATTTAATTTCCAATGTTATATTTGCTTTTTATTTTGCTCCTCCCACACACACACACACACTTTCACATTGACACACACACACCGAACACACTTTCACATTGACACACACACACACTTTTTATACAACAGGTTAAACAGAAACAAGGTGCTACTGTTGTGTTTGACAAACTCACATCGTGGAGCGCTTTCATCAAACATGACACACACACACACAACACACACCACCTCATCTTCCTCCTCGAGGTTTTTTCAGCATCAAAGAGCGAAGGAGCGACGGGAGCTCCCCACACCCCCATCTCTCACACACACACACACACACACACACACACACACCCCTAGAGACGAGGAAAATGGGTCAGTTAGCGGAGGAGGGGGGGAGACACACTAGAGATGCACAGCTCATACAAATGCACTAACAGCAAAGGATTCTGGGAATTTATACACACACACACACACACCTTTAAGAAGAAGGGAGAAGGGACAGCTGATGTCCACATTCCCAAGGGAGGACGTATTGTATGCAAAAAGGAGGATCCCCTCAGACACACACACACACACACAGCTTTTGTGTTGTAATCCCTGCCCTCAATAGAAACCATATGCTCGGCTGCAGGCGGCGTTATACAAAATCCTGTGTCACGGTCAAAATAATAATAATAATCATATTTCAATGTAATTAATACAAAATAAAGTAAAATAACAAAAAGTTAATTCATTATTTAAAATATTTAAAAATACAAATGATCAAAAATAAATAAAATGAATAAGAATAAATATTAAAATGTAGTTTGTAAAGTAAAATACAATGTAAATGAATTGAAATATAAAAATATATATAAATAAATAATAATATTTAGAAGATTAATCAATATCTAGGAAACTTGATCATCTTAGAAAAAAGGTTATAAATATCTTAAATTATTTTATTTTGTAGGCAACTCCATGAAAAAGGACCAAGCAATTAATAATCAAGATGTTCTCTTATTTTGAAAATCTCACCAACACGACACATCAACACACACACACACACCAAAATAAAATACAGATATGAGATGGTGTGTTTTTTTATCACATGGGAACGCTTTGCTGTCAAATCTGTCAGAGGAGAAAATATCTGAGGGGGGGAAATGTCAAACAGGAAGTGTGTGTTCTGGGAACATGACAACACACACACACACACACGAGAAGATACAAGAACACACACGAGCCCCGAGAGACATCGTTAGAGAGGCTTCAATTATTCAGAGGCTCTGAAGAGTCCCCAGAGTTTGTGTGTGTGTGTGTGTGTGTGTTTTCTATATTATACATTAGTAATGTGTGTGTGGCCTACTTAATTCATTCAGAGAAACAGTGAGCACGCAACACCATCATGTACAGTCTGCAGCTGACTCAGACTCATTAAACTACACATTATATACGTAGCAATAAATCAAATAAAGTCTTAAAATGTCTTATTTAGACAAACACACACTCCAAATCCCAGCATTCCTCCAAACACACTCAGCTCTCTGCTGCCACCTGCTGGTGAGAGTTCAGCATTACGTCATTCACTTGATATATTAAGGAATCGTTTTCAGACATTTTAATAACTAACTATAATATAAAGTAAAAATGTATTTAAAAAGAAAAAATTGTAGAAATGTTTTCAATAAAATGACAGAAGTAGATTCAAAAGGGAAGTTTTGAGGTTAAGAATAATAAAATAAACCAAGAAAAAAAAATGCAATTAAAATAAGAAATATAGCAAAGAAAATAGTATGAACAATTATTATTAAATTTTCCACATTATTATGTACCATTAACTTTCTTATTTATTACACATTTTTTTCTACATTTATTTGAATTATTATAGCACATTGTATTCATATTTTAATGTTATTAGTTTGTGGTGCAGTTCCTGTATCCAGCCTGCAGAGGGCGCCAGTGTCCATACAATAACCGCAGTGATTTACTGGGTCAGATTTCGGTCTGAATTTGCACGAGATAAAAAGGCCACAAGTTCAAAACCAGCACACCTGTCACTGACTACATTACCCAGAATGCATTTCACCCTCCCAGAGAACTGTGGGATGTGGTGATGATGTAATGTGTTTGTCCAAGCAGAAGATATTTCTAGTTTTGTGGTAAATTAGTGGATTTCCAAAGGAGGTTTTGAACTGGGTTTTGAATGATTTGAGGGAAAACCAGGTAAAGTTCAACAGAACATTTAAAAACATCCCATAATAATCTTATTTTTTTGTGGGATTGTTCTTTAAAACCGGGTTAAAACAGAAGCTATCATTAAAACAAAACAACGTTAAACATGAAGAGCGGCTGTAATGAGAGGCTGCAGAAACTGAGTCATATGTGACTGAGAAAAGAACAAAACAGAGGATATAAATACACACACACACACACACACACGCCACAGGGATAAATGCAAATTCAGGGAGACAGAATCACACTGACAGCCGTGAGCCAAACACACACTCTGAAACACACACACCCACATGAAAGGGCAAAATGTTTGCACACACACATTTAAATATTTTGAGTAGACTAGTTGATTTAAAGTTGATTTAACTTGCTAGTCTGCACAAGAAAAACTAGAAATGATGCTGATGATTACGCTAAGTATACGTTTCTTATATTTAAATGACACTTTCTGCCCAGTGGTAGTTTGAGACAGTTTGAACGTCCCTCTGGGAGGAGTCTGTCAGGAAGACGCGGAGACGCGGATGTTGGGTTATTAATCCCAGTCTCTTCTGAGTGAGTGTGTGTGTGTGATCCTGATTCAGAGGTGTGTCTGTTGTTGTGAATGTGTGTGTGTGTGTGTGAGTGAGTGTGTGTTTGAGTATGATCATGATGCAGATGTGTGTGTGATCTGGATACAGGTGTGTGCTTGTTGTTGTGAGTGTGTTGTGTGTGTGTGTGTGTGTGTGTGTGTGTGTGTGTGTGCAGCTGCAGGATGAAGACACTGACGGAGGAACAATGGCTGAACGTTGAAATGTAAAATAGTCCTTAAACTTCCTGCTCTCTTGTTGCCGGGCAGGACAGCCGTGATGTCACTTCCTGTTGATTTCATTATTGTATAAACCTGACCTCCTTGTGTTGTGGAGCAGATGCTCCGAGAGCCTGAAGGCCTCGCAGATTCATCTCTAATCCCAGCCTCATTTAGGACACAGGAAACCTGCTTATCATTTACTCACACAGTATTCATGTTTCTCTCCATGTTTAAACTCCTTTCTCTCTCTCTCTCCTTGTTTTCCTCTCTGTGACCTTCTGTCATTGACTCCTCTCCTAATATCCTTTCAACCTGTCCTTGATTTCCTCCTCCTCTCCTTCTCTCCTTCTATCTCCCTCCTCTCCTTGTGTCCACCCTCCTCTCCTTGTCTCCTCTCTCTCCTTGCCTTCTCTCCTTGTCTCCTCCCTCCTCTCCTTGCCTTCTCTCCTTCTCTCCTCCCTCCTCTCTTGTCTCCTCCCTCCTCTCCTTGCCTCCACTCCTCCTCCTCTCCTTGTAATATTTCCTCATCTCCTCTCTTGTTTCTTCCTAAATGGGCCTCCTTTCTTCCCATGGTTTCCTAATCTCCTCTCCTTGTCTCCTCCCTCCTCACCTCCCCCTCACTCTTCCCTACTCTCCTCTTTGTCTCCTCCCCCTCAAACTGTCCTTTGTGATGAATCTCTAGAGAAACTCCCACTGACTCAGAGTCTCTTAGTTTGAGCTACAGACGATGAAAGAGGCTTTTATTGTGGCGGGGAAACAGCTGATGTGAGGAAGATGAGGAGGAGGAAGAGGATCAGACGAGAATTAGGGACAAGGAGAGGAAAAAGAAAATCAGGCGAAGGAAAGGAAAGCTCATCCCTTAACAACAACATCAACAACAACAACAAAGCATTCTGGGAGAAAAATATCTGAGTGGGACGCCCCGAATTCCCTCAAATAAAAGAGGGACCAACTGCAGGCTGTAATAATGAATGGTATATTTTTGTATTTATTCTCTGTCCTTGTTTTTCCCTGAGAGGGTCTTTGTGAGCGTGCCCTGTTTTCCATCAGTGACCTTTGACCCCTCCCACAGAGCCTATTGAGTCTCAAACAGAGGCTTCTTTATTCTCTGAATGTCTGACGGGTATTTAGAGACTCTGAGCTCTGAGGAAATATCTGTCTCACTGTCTCCTTTCATCACAGAAGCTCAGCGAGAAGCTCAGTCACTTCTGAGTCAGAAGCTCAGCCAGAAGCTCAGTCAGAAGCTCAGTCACTTCTGAGTCAGAAGCTCAGCCAGAAGCTCAGCCACTTCTGAGTCAGAAGCTGAGTCAGAAGCTCAGTCAGAAACTCAGTCAGAAGCTCAGTCAGAAACTCAGTCAGAAGCTCAGTCAGAAACTCAGTCAGAAGCTCAGTCAGAAACTCAGTCACTTCTGAGTCAGAAGCTCAGTCAGAAGCTCAGTCAGAAACTCAGTCAGAAACTCAGTCAGAAGCTCAGTCAGAAGCTCAGCCAGAAGCTCAGTCAGAAGCTCAGTCACTTCTGAGTCAGAAGCTCAGTCAGAAGCTCAGTCACTTCTGAGTCAGAAGCTGAGTCAGAAGCTCAGTCAGAAACTCAGTCAGAAACTCAGTCAGAAGCTCAGTCAGAAACTCAGTCAGAAGCTCAGTCACTCTGAGTCAGAAGCTAAGTCAAAGCTCAGTCAGAAGCTCAGTCAGAAGCTCAGTCAGAAGCTCAGTCAGAAACTCAGTCAGAAGCTCAGTCAGAAGCTCAGTCACTTCTGAGTCAGAAGCTCAGTCAGAAGCTCAGCCAGAAGCTCAGTCAGAAGCTCAGTCAGAAACTAAGTCAGAAGCTCAGTCAGAAACTCAGTCAGAAACTCAGCCAGAAGCTCAGTCAGAAGCTCAGTCAGAAGCTCAGTCAGAAGCTCAGTCAGAAGCTCAGTCAGAAGCTATGTCAGAAGTCAGAAGCTCAGTCAGAAACTCAGTCAGAAGCTCAGTCAGAAACTCAGTCAGAAGCTCAGTCACTTCTGAGTCAGAAGCTCAGTCAGAAGCTCAGTCAGAAGCTCAGTCAGAAGCTCAGTCACTTCTGAGTCAGAAGCTCAGTCAGAAGCTCAGTCAGAAGCTCAGCCAGAAGCTCAGTCAGAAGCTCAGTCACTTCTGAGTCAGAAGCTCAGTCAGAAGCTCAGTCAGAAGCTTGGTCAGAAGCTCAGTCAGAAGCTCAGTCAGACGCTCAGTCAGAAGCTCAGTCAGAAACTAAGTCAGAAGCTCAGTCAGAAGCTCAGTCAGAAGCTATGTCAGAAGTCAGAAGCTCAGTCAGAAGCTCAGTCAGAAGTCAGAAGCTCAGTCAGAAGCTCAGACAGAAGTCAGAAGCTCAGTCAGAAGCTCAGACAGAAGTCAGAAGCTCAGCCAGAAGCTCAGTCAGAAGCTCAGTCAGAAACTAAGTCAGAAACTCAGTCAGAAGTCAGAAGCTCAGTCAGAAGCTCAGTCAGAAGCTCAGTCAGAAGCTATGTCAGAAGTCAGAAGCTCAGTCAGAAACTCAGTCAGAAGCTCAGTCAGAAACTCAGTCAGAAGCTCAGTCACTTCTGAGTCAGAAGCTCAGTCAGAAGCTCAGTCAGAAGCTCAGTCAGAAGCTCAGTCACTTCTGAGTCAGAAGCTCAGTCAGAAGCTCAGTCAGAAGCTCAGCCAGAAGCTCAGTCAGAAGCTCAGTCACTTCTGAGTCAGAAGCTCAGTCAGAAGCTCAGTCAGAAGCTTGGTCAGAAGCTCAGTCAGAAGCTCAGTCAGACGCTCAGTCAGAAGCTCAGTCAGAAACTAAGTCAGAAGCTCAGTCAGAAGCTCAGTCAGAAGCTATGTCAGAAGTCAGAAGCTCAGTCAGAAGCTCAGTCAAAAGCTCAGTCAGAAGTCAGAAGCTCAGTCAGAAGCTCAGACAGAAGTCAGAAGCTCAGCCAGAAGCTCAGTCAGAAGCTCAGTCAGAAACTAAGTCAGAAACTCAGTCAGAAGTCAGAAGCTCAGTCAGAAGCTCAGTCAGAAGTCAGAAGCGCAGTCAGAAGCTCAGTCAGAAGTCAGAAGCTCAGTCAGAAGTAAGAAGCTCATTCAGAAGCTCAGTCAGAAGTCAGAAGCTCAGTCAGAAGCTCAGTCAGAAGCTCAGTCAGAAGTCAGAAGCTCAGTCAGAAACTCAGTCAGAAGTTAGAAGCTCAGTCAGAAGTCAGATGCTCAGTCAGATGCTCAGTCAGAAGTCAGTAGCTCAGTCAGAAGCTCAGTCAGAAGCTCAGCCAGAAGCTAAGTCAGAAGCTCAGTCAGAAGCTCAGCCAGAAGCTCAGCCAGATGTCAGAAGCTCAGGCAGAAGCTCAGGCAGAAGCTCAGTCAGTAGCTCAGTCAGAAGCTCAGCCAGAAGCTCAGTCAGAAGCTCAGTCAGAAGCTCAGTCAGTAGCTCAGTCAGAAGCTCAGCCAGAAGCTCAGTCAGAAGCTCAGTCAGAAGCTCAGTCAGAAGCTCAGTCAGAAGTTCAGCCAGAAGCTCAGTCAGAAGCTCAGTCAGTAGCTCAGTCAGAAGCTCAGTCAGAAGCTCAGCCAGAAGCTCAGTCAGAAGCTCAGTCAGAAGCTCAGTCAGAAACTCAGTCAGAAGCTCAGTCAGAAGTCAGAAGCTCAGTCAGAAGCTCAGTCAGAAGTCAGAAGCTCAGTCAGAAACTCAGTCAGAAGCTCAGTCAGAAGTCAGAAGCTCAGTCAGAAGCTCAGTCAGAAGTCAGAAGCTCAGTCAGAAGTCAGTAGCTCAGTCAGAAGCTCAGCCAGAAGCTCAGCCAGAAGCTCAGCCAGAAGCTCAGTCAGAAGGCAGATGCTCAGCCAGAAGCTCAGCCAGAAGCTCAGCCAGAAGTCAGATGCTCAGCCAGAAGCTCAGCCAGAAGCTCAGTCAGAAGTCAGATGCTCAGTCAGAAGCTCAGCCAAAGGGAAACATGGAATACATGAAATACATTTTAATAATATTATCACATATTTAAGGAGTTTTTCATCCAAATATGTCAGAAAATGCTCCTTTCCTCCTCCTCTCCTTGTCTCCTCATATCCTGTCAACCTGTCCTTGATTCCTCATGTCCTTGTCTCCTCTCCTTGTTTCTTTCTCCTGTATTGCTCTCTATGTCTCCTCTCCTTGTTTCCTCTGTTCATCTCCTCTCCTCGTCTCCTCTCCTTGTTTCCTCACCTCCTTCTCTACCTGTCTTTCCCTTCTCTCCTCATCTCATCTCCTTATCACCTCTCTTCCCTTCCTCCTCCCTTCCTCTCCTAGTTTTTTTTCTCCTCCATTTCCTCCTCCTTGTCTCCTCCCTCCTCTCCTCCTCTTGTAATATCTCCTCGTTTCCTCATCTACTCTTCTTGTTCTTCCTAAATGTGCCTCCTTTTCTTCCACATGGTTTTCCTCATCTCCTCTCCTCATCTCCTCTCCTTGGCTCCTCTCCTTGGCTCCTCCCTCCTCCTCTGTGATGAAGCAGACGGACTCTGAGTCTGAATAACAAGCTGATTACAAACCAACAAACATTCAAAAAGTGTCTTCTTTTTTACTGCCTTTCAAAACAACTGATGAAGAAAATCAATGAAACTGGAGTATTGACCCTAAAATAGGGTTTAAAGGGTTATTTTATATAAAGTGCACTCTGGTTTCATCCCACACACTCTCATCACACACACTCTCATCCCACACACTCTCATCACACACACTCTCATCACACACACTCTCATCCCACACACTCTCATCACACACACACTCTCATCACACACACTCTCATCACACACACACTCTCATCCCACACACTCTCATCCCACACACTTTCATCACACACACTCATCCCACACACTCTCATCCCACACACTTTCATCACACACACTCTCATCCCACACTCTCTCATCCCACACTCTCTCATCCCACACTCTCATCCCACACACTCTCATCCCACACACTTTCATCCCACACACTCTCATCACACTCTCATCACACACACTCTCATCCCACACTCATCCCACACACTCATCCCACACACTCTCATCCCACACACTCTCATCACACACTTTCATCACACACTCTCATCTCACACACTCTCATCCCACACTCTCTCATCCCACACTCTCTCATCCCACACACTCATCCCACACACTCTCATCCCACACTCTCATCCCACACACTCTCATCCCACACACTCATCACACACACTCTCATCCCACACACTCTCATCCCACACACACATCCCACACTCTCATCCCACACACTCTCATCACACACACTTTCATCACACACACTTTCATCCCACACACTCTCATCCCACACACTCATCCCACACACTCTCATCCCACACACTTCATCCCACACACTCTCATCCCACACACTCATCCCACACACTCTCATCCCACACACACTCATCCCACACACTCATCCCACACACTCATCCCACACACTCATCCCACACACTTTCATCCCCGACACTCTCATCCCACACACTCTCATCCCACACACACTCATCCCACACACTCATCCCACACACTCTCATCCCACACACTCATCCCACACACTCTCATCCCACACACTCATCCCACACACTCATTCCACACACTCTCATCCCACACACTCATCCCACACTCTCATTCCACACACTCTCATCCCACACTCTCATCACACACACTTTCATCCCACACACTCTCATCCCACACACTCTCATCCCACACACTCTCATCTCACACACTCATCCCACACACTTTCATCCCACACACTCTCATCCCACACACTCTCATCCCACACACTTTCATCCCACACACTCTCATCCCACACACTCTCATCTCACACACTCATCCCACACACTCTCATCTCACACACTCTCATCACACTCTCATCCCACACACTCTCATCCCACACACTCTCATCTCACACACTCATCCCACACACTCTCATCTCACACTTTCATCCCACACACTTTCATCCCACACACTCTCATCACACACTTTCATCCCACACACTCATATCTCACACACTCATCCCACACACTCTCATCTCACACTTTCATCCCACACACTTTCATCCCACACACTCTCATCACACACTTTCATCCCACACACTCTCATCTCACACACTCATCCCACACACTTTCATCCCACACACTCTCATCCCACACATTCTCATCCCACACACTCATCCCACACACTTTCGTACATATTACCCAGAAACCCCTGCTCCCTCAGCTGAGTCCAATTAAGACGCCTGGAGTTTATATGAAATACCCTCTGATCTATTTAACTTTTTTTTTAAATATATTTTTATGTGAATATTTTTTATTATATTTCATTAATATATTTTTTTCCACATTTTTATTTGAACTTCTTATGTTTATTTAAATATGTTTTTATTTCTATTTTATTGCAGATTCTACTTTTATATTTTTTGTGTATTTCATATTTTTTATGAACTTCCTGATATTTACATCTTTGATTTAGTTTGATTCTGCACTCCTTTCCTTTATACTTCCTATGTTCACACATTACACTTTATTTGGAAATATTAGGATTTAGGGGAAATGATCTTCCTAGATAGGTCCTAGAGGAGCCTTAATCTGTTGGGTTTCTGCACCTTTCCCTTCTCTCCTCATCTCATCTCCTTCTCTCTTCATCTCCTCTCCTCATCATCTCCTATCCTTTCTCTCCTCTCCTCTCCTCCCTTCTCTACCTGTCTTCTTTCCCTTCACTCCTCATCTCATCTCCTTCTCTCTTCATCTCCTCTCCTCATCATCTCCTATCCTTTCCTCTCCTCTCCTCTCCTCCCTTCTCTACCTGTCTTCTTTCCCTTCACTCCTCATCTCATCTCCTTCTCTCTTCATCTCCTCTCCTCATCATCTCCTCTCCTCTCCTCCCTTCTCTACCTGTCTTCTTTCCCTTCACTCCTCATCTCATCTCATCTTATCTCCCCTCCTCTCCTTGTCTCCTCTCCTCAGCCTCCTCTCCTTGTCTCTTCCTCCCTCCTCTCCTTGTCTCCTCCCTCCTCTCCTTGTCTCCTCTCCTCATCTCCTTATCATCCTCCTCTCCTCCTCTCCTTGTCTCCTCCCTCCACTCCGCCCTCCTCTCCTTGTCTCCTCTCCTCTCCTTGTCTCCTCTCCTCCTCTCCTTGTCTCCTCTCCCCTCTCCTTGCCTCCTCCTCTCCTTGTTTCTTTCTCCTGTATTGCTCTCTATGTCTCCTCTGCTCGTCTCCTCTCCTCCTCTCCTTGACTCCTCTTCTCATGTCCTTGTCTCCTCTCCTTGTTTCTTTCTCCTGTATTGCTCTCTAAGTCTCCTCTGCTTGTCTCCTCTCCTCTCCTTGACTCCTCTTCTCATGTACTTGTCTTCTTTCCTTGTTTCTTTCTCCTGTATTGCTCTCTAAGTCTCCTCTGCTTGTCTCCTCTCCTCTCCTCGACTCCTCTTCTCATGTACTTGTCTTCTTTCCTTGTTTCTTTCTCCTGTATTGCTCTCTATGTCTCCTCTGCTCGTCTCCTCTCCTCGACTCCTCTTCTCATGTCTTTGTCTCCTCTCCTTGTTTCTTTCTCCTGTATTGCTCTCTAAGTCTCCTCTGCTTGTCTCCTCTCCTCGACTCCTCTTCTCATGTACTCGTCTTCTTTCCTTGTTTCTTTCTCCTGTATTGCTCTCTATGTCTCCTCTGCTCGTCTCCTGATCTCCTCTTCTCATGTCCTCGTCTTCTTTCCTTGTTTGATTCCTCCTCCATTACTCTCCTCTGAATGTCTTCTCTTTCTGTGGTTTCATAATTACCCACAATGCATCGGCACGCCTCCACTGCACTTAACGCTGAGTCACGCTTCAGCTCGTAGTGATGGAGGACATGAAGGAGAGCGAACAAAGGGTTCAGAGAGGCGAGTAGTAACGGCGTTATGTAACGGATCAAACACACCATGGAAACAGCCGTTATCACTGGACCTTATGTAATAAGAGAATCATGCTTTTATGGGGAAATTACTATTTAATACAATCATTTATTCCAGATATATGAGCATGACCTTTCCTATTTATTTTAATATTTATTTGATTATTTATTTATTTTGTATTTAATTTGTATTTATTTCCACTACAGGTTGTTTCAGCTTTGCTTCACGTGTTCTCCCTGAATGATCTGAAACCTGAGAACGGGCATTATGTGGGCAATACCACACACACACACACACACACACACACCACACACACACACCAACCCACACACAAACACACACACACACACACACCACACACACACACACACACACACACACACACCACACACACACACACACACACACACACACACACACACACACACACACACACACACACACACACACACACACAGTACTGAGGCTAAGTGGGTCACGTGGTGCGTTCAAGGCCTCGCAGAATGAGACAAAAGAGAAACAAACGTTGGTGTTTCTGAGGATTACTGTCCTACACCTGTGTGTGTGTGTGTGTGTGTGTGTGTGTGTGTGTGTGTGTGTGTGTGTGTGTCCTGACTCTGACCTACTTCCTGCAGTAACCTGGTCCACCTTCTCTTTGTTTCCTCGCTGCAGGAACACCGTCACACTTTATTTAAACAAACTGTGAGTTACACACTTAACGAACTACAGAAAGAGGGTCAGAAAACTACAAAAACAGAGTGCATGCTGGGACTTCAATCAGGATTATTGCTTGATAACTAAATATTGAAGTGTTTTTCTGATATCTCTGCAGAATTAGGAGTTCCTGATTGGTGTATGGTTGGAGGAGGATCTATGGGATAGTTTGAGGGGAAATAACAGATTTTAGAATCAAGAAATGGCATATTTTGCATTAAAAAAGTCAAATATTTCTTGTTTTTTCGCCAATATCTCTGCAGAATCTGGACTTAAGTCAATGGAGTTTGGCAAAACATGGAATTGAGTTAGTGGGGTTTTGTCTAAGAGAGGTTTTATGGAAGAATGTGTGAAGAAATAACAGATTTGGACAAAAAAATGACATATTTTGCATCTAAAAAGGTAAATATTGCAGTTTTATGAGCGACATCTCTGCAGAGTTTGGGCTGAAGTGACAGCTTGGTGTGAGGGGGATTCATGCAGTGTATCTTTGCTCTGAGGGGCATTTATCCCCCTAAAGTGACTGCTGCTTGGTGTGAGGGGGATTCATGCAGTGTATCTTTGCTCTGAGGGGCATTTATCCCCCTAAAGTGACTGCTGCTTGGTGTGAGGGGGATTCATGCAGTGTATCTTTGCTCTGAGGGGCATTTATCCCCCTAAAGTGACTGCTGCTTGGTGTGAGGGGGATTCATGCAGTGTATCTTTGCTCTGAGGGGCATTTATCCCCCTAAAGTGCGTGGGAATCCTGTGTTTTGGATGTAAATGGCCTCACTGAGAGCATCAGCAGAGACACAATCTCTCTCTCTCTGAGTCCTCTGAGTCACTGAGCTGCTGCGGAGAATAAAGACTCACATCTGGACTCGTTACACAACTCACTGAGTCCTTAAGTAACACATTCATATCACACGTTATCTGGACAAGATCTATTTGGTCATTTTTGAGTTTCAAATCGATCATTTCTCCTCAGATTATTCTGTAAATCTCCTGAAACCACTTTCACTGAATTATAGATTTATGATAAAACCCAACACATTCTGCTCAGATATCACAAAGGAACGCCTTATTTCTCCATTTAAACGCACACTATGTCCTATCGTAGCCGCTAGAATTCTCTGGATTACAACAGTGAGTAAAAACCATTAATGAGTTAAATCATCTTTTTATTTACCGAGCCAAAAACTGCAAAAAAGAATGAATGAAGGATCTGTTGCTTTTATCCGTTATCTTAATGCATAAAAAAGTGACATTTCTTACTTGTAATCAATGCCAATGTTGATCTAATAAAGTCAACGTCTATTTTTAGCAGCGTGACATTTTCTACGCTAACAATCCTGTTAAAAACGACCTTTAAAAGCTGTGTTTGCAGAGTTCCAGGAGTGAGTTTAACCCCTTGTTTGGTGGGGATAAAGCAGCACAAACAGAAATGCATTGATACACAAACAGGATGTGTGTGTGCAGATCTCACTGATCAGTCAATTCAATAAAAGATGCTAACACAAAGCATGTGACGCTGCTCAGACACCCCCCATGCACGCTGAGTTTAACTACAGGCCAGACTGAGGGCGTGAAAACCAGCAGACGTCTCATTTAACTCAAACTAATATGTTTCTTTACATACGTGCGTAGAGTCAGTACATAAGGCTTCATGTTACAGGGTTTAGCATCATTTCAAAGTATTTACTGACAAGAACAGACATGAAGGTTCAGTTATTTGATATTTAAACAGCTGGGTGAAGATATGAGTCAATAGATCGATACTGAGTGGTGTATTCTTTCACAAACGCACGCTCAGATTCAGTTAGGCATAGAGTCGTCGTCTAGAAAGATACGGTTGTCCAGAGACACAGTTACTTCAATCACGTCCAAAAGTCAGTTTTAAGGCATCGTGTACTTCCACTTTTCAATCCAACACATTGCACGTGGATGTAAACAAAGCAACAACAACAACTGCTGACAGCAGAGAAACAACAACAAGGCAGGAGTTCTCCACGGAGGATTGAAGGATTTGAGTTCTTTTGAAGCGCAAAGCAGCAGCTGTCACCGTGTCTTCAGGTGTTAGGAGATGACAGATCGTCCTTTCTGTTAGAAGACAGATATACGTCTTTTTGAAGGTTATTAAAGGGTTTCTTTGCCTCAACACACCAGAGAACATATGCACCCAAGATCAGTGGAGCTAGGACAGAGGGAAAGGAAGGAAACAAGGAAGGATGGATGAGAGGGAAGGAAGGATGGAAAATATATATCCTTTATTTAACCAGGTAAAAAGAGTGTGTGAGTGTGAGTGTGAGTGTGTGTGTGTGTGTGTGTGTGTGTGTGTGTGAGTGAGTGTGTGTGTGTGTGTGTGTGTGAGGTTATTAAAGGGTTTCTTTGCC
>CM062287.1:12736222-12788722 GCA_031216635.1 Dissostichus eleginoides | reverse complement strand
TGGGTTTAATGGACTCTTTAATCAAAGGTAAGTCAGGGGTGACCTCTGGTGGTTAAATAATATATTACAGCTCGTAAATATAATGAAAACATATTTTAATTCCACGTTTTTCTTCCAGATTGAGAAGTAATAAAATACATTTAATTAAAGAAATAATTGTAGATATATATCTGCATATGAGTTGTTTAATTAAAGCATCAAAACATCTGGGGAGATTACTTAAAGTGTTCATTTTGGTGTTAAAACTCACATTCTGAGATGTTTGCTTGTGTTATAATTATTGGTACTTTTACCTTCTAAATAAATAAAGAAGCATTTATTTTACTTCGATTTCCACCTATCAGAGCTGGCTATTTTTAAGTGATAAAGAGACATTTAATTTATTCATAAATGTAATGCTTCAATCTGAAATATACAACAATATATTTACAATTGATTTATTTTTCTTATCCCAAAATATGTCCCCAATTTATTTGATTAAATGGAAATTTCTTTAAAATAAAAACTCTATTTTATTCCAAATAAAAGATTAAAAATAATGTAAATAAAGGTGATTAATTAAATAGAAATGTATGTGATTATATGTGTATTTTTTTAAACTTTATACATATTTTTAATCCGTGTTTTATAATGAAAATGATGTGTTTACGCATTAAAAACTCCCAAAATCTTCATTTTTAACATTTCTTTTTATTATTAAACAGAGTGTAGTTTGTCTGCATGGGAAACACAAACATGGAGTAAAGTGTCTTCAAGAAGGAAGAGAGTGATTTAATAGCAGATTCCCTTTTAAACGTGATGCATCGGTTCATGGAGTGACGAGCGAAGCAGCGGAGCGTCAGGAATGTGGAAAAAAATACACTTTAAGGCACAAAATCTCCTCCTTTGGGAAATACTCTGCTCTGATTGGTTAGCTTGGAGAAGTCCCGCCCTCTTAGCCTATATCATGTGTCGGAGCGCTAGCCAATAGGAGCGTAGTGACGTCACCGTGCTCCAGAGCTTTGGGGCCTCTGCAGACCGTTTACATGCACACAAACACAGCACAATGAGGCCTAGGCAGAAGGAGGGGTGTTTTTTACAGCGTTTGGCCAAAAGTCAACGGACATATTTCTGATCCGATCGAGGCTCCTTCGAAGCGTGCACTCACTGCTTATCTTTGAAGCGTGCACTCACTGCTTATCTTCGAAGCGTGCACTCACTGCTTATCTTCGAAGCGTGCACTCACTGCTTATCTGCAGATTCAATATCCGGGCATGAAAAACTCAAATCAAGTGGGCTTTTGGAGCACGAAATGCACCGTAACGAGCGCAGATTCGGCTCGGATTTCTAGTCATATTTTCTGGTCGCTGAGTTTTCTGCCCGACGACACGAACCCAAGCGTCCGTTTACTTTTGGCCATGAATTTGAGGCAGGAGACAGGAAGTGACCTCACACACAGGTACATACATTTGGCTTTTATACATGTGCAGGTGAGAGGAAGTGTTTCCTCTTCCTGTTAGAGTCCGTCTGACTTCCTGTTAGAGGAGGCAGCAGTGCTTCTTCTTCTTCTTCCCGCTCGGACCGTTCTTGTCTTTGCAGTCGGCCATTTTCTTCTTCCGCACCTCCCTCATCAGGTCGAAGAACACCTGGAGACACAGGTGAGGAGGGGGGGTCAATAGGTGAGGAAGGGGGGTCAATAGGTGAGGAAGGGGGTCAATAGGTGAGGAAGGGGGGGTCAATAGGTGAGGAGGGGGGGTCAATAGGTGAGGAAGGGGGGTCAATAGGTGAGGAGGGGGGGGTCAATAGGTGAGGAAGGGGGTCAATAGGTGAGGAATGGGGTCAATAGGTGAGGAGGGGGGGTCAATAGGGGAGGAAGGGGGGTCAATAGTGAGGAGGGGGGTCAATAGGTAGGAGGGGGGGTCAATAGGTGAGGAAGGGGGGTCAATAGGTGAGGAGGGGGGGTCAATAGGTGAGGAAGGGGGTCAATAGGTGAGGAGGGGGGGTCAATAGGTGAGGAAGGGGGTCAATAGGTGAGGAGGGGGGGTCAATAGGTGAGGAAGGGGGGTCAGTAGGTGAGGAGGGGGGGGTCAACAGGTGAGGAAGGGGGGTCAATAGGTGAGGAGGGGGGTCAGTAGGTGAGGGGGGGGTCAATAGGTGAGGAGGGGGGGTCAATAGGTGAGGAGGGGGGGGTCAATAGGTGAGGAAGGGGGTCAGTAGGTGAGGAAGGGGGGTCAACAGGTGAGGAAGGGGGGGTCAATAGGTGAGGAAGGGGGGTCAGTAGGTGAGGGGGGGTCAGTAGGTGAGGAGGGGGGTCAATAGGTGAGGAGGGGGTCAATAGGTGAGGAGGGGGGTCAATAGGTGAGGAAGGGGGGTCAGTAGGTGAGGAGGGGGGGTCAATAGGTGAGGAGGGGGGGGTCAATAGGTGAGGAGGGGGGGGTCAATAGGTGAGGAGGGGGGGTCAATAGGTGAGGAGGGGGGTCAATAGGTGAGGAAGGGGGGGTCAATAGGTGAGGAAGGGGGGTCAGTAGGTGAGGAGGGGGGTCAATAGGTGAGGAGGGGGGGGTCAATAGGTGAGGAGGGGGGGTCAATAGGTGAGGAGGGGGGGTCAATAGGTGAGGAGGGGGTCAATAGGTGAGGAAGGGGGGGTCAGTGGGTGAGGAAGGGGGTCAATAGGTGAGGAGGGGGGGTCAATAGGTGAGGAAGGGGGGTCAATAGGTGAGGAAGGGGGTCAGTAGGTGAGGAGGGGGGTCAATAGGTGAGGAGGGGGGGTCAATAGGTGAGGAGGGGGGGTCAATAGGTGAGGAGGGGGGGTCAATAGGTGAGGAGGGGGGTCAGTAGTGAGGAGAGGGGTCAGTAGGTGAGGAGGGGGGGGTCAACAGGTGAGGAAGGGGGTCAATAGGTGAGGAGGGGGGTCAGTAGGTGAGGAGGGGGGTCAATAGGTGAGGAGGGGGGTCAGTAGGTGAGGGGGGGGGTCAGTAGTGTGAGGAGGGGGGTCAGCAGGTGAGGAGGGGGGGTCAATAGGTGAGGAAGGGGGGTCAATAGGTGAGGAGGGGGGGTCAGTAGGTGAGGAGGGGGGGTCAGTAGGTGAGGAGGGGGTCAGTAGGTGAGGGGGGGGTCAGTAGGTGAGGAGGGGGGGTCAATAGGTGAGGAAGGGGGGTCAATAGGTGAGGAAGGGGGTCAATAGGTGAGGGGGGGGGGTCAATAGGTGAGGAAGGGGGGTCAGTAGGTGAGGAGGGGGGGTCAGTAGGTGAGGAGGGGGGTCAATAGGTGAGGAAGGGGGGGTCAACAGGTGAGGAAGGGGGGGTCAAAAGGTGAGGAAGGGGGGGTCAACAGGTGAGGAAGGGGGGGTCAATAGCGAGGAAAGAAGGAGGTTTTGATGCAATTAAAGTCGTTAAAAAGAGTAAAGGAAAGGAAGGAAGGATGAGAGGGGTGTAAGGAAGGAAAATGGAAAGGAGGGTAGATAGGAGGAAGGAAGGGAGGAAGGAAACGAGAAGGAATGGGATTAAGATAGAAGGGAGAACGAGAGGAGGAGGAGATGAAGGAAGGAAAGGAGTGATGGAGGGATGAAAGGTGGGATTAAGGTAGGAGAGGACAGATAGAAGGGACAAAGGGAAAGGAAGGAAACAAGGAAGGATGAGATGAGAGGGGTGTAAGGACGGAAAATGGAAAGGAGGGTAGGTAGGAGGAAGGAAGGAAAAAGGAAGGAAACGAGAAGGAATGGGATTAAGATAGAAGGGAGAATGAGAGGAGGAGAGGAAGGAAAGAAGGAAGGAAAGGAGTGATGGAGGGAAGGAAAGAAGGAAGGAAAGGAGTGATGGAGGAAAGGAAGGAAAGGAGTGATGGAGAGATGAAATGGACGGAAAAGAAAGGCAACCAAGGGAGGAAGGAAGGAGAGAGGAAATTAGGACAGAAGGAAAGGAAGGAAACAAGGAAGGATTAATGAGTGTGTGAGTGAGTGAGTGTGTGTTTGTGTGTGTGTGTGTGTGTGAGTGTGTGTGTGTGTGTGTGCGTGTGTGTGTGTCTCTGTGTGTGTGTGTTTTGTGTGTCTCTGTGTGTGTGTCTCTGTGTGTGTGTCTCTGTGTGTCTCTGTGTGTGTGTCTCTGTGTGTGTGTGTGTGTGTGTGTGTCTCTGTGTGTGTGTGAGTGAGTGGTCTCTGTGTGAGTGAGTGAGTGTGTGAGTGAGTGAGTGAGTGTGTGTGTCTCTGTGTGTGTGTGTTTGTGTGTCTGTGTGTGTGTCTCTGTGTGTGTGTCTCTGTGTGTGTGTCTCTGTGTGTGTGTGTTTGTGTGTCTCTGTGTGTGTGAGTGAGTGTCTCTGTGTGTGTGAGTGAGTGAGTGAGTGTGTGTGTGTGTCTGTGTGTGTGAGTGAGTGAGTGTGTGTGTTTGTCTGTGTGTGAGTGAGTGAGTGAGTGAGTGAGTGAGTGAGTGAGTGAGTGTGTGTTTGTCTGTGTGTGTGTGAGTGAGTGAGTGTGAGTGAGTGTCTGTGTGTGTGTGTGTGTGTTGTACCTTGTCTACGTTGGCTCTTGTTTTGGCGGAGGTCTCTACGTACTGCACGCCCCACTCTGCCGCCCGATTGGTCGCCTCTTCAGCGGAGACCCGCCTCCTCTCCTCCAGGTCAGACTTATTTCCCACCAATAGGAGAGGGATGCTGTCCTCCTCTTTCACCCTGAGGATCTGCTCTCTACACACACACACACACACACACACACACACACACACACACACACACACACACACACACACACACACACACACACACACACACACACACACACACACACACACACACACACACACACACACACACACACACACACACACACACACACACACACACACACGATGTTGAAGGTCTCCTAGGAGCCATATGTTAAATGTATCATTTGATATTATGTGTAACTATGAGCTATTGTGGAGTCAGATGTCTTAGCTTTGAGTCTTGTACGGAGTCCATTCCCCCACTTTCTGTTCAGTTGTGTTTCTTGTCATCTCAATTTATAAGTCAGTTTGTTATATATAATATATGCCTAAACATTTGATGATAGACCTTTAAAGAGTCCCTGTCGCTGGCTTCCTGTCCGTACCTGAAGTCTGCGGTGGCGCTGAAGGACTCGTGCTCGGTGATGGAGAACAGCAGCAGGAAGCCCTCTCCACTCCTGAAGTAATTGTCTCTGATGGCGGCGTAGTCCTCCTGTCCCGCCGTGTCCAAGATATCGATCTGAACGTCTTCCCCGTCCAGGACCACCTTCTTCCTGTAGCTGTCGGCCTTCGTGGGCTCGTAGTCCTCCACGAACTGCAAGAGGACGAGTAAACCACATGATTTATACAAGTATCTTTTACCAGAGTATTTTTAAACACGAGTATCTGTACTTCTACTTGAGTGAAGGATGTGTGCCCCAGTGGCTGATGGGTAATGTAGTTCAGGGTCTCACCTCGTCGTACATGAACTGTAAGGTGAGGGCGGACTTCCCGACCCCCCCGCTGCCCACCATGATCACTTTATGAAGCGCCAGAGACGTCTGGTTCTTATTCTTCCCCGACGCCATTCTGACCAATCAGAGCCGCTGAGGAAATACACAAATAGACAAATATAAATTAATACATTTAAATATATTTATTCAGTCATTAATATTTTTAAAAACCTCCTGGATAATGAGCATGTACTAAAATATTTTTTAAAAGCTTATTTTCAATTTAAAATAAATCTAAGAAATTTAAAATATGTTCATTTCAGGTTATGATATTCAGCAGCCAGCTAAAATTCAAAAGTGATGATTAAAATGTGTCTCCATTTTAATATTTAAGCAGTCATTAATATTTGTAAAAACCTCCTGGATAATGTGCATGCCCTAACTTATTTTTAGAAAGCTTCTTTTCCATTCAAATAAATCTAAGAATTGTTAAATATATTCATTTAAATTACACTTACCAAGCTCTTAAAGCACTCTACAACAGGCCTGTAACAGAAATGTGTTACACATGTTATTAACCTGACAATAACAGTGGTTACACACTTATTAAACATGTATCATGTGTTAATTATTATATTCATTTTAGTGCAATCATTTCATTTATTTCAGGAAGAAAATGACATTTAACCTAGTAAAATATTTACATGTATTCTAGTGCATTAAATACATTGATTTTAGTGCATTAATAAAGTGTATTCTAGTGCGAAATGTGTCTTTAATGAATGGTTTGCAGGTTTTTGCAGGACGTTATCTCAGAATGGAGTATTTTAAGTGTGTTATGAGTACTTTTTCTGCAGATAAATACCTGCATACTTGTCCCAGCACTTACACCCTCCTCTAATAGAGTGTGTAGGTGATGAAGAGCCACTGTAAACACACACTGCGGTGGAAACACACACTGTGAGTGGACACACACACACTTCACAGTGACCTTTATGGCTGTAATGCGGGCTGCAAGGACAATAACATGAGGGCAGAACGGGAAAATATGAGCTGTTTTTACTGTAAAATCAAGCTGGATAACCCTGAGTCATGTTGGCAGTGAAGCTAATGAGAAATGCACGAGTAGTTAGGCTGTTTGAGTAAAAGAGGAACTATATTTCATGTTCCTCTCTGCAACACCAGCTGACATATCAACGAGTTTCTACAAGACACTACACAGCCACTACAAGCTCCCGCCTCCTGCCTGCCTCTGATTGGCTCATACTCCCCTATCTCGCTCCCTATTGGCTGCTCGCGGTGTCACTCACTAACTGATAGCTAGCCGCGATAGATAACGCTTTAGGCGAATTCAGAGAAAACTGCCTTAAAACGTAACGTAGAAAGTTCAAAGCTGGTTTAAACAACGCGGAATAAGTGTCGGAACTCACCTGCTAACGTGTTATGGTGGCTGTAGCTAAGGAATCCGCCATAAACTGAGAAAAACACAAACTTTTTACAAGTTAAACGGGAGATTCTGCCGCACCTTGTACAGGGACTCAAACAAAGATCATGTGTTACAACACGAGGAGTGACTCTGTGGTTAAAAACCAAGCCAGGAACAGCTAGGAAACGGGCCTGGATTTATTTATTCCTTCTAATAAAACTACAAATAAATACAATGAATCAATAATGTTTGTAGTTAGTTAACATGTACTTCAAATGTAGTCATATCAGATTTAAAATACGGCTTTTACAAATAGTTCACGGCTTTACGGACTCGGGAAACAGACGCGGAGTGATACATCTTACCTTTTCCTCTCATCTTTGATAACGTTAACCGGATGTGATGTCACGGAATTCCTTGTATTCCTTTAAATTGAGTTTTGTATTGATTTTAACTTAACAACCAGTTATCTTTATACTATTTTTAAAATGAGAAAAAAATATAAGTGATAAACAATTAAATTATTAAAAATTGACTTAGAATATAAATGTTTTTCTTGAAACTATTATGATTATATTTAACATACCAAAAATGTAAATAATAACCCTAAAAAAGTGGATGCGTTGATAACTGTATAAAAAATCAAAGTATAAATTAATTTAAAAAATAAATGGAGTAATAGGACCAGAGTATAATTAATTTTATCAACAATTTAATACATTTGCAATATTTATGGGGTAAAATATAATATAAAAAATGTGATTTATACATATTTCACCTACCTGCAGTTCCACTGTTTGTCCGGCAGATGGCGCCATTTCCTCACTTTCTCCACTGCTGTTAAACAGATCACTGTCTGTATACAATGAGGTTAAATAACTACATTACACACCCCTGAATTTCCCTTCAAGACACCTCAAAAGTGACTTAAAGTTATAAATATGTTCTTATATTATACCTTTAATTATATTATAATTAAATTATACGTGTTTATTATCCCTGTCGATGGTAAGAATTTGGTTTTATTTGCAGGTGTTATGAATCAAATTGAATAAACCCGGGTCACATGATGAGGGCCTCTTCGGCCTCATGTTGTTTTAGGTTATGATAATCAGAGGTCAGAGGTCAGCTCCGCGGCTCCAGTTGCTCATTTGGTTTTTCTGAGTTTCTCTAACAAATGCTTTTGTGGTTTTTCGTCTCAAATTGAGAAACTTTTTCGACTCGAAAAACTCAGGTTGTTTACATAGTTGAGGGCTTTCAGAGGATTAGAAGCAGCTAAAATACTAAAGTGATGTTTAAAACGTGTCTCCTGTGGTATTTAGGGACTTTTATTTTGAAATATCAATACTTTTCTGTAAAGATTGTGTTTAAATGTTGCCAAAAACACATCAAATCTCAGTTTATTTGCATATTTTGAGTCTTTTTGAGGTTTAAAAGCAGCTTAAATAAAGCAAAGAGTGTTATTACATGTCTCTTGCAGCATTTAGGGACTTTTATTCTGAAATATCAGTGATTTCTTTGCTATAAACACACACAGGCTCAGGTTAATTACATATTTAGAGTCTTTTTTAGGATTATAATTCGATAAAATAATACAGTGAGTGTTATTGATCATGTCCTGTAGCTCTACGAGACTTTTATTCTGGTATTTATTACATTTCCTTTAAAGATTGTAATTTACTTTTGGTCACTGAACCCTTTGCTATAGCAGCATGTCACTGTGATTGGTCCCCAGGTCACTTAGCCCCGCCCCCTTCTCTCTTCAGCCTCTATCCATCTGATAATTAAAGGATCCAAAAAGTCTAATTAGTGACAAAAATAAGCACATTTGTCTCTAAACAGGGTTTTTTGAGGGGTCTTTAGAAGTGATTGGTCCTGGGGGAGTGTCACTAAGCCCCCCCCCCTCTCTCTTAAGCCCCGCCCCCTGGCTTTGGCCCCTGTATATAAAAGTTTCCTCTCAGTGTTTGGGATGTGAGTGTCAGAGGCAGCATGGAAACACCTCCCTGTGCTGAGGAGGAACAACATGGAGTCACTTTCATCTGGAAGGACCAGACTGCTCCTTCTGCTGCGGGACGGGATGCTGTGAGGAGAGACGCCGTTTAACCCGGGATACTGAGGACCATAACCCGGGATAAACCTGGGATAAACCTGGGATACAGAGGACATCAGAGACCCTGCACACAGAGGATATATTACCCGGGATAGAGAGAGAATACTGCAGGGGAAAAGAGGACCAAACAACCCTGCAATAAGAGGACAGATAACCCGGGATAAACAGTGAGGAAAACCGGGATAAAGAGGACCATATAACCCGGGATAAATAGTGAGGAAAACCGGGATAAAGAGGACCATATAACCCGGGTTAAAGAAGGACTAAAGTCTGGGAAAAGAGGACTTTAATCTGGGGGAAAAGTGTGAGAAAACTCGGGAGTAAAGAGGACATATAACCCGGGATAAAGGGAGAGAAGACACGGGATAAAGAGGACAGAAAGCCGGGATAAGGAGCGTTTATACCCCGGGATAACGAGCATTTCTAACCCGGGTTAAAGCGGACCGCAGCGCCATGTGAGCGCAGTGTTTGGATCTTTACACCTACAGAAACTCCGAGAAAGTTTCCTCTTCTTCTTCTCTCGGAAAATGAGGATCTGTTTCTTCCGCCTCCTCGCTCTCTTCGTGGCTGCCGCGTCACTGCGCACCGCGGACGCGTCACTGCGCGCCGCTTCTGCCGCGTCGCTGGACGGTTGCGCGTCGTGCGGCGTCGATGCGGCAGCGGTTCGCAGTGACGCGGCAGAAGCGGCGTTGCTGCGCGGAGACTTTCTGGAGGCGGTGAAGCGGCACATCCTCACGCGCCTGCAGATGCGCGAGAGACCCAACATCACGCACCCGGTGTCGCGCGCTGCCATGGTGACGGCGCTGCGCAAGCTGCACGCGGGGAAGGTGCGCGAGGACGGCCGCGTGGAGATCCCCAACCTGGACGGGCACGCGATGAGCAACGAGGTGCACGAGGACTCCGAGATCATCAGCTTCGCGGAGAGAGGTGCGGCAAGAAGGATAAATGGAGTTTATATGAGTGCCTAAAACACTCATTTTCTTAAATATAACTCCACAAAAGACAAGAAAGCGTGACAGAGAGATAGATATCCCACTCTAAGGTCCACTTATTCAGGAACATTAGGGAAAAAATGCATTTCTATTGAGAAATCTGTCATTTTAACCGCCGACTCACACTCCGAAAAGTGTGGAAAAGAACATTTAACACACATTTGATTATAAATAACTCCAAAAAACACAAGATTTCTCACTTTAGGAGACATTTATTCAGGAGAATTTGAGGTAAAACTTGATTTTAATTCAGAAATCTGTCATTTTAACCTCTGAGTCACTGATTCTGGTGGAAATCAACATTTAACACACTTTTTCTTTAAAATAATTCAACAAAAGACAAGATTTTCCACCTGTACGGTCCACTGATTCAAGAGAATTCAAGATGTTATGAATAATAGTGAGAAAGGTTTGATTATTGCATATTGTTTGTGTGCATTTAACGCGTCCTGCAGAAAGAGGAAAGCTGTGATTACTTGGTTCTATTAAAAAGGTATTTAGATTTCTGTAGATGTTGATGCTTTATCTGCAGGAGATTAGATGCAGGTCAAAGTGAAGTCTCCTTGCAGGATCAAAACAGAGAAACTCCTGCATTTTAACCCTCATTTTATCTTAAAACCCACAGCATTTAGTCTGGAACAGTTGCATCAACTTGTGAGAGAAAGAACAACATTATTTAGTGGTGATTTTCAGCTTTTGATACAGAAAAAAGGATTAAAGGGGAAATATTGTGCTTTTGGCTGCAGCGCGTTCGCAAAGTGAGATTTAGTCGAGATATTGGAAATTCTTGCTGATTTTTGCAGAAAATAAGATTGAATCCAAGGTGTCTGTGCAGCTGAGTTAGTCTTTGCAAGGAGAACGTGATGCAGGAGCTGCTTTTAGTTTAAAATGCATCACATTTCATCCTGAAAGCACCTGAGAATTGTCCTCGGGTCATCAGGGGAGAACAGACTCTGGTTTGAGGGAAAATGGGAATAAAAGTGAGTTTTCTTTGGGCTTTATGGCTCTCTGGGGGAGCGTAAAGGGAGACAGGACACTTGTTGTACTCTGTGAAATACAATATCAGGTGAGTGTGTGTGTGTGTGCGTGTGTGTGTGTGTGTGTGTGGCAGTCTTTATGTGCTGCGGCTGAACGAGACCCAGACAACGAGCTGATGGTGAACAGATGTTGAAAGCCCCGCCAAAATACAAGCGTGTGTGTGCATACAGCTGTCTGATGAGCTGATCCCGTCTGTCATCACCTTCACAGAGAGTGTGTGTGTGTGTGTGTGTGTTATCTGAGGGTATTGTAGAGTATGTGTGTGTGTGTGGTGTGTGTGTTATCTGAGGGTATTGTAGAGTGTGTGGTGTGTGTGTTATCTGAGGGTATTGTAGAGTGTGTTTGTGTGTGTGTGTGTGTGTGATCTGAGGGTATTGTAGAGTGTGTGTGTGTGTGTGTGATCTGAGGGTATTGTAGAGTGTGTGTGTGTGTTATCTGAGGGTATTGTAGAGTGTGTGTGTATGTGTGTGTGTTATCTGAGGGTATTGTAGAGTGTGTGTGTGTGTGTGTGTGTGTGTGTGTTATCTGAGGGTATTGTAGAGTGTGTGTGTGTGTGTGGTGTGTGTGTGTGTTATCTGAGGGTATTGTAGAGTGTGTGTGTATGTGTGTGTGTTATCTGAGGGTATTGTAGAGTGTGTGTGTGTGGTGTGTGTGTGTTATCTGAGGGTATTGTAGAGTGTGTGTGTGTGGTGTGTGTGTGTTTGTTATCTGTGGGTATTGTAGAGTGTGTGTGTGGTGTGTGTGTGTGTGTGTTATCTGAGGGTATTGTAGAGTGTGTGTGTGTGTGTGTGGTTTGTGTGTTATCTGAGGGTATTGTAGAGTGTGTGTGTGTGTGTTATCTGAGGGTATTGTAGAGTGTGTGTGTGTGTGTGTGTGGTGTGTGTGTGTTTGTTATCTGTGGGTATTGTAGAGTGTGTGTGTGTGTGTTATCTGAGGGTATTGTAGAGTGTGTGGTGTGTGTGTGTTATCTGAGGGTATTGTAGAGTGTGTGTGTGTGTGTGTTATCTGAGGGTATTGTAGAGTGTGTGTGTGTGTTTGTTATCTGTGGGTATTGTAGAGTGTGTGTGTGGTGTGTGTGTGTTATCTGAGGGTATTGTAGAGTGTGTGTGTGTGTGTTATCTGAGGGTATTGTAGAGTGTGTGTGTGTGTTTGTTATCTGAGGGTATTGTAGAGTGTGTGTGTGTGTGTGTGTGGTGTGTGTGTGTTATCTGAGGGTATTGTAGAGTGTGTGTGTGTGTGTTATCTGAGGGTATTGTCTTTTGTCTGTAGGGCTGCAGCTCAGTTTCGTTTTGTGTGTAGAACGTCAGAAAAGAGTGAAAAATGTGCCTGTGACGTCTTTAAAAGTCTTGTTTTGTCACTTTTATGATATAAAATAGAGAAAAGCAACAAATCTACAGGTTTTAGAGGCTGGAAATATAATTTAAAGACATTTCAAAGGAAAAATGGAACATGTATTGGACTCATCGTGGCAGCTATAGGACGAACTAAAAACAGCTGGGATTTGGATGTAGTTTGGTGCAGGGAGATGAAGCAAGGTCAGATTTGGGGTTTCTTTGATGGTGCATTAAAGTGCTTGATATAAAGTTGGACATCTAAACATCCAGGCCTCCCACTCCCAGTGTTGTGTTCACTTGTATCCCCAGTTTAAAGAGGCTAACAAACAGCATTTAAAGACATTTGGCATCTGATTAAGCCATTTCTTTTAAGTTGCATTTAAGTACTTGATAGAAAGTTGGACATCAGGCCTCCCACCGCAGGGAGTCTTTCAGCCTCAGATGTTGCTCTGCAGGCTGCAGACCCTCAGACAAAACTCAGGGCAACACACACACACACACACACACTGAGGAAACCTGGCATTATTCAGACCTTAAATATTAAAGTATTCCCAGTCCAGAGGCTCTTATAGCTTCTGTGTGTGTGTGTGTGTGTGTGTGTGTGTGTGTGTGTGTGTGTGTGTGTGTGTGTGTGTTTCCCGTCAGTATAAGGTCAGAGCTTTTGTGTCGGCCGTCGTGCAGCCTGCATGCAGATTGACGCCATTACCATTCAGTGTGTGCGTGCGTGTGTGTGTGCGTGTGTGTGTGTGGGTGTGTGGGTGCGTGTGTGTGGGTGGGTGTGTGTGTGTGTGTGTGTGTTCTCTCTTGCAAAATGTCTGAATTTCTGCAAAAAACCCGGATTTGAAAAGCTTTTTTTATGACTAAATTCCGGCTTTAACTAGCGATATATTATGGGATGCATGCTTCATATTATGGGATGCATGCTTCATATTATGGGATGCATGCTTCACATTCTGCCCTGCAGCACGGAGGGTTTATTTATCCGCCTCACTAAACACTGGTCACCAGAAAGAAATCAAAACCTAAATATTTGCGTAATTGAACATCAAGTCAGTTTCAACAGCTGCTGCCGCTTCATGCTGACTCTGCACAATTCAGTTTCAGGGCATTGAACAGTGCTGGAGAAAAGAGAGAGTGCAGCTCAAATATATATCAAATACTACGAATAATATAAAAATAAATAAAGTAGAAAAATACTAAAATCAAAAGAATCTCCTCATTTGAATTGAAATGAAAACAGCGTCGGAGTTGTATCGCTGACCCCTGCAGAGCGTGCACCTGCAGCAGCGTGTCCTGAGTAATGATTAAAGATCAGGAGATGGATGAGGGGAAACATGCGGAGGCACGACTTAGAAAACACCTCGTGATCGACGCCTAAAAACTCGACGTTTCTGCTTTGCGACCTGCAGCGAATTCACGAGAGATTTCTGCAGGATTTTAGGAGTTTTAGTGGCTTTTAGAGTCGTGTTTCTCTCAGGATGTTTACAACATCAAAAGCTTCTCCTCCTTAATGGGAGCTCTGGCTTCAGAAAGACTCACAATGAGAGACCAGTCAGAGCAAATAAACACGGGTAAAAAGAACCGTTCATTAGTTGTGGGAAAGTCAGATTAAACGTCTGAAGTAGGGCGATTCTGGCCATCAGATCATCTCGATTCCTCGACTTTTAAAGCAACAAAACACTTTCAATGCACTTTTAATTCAAAAGAAACTGAGGACTGCTTTGTATTTCATGTTGTGCTTCCTTTCTGCTAATAAGCTGCACATTATTGGACATTGCAATCTCCTTTTTGCTTTAATACTTTCAAATACTACTTTGTTTAAAGGTAAATGCATCAGTCTGCTGCACGTTGGTCTCCAGCACACTATCTAATCACAAAGACGTGGCGCTATGGATATAGACGGTGTTGATGCAGATAATAAGTCGCTCCCACAGCGGAGGAAACGTCAGTATTGATCGTTATCCTGCCACGATTAATATGTGATGGCTCGGTCTCATAATGAAGACGTTGAGGGATGTTTCCGAACTCCTCGGCTCTCTCTCTAAACCCTTTAATCGCTCCACCAATGAGCCGATGCCCGCCAAAATAAAAGCCTCTGAGCATTTGCAGCCTGCCATGGTCTCTGAGAAGCAGCCAGTGTGATGGAAATGCTTTCCCTCGCATCTCCATTCTCTCCGATTGTTGCCGCTTCTCCCTCTCTCTCTTTGTGAGGATGCAGAAGATCTCATTTTCAGGCAGCACAACAGAGCCTTTGAACCTTTGTGCAACGCTCTTTTAAACCCCCCCCCCCCCCCCCGCCTCTAAACTTCTAGTATTTGGGCCAATTTGGAGGCCAAGTGGCTCGATGCCCAGCGCTTCCTGTCACAGTGCTGCCACCCTGAACTGGTGTCGCACTGGAATCTGTCCCCAAGTGTTTGCAAACATCTTCACAATGAGCACCGTGACCAAAAACTGGATTTAAATGCCCCCCCCAGTTCGTGCAATTCAGTTCAATTCCTGGAGATTTCTTGGGCATGATCCAAAGTAGATGTGAATGTTTGCAAATATCTTCAAAATGATTGGATTGAAATGCCTCAGATGATCCGTTCTTGGTGGTCTTTCAAGTTGAGGGTAGGTTGTGGATCAGGAGGCAGGCAAAGCTTCTAGTTGTCCACCAATCAGATGGGTGGGGGTTCAATTCCTGGAGATTTCTTGGGAAACATCCAAAGTAGAGTGAATGTTTGCAAATATCTTCAAAGTGATTGTATTTGAATGCCTCAGATGATCCGTTGTTGCTGTTAGGTTAGGGTTCGGTTCAGTCTTCAAAGTGTTGAGCGATTGTCCACCAATCAGTTCTCAGCCACACCAGCTGATCCTCTTTAATCTGCAGAGTTATAGAAAACTGTCAGAAACCAAAGCTAACAGGCTCCAAAGAATCTGACAAATGCAAAGTGAATTAGAGTAGATATCAGACAATGAAAGACTTGAGAAAAAAGGGCTCATCTTTGAATAGTCAGATCAGATTTAAATGTCCAAATGTTAAAGTGTTCTTGGTGACTTTATTAACGATGAACCCCTGTGTTCTTGCTCCTCAGATGACACGTAAAGCTTCTAGCCAATCAGAAGGGTGGGGGTTCAATTCCTGGAGTTTTATTGGGCAAGATCCAATGTGTGCAAATATCTTCAAAGCGATTGTATTTAAATGCCCCAGATGATCAGTTTTTGGCGGTTGGTTAGGGTTCGGTTAAGTCTTCAAAGTGTTGGTAGAGTGATTTTCCACCAATCAGCTCCCAGCCACTAAAGTCTGAATGTTAACGTGTTCTTGGTCACTTTTTTAACAATGACCCCCTGTGTTTTTGCTCCTCAGACGACACGTTGACCTCCAAGTCCAGCCTGTTCTTCCTGATCTCCAGCGAGGGGAACCAGAACCTCTTCGTGACGCAGGCCGTCCTCTGGCTCTACTTCAAGCTGCTTCCCTCTCCTCTGGAAGTCCGTCCGCGGCGCAAAGTCAACGTGAAGGTTTACTTCCAGGAGCCGGGCCTCGGCAGCAAGTGGAACCTGGTGGAGAAACGCGTGGATCTGAAGCGAAGCGGCTGGCACACCTTCGTGCTAACGGACGCTGTGCGGCTGGTGTTTCAAAAGGGCGATCGGCGGCAGAATCTGGACATTCGCTGCGAGGGTTGCGAGTCCGAAGGCGTCGTTCCGCTTCTTCTCAACAACAACGACGAGTCGCATCGCCCATTCCTCGTGGTGCAGGCGCGTCAAACCGACAGCACGCATCGCATCCGAAAACGGGGGCTCGAGTGCGACGGAAGCAGCGGTCTTTGTTGCCGACAGCAGTTCTACATCGACTTCAGGCTCATCGGATGGAACGACTGGATCATCGCGCCCTCGGGGTACTTTGGGAACTACTGCGAGGGGAACTGTCCGGCGTACATGGCGGGCGTTCCCGGGTCGGCGTCTTCTTTCCACACGGCCGTGGTGAATCAGTACCGGATGAGAGGCATGAGTCCAGGGTCCATGAACTCCTGCTGCATCCCCACCAAGCTCAGCACCATGTCCATGCTCTACTTCGACGACGAGTACAACATCGTGAAGCGAGACGTTCCCAACATGATCGTGGAGGAGTGCGGCTGCGCCTGAAAGAAGAAGACACACTTTATTAATCCCTCACAGGGACATTTCTTTCTTTCTCCACTCTGTTGTGCTTTTACACACATTACACACACAGAGGAGGATACACACACACACACACACACACACACACGCCAAGGGAGCAGTTTCGAGGTTAGCTGCCTTGTTAAGGGCACCTCGGCAGTGGCCTATAAGGTGGGATACCCTCTATCTTTTTGTTTTGGTCCGATCGGGACGTGAACCAACGACCCTTCAGTTCCAAGATCAAGTCAGACTGAGCCACTGCCTCCAAAAAGGACTTCATTACGACAAACAAATATAGAAGATATTTATGGACGATGGAGAAAGCGCACACACAACCTCATGGACACGTATCTACGCACCCTCATGTACGCCTGCACAGAAACTTGTATATATTTATGTTTGTTGATATATTTCGGTTATATTCTCTGGTTGGAAGACGGTTTCCGAGTCCTTCAAAAGGGACGTTCTCTTCCAAATCTTTAAATACAATCAAGTTCTTCATGAGATATCTGTAAGATAGTGAGGACTGATGTAACCTAGCCTTCACAGAGCATGTTAGAGGAGGTAGATTTGGGATTAAACTTCATGTATGAACCCAACCAGAGGAGCCTTAACGGAGTCACAACAGTTGGGGTTTGATTCGACAATGACTCTTTAAAGTGCCAGTGAAGTGCATTTTTTTGCGCCAAAATGAAATGGCAGTTTCATTTCTTACATATAATTGTACCTGTTCATGGCTAAAATATTTTTTTAGGAAGTGCGAGGGACGAGATAAACATCGCAAATTTTTCAGAGTCTGAGCCTACCGCTGCTGCAGACGATAGCGGCTGTGACGTCACAAGATGGGCCCAGTTGTGATTGTAAACATGGCGGAGCCTTCGGAAAGTGATACTGGTGCGAGAGAAATGAGTGATTTTGACAGCTTTTCGGACAGGATAGATGAGGAAAGTGGCCATGGAAGTCAATTTAGTTGAGGACAATATTTTGTCATAGATCTAGAGTAGATCTACACACAGGATTGGCCATCACCTGATCATACATTCATCTGTTCATAGCATGATGCAACATTCATGTTCACATGCAGTGTTGTGCTAGTTACTGAAAACCAGTAACTAGTTACAATTACTAGTTACTTCACTACTTACACCAAAAAGTAATGCGTTACTGTGAAAAGTAACTTTTTAGTTACTTAAAAAAGGGCACCCATTAATGCCCTTATACTGTAGCCTTCATTTCAGTACTGTTATTGCATCGGAGAATAATACAACCTGTTGATCAACTTGACATGCATTTGCATCACTGAACTCTGCTAAGCAATGTGGTCTATACAAACACAAACACAAAGATATGTTTCAAAGTGCCAATCCAGCCGCTGTTGCTTAGGTGGAGGTGGAGTGGCGTCGGATGAGTCTGGGTCTGTGGTCTTAGCTACTAGCTTCGTCCCAGCATGTTGTTTCTGCAGATGTTTCAACAGATTTTAATTGCTGTTTTGGGCAGTCGATAGGATCTTTGACCCGCCAAGACACAACTTACATTTAACTAAAACGTTCTTTTCTTTGTGCTCGACAAAAGTGAAATAGTGAGAATATCTCCAGGCGGAGAAACTCGACTTGAGCTCTGCCGCCGCCATGATAGTCTTGTTATAGACACAAACACAGTGGCCTTTATTTTTCATAAACAATCTACGAATCTACGAAACAATGACACCAGCCACTCACCTTCATCTTTTGGGAACAGAAACATCGCCACTTCGGCAGAATTGACATTACCACAGCCAGCGGCAATGCATCGCTTCCCGTGTGTTTTTCCTCCCTTTTTCTTCACTGTCGCCTCCATTGTCAGGTTTCCTCGATTGGCAATCACTTCCAGTCGACTGCGAAACACTTTCCAATAAAATACTCGCTCAAAAACGTTGGTAAATTCGACTTTGAAACAGAGACAAAATGAACGGTGGTGAATGTAAACACTTCGGCTTAGCCCATCTTCTGACGTCACGCAGTAGATCGCAAGCCACGCCCACGAAGGCGGAGGTTTCCCAGCGGAAAATTCCAACTCGTCAAATTCGTTGCTATTCCAACATCTTTTATATGGGTTCCAATGGACAATTTTGGTCATTACTATACGTATTAGCATAACAGATCATGCACCGGCGCACACTTCACTGGGTCTTTAAAGAGCAACAAACACGCGGTACAAGCACTGAAGATGTTAAAACATCAGTCAACCAACGTACAGCACTTCTTCTGGTCACATTGAAATACAAGCTGATACCAATCTTTCCAAACACAGAAGAAAACTGTAGAGACTTTTCCACTGTCGCTGATCAAATCCTGAAAACTAAAAAGGTAGACTTGCCAATGAAAAGGGAGAACTGGGAATTTAAAAAGGTTGTTTTTCTGATCGCTGGTTTCCATCATCTTCAAACTTTATCGACCAAGAGCAAGCTTGACACTACTGGTAATTTGTGAAATCAATATTCTTATTTCTACATCCAAAATGAAGACATTGCAGCCTCAGAATAATAGATATTCTTGGAGCATGTCTTCCTTTCAGTTACAAAAGCGTGCATCAAGTTTCTCCCAAAGTTTGACACGTTCAGATTTGCACTTGGCATCTTGTTGCCGACCACAAAAGAGCAAATTGGTCGAGAACGTTTTGCCAAGAAAGTGTTTCCCCACAGGAATCTGAGGCTTTACAACACAGACCACATGTGGGCTGAAACCAGGGAACACAAGACACCATCCAAAGTTGAAATGGTTCCTGACGTTATAAACGTGTTCTGGGTCCCGTCAGAGGTCTCAGATTGGCGTCCAAACTTCCTCTTTGGTCTTCAAGAA
The DNA here is from genome assembly GCA_031216635.1 of Dissostichus eleginoides. NCBI lineage: Eukaryota > Metazoa > Chordata > Actinopteri > Perciformes > Nototheniidae > Dissostichus > Dissostichus eleginoides. The sequence continues at coordinate 12,769,462 of CM062287.1, read as the reverse complement.
ACCCTTTTCCAGGAACGCCATCTTCCAGGAACTCTTTCATAGCGTTCCCAACACATGAAGATGGTGGAAACAAGTCAGGAATAACCCGCATTTATCCAATTTAGTTTAGATATTCCAAGAAACCCTTCAGAGTCCTTCCAGTGGATCCAATCAGTGAAGAGTTGCCATATTGCTCAGTTTCCCCGACCACACTTTGATAGCACTTGCAGATTGAAATGCCTTTTTAACGAGCCCACAGTCCTTGTAAAAGAAATAAGTGCCGCATGAGCTATGCAATGTATAGTATTTACCATTTACACACACCAATACTTGAAATGTTAGTGTTTGTAAGCGAGCGGGTCGGCTTTGGACAGCAGGAGTTTACTTTAAATAAAATGTGTTTCTAGTTAACTATGTACTGATTCAGCTCCACTTCAAATGTATTTCCAACAAAAAGCATTTTAAAAAGCCTCTTTCCATTCGGTTTGTAGTGAAAATCAACCCTAAAATGTACATTATTATGACACAAAATGTTTTTCCCAATTATATTCTGAAGAAAATGTAATTTTTGATGGTGTTTCCAGTCTTTGAAACAATGCCTTTACAGTGAATTATCTCTGGTGCATTGCAATTCTTTCTAAAAGCATTGGTTGTTGCATACAATAAGGGTACAGGGTTGGAGGAATGGTGCGTCTGGTGCAACATAAAGTATATTTTTATATGCATTTTAAACAGAAATGGCAGCTAGAAGTGACTTCTTGCAAATACAGTTACAATATTAAAGAGCAAACCAAGAAAATGTGTTTTTTTTCACATATAATTCTTTTATTTTGCAATCATTTTACCCGTAACTGGTGACACAAGACAAAATGTGTTGGAAAGCATTGTTTTGGATTCTAAAAAGTAATAGAAAATGTGGAATAAACCGGATATAAAAGTCACTTTAGGCTGGCATTGTTGTGAGGAATAGAGCAGAAATCCTACTTTATAGTGCACTATTTCTTTTAAAAGTGAATATGGAATAAACCACTAGTTCTCCGATGCAATCATCAATTAAAACCTCATTAGAGAGTATACAAATAATAGAAATGTCGAAAGAACCTGGTATAAAAGTGTCTTTGACCCTGTTTGATTGGGATAGAGCAAAAACAAGTTATACAGCTACAATTTCAAGGAGCTTTTATAGATTAAAACAGTGATAATTCCTCCTTCCTTTATGCAATCATGTATTGAATCTGTGAAATATGAAAGCAGGCTAACTGGGGCTAACGTTGACCCAGATGTGCTGCATGATTTTCTTTTTGCTCCCAGTGGAGTTTTCAGTTCGGCCCCGAAACACACTTAGAGACACACTTTCAGTCACTTTGATATTTCCAGGTTAGACGCATCACTCCGTTATCAGCGCTGCAGAGAGCTGCGACGATCTTTCAAACATGGAGACGAGCACCAAGATGTCAAAGCCCAGGAAAATGCTCATTTACCACAGAATCTGATCAATTTCAGGGATTTAGGTTCTGAATGACATGTGTTTGACTATTGGGACGTCAAATGTACAATTTAGAAGCTTATCCAGAGCTTTTCTGTGTCATTTTAAACACAAACTGTCAAATTTCAGGGCTCATTACAAAGCTTTTGGGACACTAAACCAGTTCTACCTTTACTACTACGCTAACCAAGGCTACCCATGGCTCAGAAATGGTAAAAAGAAGCGTCTGAGTTATTCCTGACGTGAATTCGGTTTCTAGGTGATCAGAAATGCGTTATTTGACAACAAGAAGTGATTTTAAGGCAACAGAATGACATTTCCAAGCCATCATTTTGTTTTTTTGAGTCTTAAACGGGGCAATTTTAGTCCTTTTATCCACTTTTGAAAGATTTACTTGGTATATTAACTATTCGCAGCGCTATATATTCTGCTTATATATAATATAATATATATAATCAGTAACTCCGCCTCCTGCGACCCGCCTGCCTCTTTAATCGTTGCTTGTTAGAGTATTTGCACTGTGGAGCTAGTAATAAGAGTAAATAGAAACTGCCATTGATGAAAAAAGTTATTTTTATAGAAGCTAAATTGAGTATTATACCTAATAAAGGAACCAAAGAGGCCGTTAGCTCTGGAGGCCTAAACACTGTATCAGGGTATAATATCACTCCATAATCAGCCTCCTCTCTTTTCTATTTTATACCTAGAATACATGGAATATTGCTTTTTCATGGAATTACTTAAATAATATTCCTAGTGTTTTCCTGTGTTGTTAGCATGTTAGCACGTCCTGTACAGCTGTAACATACCGACATGCTTTCTGAGATGCTCTGTCCTTTGTTATTGTTGGGAAATAAATGTCTTATTACCAATCGTTGGGTCTGTTGTCGTTCCTTCTTTTAAGACGTCGGGACACGTTTGAGCCTGAGAGGGAATAACAATAATTATCTCTCAGTGTTGACATATAATAAAGATTTTGACGCCCAAAACAGAGAGGTCTCATGGTGGATTTGATATAGAAAACACTTCATTATTCACACATTAATGAGCATCAAATGACATTCATTCACTTTAGACACTACATGCTGATATACACCTGAACATCAGCAGGAGAGGACTCTTTAAAGGAGAGACACTACATACTGATATACACCTGAACATCAGCAGGAGAGGACTCTTTAAAGGAGAGACACTACATACTGATATACACCTGAACATCTGCAGGAGAGGACTCTTTAAAGGAGAGACACTACATACTGATATACACCTGAACATCAGCAGGAGAGGACTCTTTAAAGAGAGACACTACATACTGATATACACCTGAACATCAGCAGGAGAGGACTCTTTAAAGTAGAGACACTACATACTGATATACACCTGAACATCAGCAGGAGAGGACTCTTTAAAGTAGAGACACTACATACTGATATACACCTGAACATCAGCAGGAGAGGACTCTTTAAAGTAGAGACACTACATACTGATATACACCTGAACATCAGCAGGAGAGGACTCTTTAAAGTAGAGACACTACATACTGATATACACCTGAACGTCAGCAGGAGAGGACTCTTTAAAGTAGAGACACTACATACTGATATACACCTGAACGTCAGCAGGAGAGGACTCTTTAAAGTAGAGACACTACATACTGATATACACCTGAACGTCAGCAGGAGAGGACTCTTAAAGTAGAGACACTACATACTGATATACACCTGAACATCAGCAGGAGAGGACTCTTTAAAGTAGAGACACTAAATACTGATATACACCTGAACATCAGCAGGAGAGGACTCTTTAAAGTAGAGACACTACATACTGATATACACCTGAACATCAGCAGGAGAGGACTCTTTAAAGTAGAGACACATACTGATATACACCTGAACATCAGCAGGAGAGGACTCTTTAATCAAAACGCTCAGCAAAAAGTATCCTAAAATGAAAATACTGAAGTAGCTCTAATTTGTACTTGAGTAAAAGTACTTATCAGAATGAGGTTTTAAAGGAGCTGCTTGTGGGTAAAACCAAACGAAGGCGCTGTAATAATCAGTTTGTATTCCCCGGGTGGGGGGGGGGGGGTAAGAGACCCTCTGTATGTTCCCACTCAGACACACAAAGGCCTTTAACAGGACTAATTAGACGTTAGAAAATCTCAGCGGGACTTCAGGGGTCAAGTGTTTGACCTCCGGGGTCACACCCTGCATGATTGACGAGCGCGCCGCTAGCAATTAGCATTTAAGGAATTCTGAGTGGATTGAAAAACACGGAGAAAGGAATCAGACAGGGAGGTGAAGTGAGGCGCCAAACATCCATCACGTATTATTATTGTCCTTTCAGAAAAATGCGTCAGCCGGAGACATGTTGTTGTTTGACGACTTAATCTGACAGCTGACGAGTCAAGAGCTGCCACTCAGGAACGAGACAACTGATGAGTGGATATGTTTCATTAAAGACGACATATTCAGGTGTATATCAGTGAGTAGCCTCTCTACTTTAAAGAGTCCTCTCCTGCTGATGTCCAGGTGTATATCAGTATGTAGTGTCTCTACTTTAAAGAGTCCTCTCCTGCTGATGTTCAGGTGTATATCATGAGTAGCCTCTCTACTTTAAAGAGTCCTCTCCTGCTGATGTTCAGGTGTATATCAGTATGTAGTGTCTCTACTTTAAAGAGTCCTCTCCTGCTGATGTTCAGGTGTATATCAGTATGTAGTGTCTCTACTTTAAAGAGTCCTCTCCTGTGATGTTCAGGTGTATATCAGTATGTAGTGTCTCTACTTTAAAGAGTCCTCTCCTGCTGATGTTCAGGTGTATATCAGTGAGTAGCCTCTCTACTTTAAAGAGTCCTCTCCTGCTGATGTTCAGGTGTATATCAGTATGTAGTCTCTCTACTTTAAAGAGTCCTCTCCTGCTGATGTTCAGGTGTATATCAGTGAGTAGCCTCTCTACTTTAAAGAGTCCTCTCCTGCTGATGTTCAGGTGTATATCAGTGAGTAGTGTCTCTACTTTAAAGAGTCCTCTCCTGCTGATGTCAGGTGTATATCAGTATGTAGTGTCTCTACTTTAAAGAGTCCTCTCCTGTGATGTTCAGGTGTATATCAGTGTAGTCTCTACTTTAAAGAGTCCTCTCCTGCTGATGTTCAGGTGTATATCAGTATGTAGTGTCTCTACTTTAAAGAGTCCTCTCCTGCTGATGTTCAGGTGTATATCAGTATGTAGTGTCTCTACTTTAAAGAGTCCTCTCCTGCTGATGTTCAGGTGTATATCAGTATGTAGTGTCTCTACTTTAAAGAGTCCTCTCCTGCTGGTGTAAAGGAAGATAAAAAGCATGTTAGAAATTGGAGTAAAAATGGACATTAAATCAATTAAAAGTTAAGTTTTTCTAATTGTAATCTCTATGAGGCACCATCTAGTGGCCATTAGCTGAACTGCAGTCTGAGTCACATGGAGCTGTGGTTGTTCTGTAACAGATTTAAAAATACCTCTACAGCAGACCTTCTTTACAGATGAATGATGATGTGTTTTGTCAGAGGAATCACATCTGAGATTGAGTGGATTATAGAGCGGTTTTTGTGGCGATGTCAGGTGACACGCGAGCTGTTTCATCATGTCGCTCGACATTAGCTAATCCAACACAGACCACAGGAATGTTAATGAGAGACACCTCACGTACCTGCGGTGAACACGCTGTCGTAAAGCTGCTAAAAACAGCTTCAGTGTTTTGACAGCGATGTGGACTCGATGTTCTCTTCCTTTTCTAGTTTCAAGGCTTTGTTGTGATTTGCACAGCAGCTACAGTGTAGACATGGCAATGAAAAACTTAGAAAAGAAAGTGTTTTATGGACGTTCTTTAAAAAGTTCAGGTGTTCCTGCTGATTTACAGATGTAATATGTTTCAGGACGAGGAGAAGTTAGAAATCATCCATCATGTTGTTTCACAGTTTTCAGACGAGATACAGTACCTGTCGCCTGGAGGGAAACTCCCCAGATCTGATCCTCACGGCAAGGATCTGGGTTTAAAATGAGAAACACGTTAGAAATAATGAGCATTCTTTACACTGACAGGCATCAGGTGAGCTGAGGAGAGTCAACACTGACAGATTCATCCTGTTGAGCCCTGAGTCTGTTTTTCAGGTCTCAGGCTCGAAAATGACATTCCCAGAACAAATGACCATATCTTCACTTCTAAAAGGGGCAAATTAATAATCTTTACTCTCAAAGCAATGATAAACTTCTGAGTTGGATGCAGAAGAGTCAGAATCAATATAGATGTTTTTATTTTAAAGTAAATTCAGATTGAACATAGTAAAAAATGTAAATTATAGTGTCCGTCCAAAAATAACCCATGACTTATAGTGAGAACCAGCCTTCAATGATGGGATCGGAGACGAAAAGCTTTAGGAATCCAAACTATAACATATAATAAGTACCCTGCATCAAGATCGATGCAAAACAAGTGACCTTTGACCTTTTGAGAGAGGTTTAGAAAAAAATAACACTTCTGGGGTCATTTGGGTGCATTTGCCGTTTCTCTGGCACCCCTCGGTCGATTTTGATGATTGACACCTCTTTTGAACCGTTAGAGCCAATAGAATCGAGGGGAAGTTCCTAAAGTCCATCTAAACATTACCCGTTGAGGAGTTAGAATGACATAAATATGATGATGGATTATCAGTAATCATTTCAAAGTGACACAGAGACATTGGATTAACCTATGGATTAACCTTCAGCAGCGTTTTTATGCGTTTTAATGTCTTTGAACACAACCTTTGATCAGGAAAACAGCAAAGGTAAGACATGTTTGCGTTTTGGCCCCGTAAAGTGAAGTTGTGTGTTGTCTTTGCTGCCTTCGCTGCCCCGAGTTCTGGTCGCACAGTGATGATACTTATTCCATTGGAATCTGTGGAATCTCAGCTTTCAGATGATATCTAGTTTGTGCAGATTGCATGAAGTATAAAATATCTCTACCGTGAGTTATGTGCTAAGTGCGTTAGCACTCTTTAGCTTAGTGCTAATTCAGACGCTCGGCGTTAGAGTTGTGTTTTGTTTTGGTAAAAATGGTTAGTATCGTCAGTTAGCTGAGTTTCTTCCCGTTAAGTGGGTATGATACATTAATAGGTTGTTAAATGTTAAGAAGCCCTGAGACACAGTTTCGTGAATATTGTTGTGTTTTGCCCCTGCCGGCGGGGGCATGGGGTTTAACAGGTTAACCTCAACATACTAAAGAAAGTTTTATAATACATGCATTTACTTAATATATGACGTATTCAAACATATAACACGATTGCAAAGATTGAAATGGATATGATTTTGAGTTAATAGATAGTGTAAGATGATTGTATGAAACTTTAAAAGAGGTTCAATCCTTGGGTTCCTGCTGCTTTGTGCAGAACTTTTTACAAACCAAAGGCGTAATTATCTGCCAACAAAAGACAGACCCAGCACGTGACTTCCTGCAGACAATCATCACGTGACTTCCTGCAGACAATCATCACGTGACTTCCTGCAGACAATCATCACGTGACTTCCTGCAGACAATCATCACGTGACTTCCTGCAGACAATCATCACTTTTTGCAAATCAAAGATGCAACTTTCTACAAACAAAACACACAGTTTAATGCAAAACAAAGACCCTACTTTCTGCAAACCTAAGACACAATGTTCTGCAAATCGATCTAACTTCACGCAGACTCAAGATGTCGCTTTTTCCAAACCAAACATTTAACGTTCTCCAGATCCGAGTCACTACTTTATGCAAAACAAGGTACCTGTTTACACACCAAACACGTAGCTTTTGTCCATACCAAACAAGTAACTGAAAACTAAAGACGTAACGTTCTGCAGATCGAAGGCGTTAAGATCTCCAAACCTAAGATATAACTTTATTCAAACAACGATTTACAACAATTTCCAGCTGCTGTGTTTGACCTCCTCTCAGAGGAACTGCTGTGTTTGACCTCCTCTCAGATGAACTGGTGTGTTTGACCTCCTCTCAGATGAACTGCTGTGTTTGACCTCCTCTCAGATGAACTGCTGTGTTTGACCTCCTCTCAGATGAACTGCTGTGTTTGACCTCCTCTCAGGTGAACTGCTGTGTTTGACCTCCTCTCAGATGAACTGCTGTGTTTGACCTCCTCTCAGATGAACTGCTGTGTTTGACCTCCTCTCAGGTGAACTGCTGTGTTTGACCTCCTCTCAGGTGAACTGCTGTGTTTGACCTCCTCTCAGGTGAGCTGCTGTGTTTGACCTTCTCTCAGATGAACTGCTGTGTTTGACCTCCTCTCAGATGAACTGCTGTGTTTGACCTCCTCTCAGGTGAACTGCTGTGTTGACCTCCTCTCAGTGAACTGCTGTGTTTGACCTCCTCTCAGGTGAACTGCTATGTTTGACCTCCTCTCAGGTGACTGCTGTGTTTGACCTCCTCTCAGATGAACTGCTGTGTTTGACCTCCTCTCAGATGAACTGCTGTGTTTGACCTCCTCTCAGATGAACTGCTTGTTTGACCTCCTCTCAGGTGAACTGCTGTGTTTGACCTCCTCTCAGATGAACTGCTGTGTTTGACCTCCTCTCAGGTGAACTGCTGTGTTTGACCTCCTCTCAGGTGAACTGCTGTGTTTGACCTCCTCTCAGATGAACTGCTGTGTTTGACCTCCTCTCAGGTGAACTGCTGTGTTTGACCTCCTCTCAGATGAACTGCTGTGTTTGACCTCCTCTCAGATGAACTGCTGTGTTTGACCTCCTCTCAGGTGAACTGCTGTGTTTGACCTCCTCTCAGGTGAACTGCTGTGTTTGACCTCCTCTCAGGTGAACTGCTGTGTTTGACCTCCTCTCAGATGAACTGCTGTGTTTGACCTCCTCTCAGATGAACTGCTGTGTTTGACCTCCTCTCAGATTAATGACTCTATGAATCAGCAGGAAAAACAATAACCTTAATGACTTTCTGGACTTTGAACACCCAGATCTGCGAGGAGAGAAAATAAGTGATAACAAGTGAATTATGGGACATTTTAACTTCCTTTGCAAACCTTTCACTAAATATCTTGGTTTTAATTAATATATGTCACATCTTTGGCTTTCTGCAAACTAAACACATAACGTTAAAGGACTACAAAGAGACACTAAGGACTACAAAGAGACACTAAGGACTACAAAGAGACACTAAAGACTACAAAGAGACACTAAAGGACTACAAAGAGACACTAAAGGACACAAAGAGACACTAAAGACTACAAAGAGACACTAAGGACTACAAAGAGACACTAAAGAACTACAAAGAGACACTAAGGACTACAAAGAGACACTAAAGGACTACAAAGAGACACTAAGGACTACAAAGAGACACTAAAGAACTACAAAGAGACACTAAAGGACTACAAAGAGACACTAAGGACTACAAAGAGACACTAAAGAACTACAAAGAGAGAATAAGGACTACAAAGAGACACCAAAGGACTACAAAGAGACACTAAAGGACTACAAAGAGACACTAAGAGACACTAAAGGACTACAAAGAGACACTAAGGACTATGACACCAAAGGACTACAAAGAGACACTAAGGACTACGACACTAAAGGACTACGACACCAAAGGACTACGACACCAAAGGACTACAAAGAGACACTAAAGGACTACAAAGAGACACTAAGGACTACAAAGAGACACCAAAGGACTACAAAGAGACACTAAAGGACTACAAAGAGACACTAAGAGACACTAAAGGACTACAAAGAGACACTAAAGGACTACGACACTAAAGGACTACAAAGAGACACTAAAGAACTACAAAGAGACACTAAGGACTACGACACCAAAGGACTACAAAGAGACACTAAAGAACTACAAAGAGACACTAAGGACTACAAAGAGACACCAAAGGACTACAAAGAGACACTAAAGGACTACGACACCAAAGGACTACAAAGAGACACTAAAGAACTACAAAGAGACACTAAGGACTACAAAGAGACACCAAAGGACTACAAAGAGACACTAAAGGACTACAAAGAGACACTAAGAGACACTAAAGGACTACAAAGAGACACTAAAGGACTACGACACTAAAGGACTACAAAGAGACACTAAAGAACTACAAAGAGACACTAAGGACTACAAAGAGACACCAAAGGACTACAAAGAGACACTAAAGGACTACAAAGAGACACTAAGAGACACTAAAGGACTACAAAGAGACACTAAGGACTACGACACCAAAGGACTACAAAGAGACACTAAAGGACTACGACACTAAAGGACTACAAAGCGACACTAAGGACTACAAAGAGACACTAAAAAGGGGGAACATCTAAAAGTATTTTCCCTGTAAATCAACACGTGGAAACTTCTCATTTCCTGAACGCTGGACGAACTTCCAACATTCCTGGAAGTTCAGCCTGACGCTCCGGTTTCTCCTCAAAAGGTGTGAAGTCTCTCAAACTGGAGGGTTTAAAAGTGACTCATTGTGCTGCAGTAACTCACTGAGAGTCCACCTGAGGATCTGAACACACAGGCATCCTGCTCCGTGCTTCAGGACTGAGTGTTTACACTGAAGCAGCAGGAATGTGCCACGGGGATCAGAGATAATGGAGATGCGCTCCTTCAACTGCTTAGACCTTTCAATAAGGGAGGAATACTCATTATTTAGGGACAATTTCACGTTCATTGGCAGGGATTTGAGCTTATAACGGTCCTTTGATTCTTCTTTTCTAAACAGTGTAAGTGTTGCATGGTGTCTGCACAAAGCTCTGCTCTGACTCAATGTCTCAGAGCTGGACTCAAATACTGCATTATACTGTAAATACTGTATTTTTGAAGTTGTAGTGATTCATATTAGTGGTTTGCATGGACACAGGCCTAGGCGCCAAAAGTTTCAGGACCCCTCCGACCTTCATCTGCAAAATGTCAATCAAAGAAACATATATGAAGCGGTTAAAGACTTGAAATGACTACGAAAAGACATGAAAAAGCTATAAAATGACCAAAAAGAGACTTCAAAAGTCTGAAAGAAGACATGAAAGGACTACAAACAGATATTAAATGACTAAGAAGAGACACTAAAGGACTACAAAGAGACACTAAGGACTACAAAGAGACCTAAAGGACTACAAAGAGACACTAAGGACTACAAAGAACACTAAGGACTACAAAGAGACACCAAAGGACTACAAAGAGACACCAAAGGACTACAAAGAGACACAAAAGGACTACAAAGAGACACCAAAGGACTACAAAGAGACACTAAGGACTACAAAGAGACACCAAAGGACTACAAAGAGACACTAAGGACTACAAAGAGACACTAAGGACTACAGAGAGACACCAAGGACTACAAAGAGACACTAAGGACTACAAAGAGACACCAAAGGACTACAAAGAGACACTAAGGACTACAAAGAGACACTAAGGACTACATAGAGACACCAAAGGACTACAAAGAGACACTAAAGGACTACAAAGAGACACTTAACTGAATTTTATGGCATTTCTCTCATTTTCTCATGTTAACGATGGATTTTATGGATGATATTGTGAATTTAATTGCATTTAATTGACTTTATCTGTATCTCGAGACATTAATACAAGATGCATTTAGTAAAAAAACTAAGTTAAAACGTTTTGGGGGTTATTTTACAAAGTAAAGTCAGAAGAACGACATGCATTATCTCCTCCTGCTTCAAAATGAAGGTTTAAACTTTGTAATTAAACACATTAGTTTCCAGTCAGGCCACATTGAGCGTCTTTAATTAAGCGGCGGTGATGTAACGCATGTTGTGTTTTCTCCGTGCTTTGTGCTGCTAAACGCTGCAGACGGTTGGTAAGCCTCTGCTGGATCACTGCCTCCAACTGAACACCATGAATATGCATGAGGAGAAGAAGAAGAAGGAGGAGGAGGAGGAGGAGGAGGAGGAGGAGGAGAGGAGGAGTGCTCATCAGAATATTCAGTGACGTGCACTCCTGAATATTCATGAGTCTCATAATGAGTACAGTGAGCAAGCTGCTATATTCCTGCTTAATCTGACGCTGATCCGTGTTTCTAGGTCAGGATCTCGGGAGCGTTCGAGCACGATGACTTCAGGAAAACAAACAAAAAAACCCTCCTCTCTTTGTCAGAAAGTAGGGCAGCAAGTGGCAGAGAAACGCACCAATGGCTTCTTGGGAAATCCCCAATTAGTTTCCTCTGAGTGACTGACGGGAATTTAAAGGACGCACATCCATAATTCTCCTCTTTAACAAACCATGTGTATACAGAGCCCGTCTCTGATTGGCTGAAACACCAAATGCCTTCCCATAATCCCCTCTGTTTCAGCCCTGTTCCAAAAAGTGCTGATTGTGTGTCTGTAGCTTTAAATGCTAATGAGCTGCTGCTGGCCACGCCCCCCCTGAGAGATGATTGGTTTAAAAAGGACTACAAATAGACACTAAAGGACTACAGAGAGACACTAAAGGACTACAGAGAGACACTAAAGGACTACAAAGAGACACTAAAGGACTACAGAGAGACACTAAAGGACTACAAATAGACACTAAAGGACTACAAATAGACACTAAAGGACTACAGAGAGACACTAAAGGACTACAGAGAGACACTAAGGACTACAAAAGGACTACAAAGAGACACTAAAGGACTACAGAGAGACACTAAAGGACTACAGAGAGACACTAAAGGACTACTAAGAGACACTAAAGGACTACTAAGAGACAGTAAAGGACTACAAAAGGACTACAAAGAGACACTAAAGGACTACAGAGAGACACTAAAGGACTACAAAGAGACACTAAAGAACTACAGAGAGACACTAAAGGACTACAAAGAGACACTAAAGGACTACTAAGAGACACTAAAGGACTACTAAGAGACAGTAAAGGACTACAAAAGGACTACAAAGAGACACTAAAGGACTACAGAGAGACACTAAAGGACTACAAAGAGACACTAAAGAACTACAGAGAGACACTAAAGGACTACAAAGAGACACTAAAGGACTACAGAGAGACACTAAAAGACTACAAAGAGACACTAAAAGACTACAAAGAGACACTAAAAGACTACGACACTGATTGGCTGAAACACCAAATGCCTTCCCATAATCCCCTCTGTTTCAGCCCTGTTCCAAAAAGTGCTGATTGTGTGTCTGTAGCTTTAAATGCTAATGAGCTGCTGCTGGCCACGCCCCCCTGAGAGATGATTGGTTTAAAAAAACACAATGGTGCTCATGACATCATAAAGTGACAATCGATGGTGATTTCAGTTTTGGGAGAAAATTCGGACTTTTTAACGTTAATTGAGACACTAATACTTTAGATAAGATGATTTATTATTGAGGTGTCAAAGTTAGTGAAATAAACTCCTGAATACTCATAAGTGAAAGTCCTGCTTTAAAACCTTCATAATGCTTATTTCATCTGTGAGATGTTTAATAATCAACATTCAATCGTTGAAATGGCACTTCATTATTGGAAGAAATGTCAGGTTGTTCTTAAGGTTTTTTTAAAAGTGAAGATGTTCTGAATATTTGCACCAAAACAAAGGTCACATTTAGACGTTATTTATAGCTGATTTCTCTGCAGTTGTTTTTAGACAAAATATGGAGCAAATCTTTGAGATAATTAGATCTGCAGACATTCACTTAAAGAAGCAGCAAACTGAGTCCAAAAACGTGGAAAAAAGCGAACATTTTCTTCAAATTTACACAAACAACGTGTCGTTTTTTCTGCTGAATTTAGACTTATTTGGTATTTTTGGAAACGTCATAATCTCTGCTAGAATCTACAGTAACGCTATGGGTTAGAACAGACCTTAAGGACTTCATGCTGATATCTACAGTAACGCTATGGGTTAGAACAGACCTTAAGGACTTCATGCTGATATCTACAGTAACGCTATGGGTTAGAACAGACCTTAAGGACTTCATGCTGATATCTACAGTAACGCTATGGGTTAGAACAGACCTTAAGGGCTTCATGCTGATATCTACAGTATAAGTGTCAGAATCAGAATCACACATGATAGTGAGTTGAATCTTCAGTAACGCTATGGGTTAGAACAGACCTTAAGGACTTCATGAAGGTTTGAATGCGTGAAGCGATGCAGTTTCAAGCTGATATACAGTATTAGGGTCTGACATCTTCTCCCATTTGGACTTGGTGTTTATTTATAGATTTCTTGTATAGTTTGTGGCCCCTGATTGAGTCGGAGCCCCTGATTTAATCTCCCCGCAGCAGGTTGTTGATAAAGGGTTAAAGCAGAGGGGGGGGAATATATTTCTTGTCATTAGTTCTGCAGATTTGGGGCCCTCGGGGGTCACACTGAGCTGTTGTTAGGGGACCAGAGGACCCTGATCTGGGGTTAGATCAGTGGGAACCAGGGTCAGAGAAACACCTGGAAACATTCACTCATCTCCTCTCATATCTCACTGCAAACAGAGACACGTTAGATCAGAAACAAGGCGGAAAATTGATAGAAAATGACCGAAAATTCAAGTGAATCATTTAGTGTCTAATACATCTCTTTCCCAGCAAAAAGGAACTGAATATATTGGAAACAAGGCGGAGAATTGATAGAAAATTATCATTCATGTTTTCTTTATGCAAAGCTCTGATTTTAAGGATCCAGGGTCAATCATTTAATGTTTAATACATGTATTTTTGATATTTCCCGGCAAAAAGGGACTGAGTATATAGGAAGAAGGCGGAAAATGGACCAAAAATGACAGAAATATGTTCTTTTTTTATGCAAAACTCTTCAAAAGTTATCGTAAACAGACTAGGTGGTCCCAATGTTGGCTTTCTGAACAGTTAAGGGTTGATCTAAGTGCTAAACAAGACATTTTAAGGCTATAAATCTGTGGGAACCAGGGTCAGTAAAACACCTGGAATCATTCATTAGACGTCCAATAAATCTCCTTTGATATCTCCCAGTAAAAAGGGTCTGAATACATTGGAAACGAGGCGGAAAATTGACCAAAAATCATAGAAAATTCAAGTTTTCTTTTGATGCGAAACTCTTTTGTGGGACTTGTGGGAACCAGGGTCAGAGAAACACCTGCAATCATTCAGAAAACATCCAATAAATCTCTTCTGATATCAAACGGCAACTGAACAGAGTCAGAAACAAGTGGAACATTGAGGAGAAATCATAGAAAATGCAAGTTTGGATGCAAATGAATTGATAGATAAAAAGTAAAAAGCTACAGACTTGGTACCGAGTCAGATTTAAGTCACAAGGAGGTTTAAAGCTGAAATGCATCATGTTTGTATATTGAAAACTGGTAAAAGTATGATTTTATGGTCATTTTTCTGACATTTCTTTCACATAAAATGGAATATTTAGCATTTCATTCGGCCGTTTTGATTCGTCCAAACAGATGAGGACTTAAATAACTAAATAAAGTTAGATTTAGAGTCACGATGGGAGCCTAAATAACATTTATCCTCCAATGATCAGTGTGAAAAATACACAGAGTGGGAAGAGTCACCCATTGGTTTGTTCACTTTGCTTTTTGAGCCTCGATTTTGGTTTTTGGACGTTTCCATCGTGTCTTCTTGGACGTTTCCATCGTGTCTTCTTGGACGTTTCCATCGTGTCTTTGTGGACGTTTCCATCTTGTCTTTGTCGACGTTTCCATCTTGTCTTTTTGGACGTTTCCATCGTGTCTTTGTGGACGTTTCTATCTTGTCTTTTTGGACGTTTCCATCGTGTCTTTGTGGACGTTTCCATCTTGTCTTTTTGGACGTTTCCATCGTGTCTTTGTGGACGTTTCCATCGTGTCTTTGTGGACGTTTCCATCGTGTCTTTGTGGACGTTTCCATCGTGTCTTTGTGGACGTTTCTATCTTGTCTTTTTGGACGTTTCCATCGTGTCTTTGTGGACGTTTCCATCTTGTCTTTTTGGACGTTTCCATCGTGTCTTTGTGGACGTTTCCATCGTGTCTTCTTGGACGTTTCCATCGTGTCTTTATGGACGTTTCCATCGTGTCTTTGTGGATGTTTCCATCATGTCTTCTTGGACGTTTCCATCGTGTCTTCTTGGACGTTTCCATCGTGTCTTCTTGGACGTTTCCATCGTGTCTTTGTGGACGTTTCCATCGTGTCTTTGAGGACGTTTCCATCTTGTCTTTTTGGACGTTTCCATCGTGTCTTTGTGGACGTTTCCATCGTGTCTTTGAGGACGTTTCCATCGTGTCTTTGTGGACATTTCCATCGTGTCTTTGTGGACGTTTCCATCGTGTCTTCTTGGACGTTTCTATCGTGACTTTGTGGACGTTTCCATCGTGTCTTTATGGACGTTTCCATCGTGTCTTTTCAGTAAACAACAAAGACAGCGTGGGAAACGGTCAAGGTGTCAAGACAGAGGAAAGGAGATTATAGGTTCCTTTGAGTGGATGTATGTGCTCAGTGGGTAAGAAGCGATAAAGATCATTTCTCTGGGTGTCGACAGAGAGCTGCAGACTGAGCGTACTTTCTGCACTGCTGTTCTGCATTAAAAGTCGTCCAGGGACTCGAACGCACTCGATGACCCCCCGCTGCTTTCTGCCTTCCTCAGTCCTCGTGTACTTTTTGCATTTTTAATCCTTCTTGTTACAGCTTTGTTTTCCGTCCCTCAGACACCTGGTTTGGATTTTTCCTGCGTTTCCCGCCCGCATGTGAAGGCATCGCGGGTCAGCAGCTAATCTCCCGCCATGACTTCATCTCTTGAAACGTACAACGGTTGTGATTAAGAGGCTTTGGGGGAATTTGTGCCGGGTTACAGAACGCCATTATGGTCTTAAGGTGGATTTGGTGTTGAATTATTTTTGCGATCGCCACACACTCAGGAGCTTATCTGTTGTTACAGGAGGAGCTCAGAGGGTGGCTTTACAGTGCCGGGTTAGTGGGAATAACACAATAAATAACCATGCTTTAAATAGATTTAGCCCTGGTGTGTTCCTGTGGGATCATTTCAGCAGTTTTGGAATAGAAAATCGATGTTTTAACGTAATTTAAGACACTTATACTGTAGGTATCAGCATGAAACTGCACCACTTCATGCATTAAAACCTTCATTAAGTCATTATAAAGTTTGTTTAAACCCATAGCATTACTCCAAAGTCTAGCAGAGATTATGAAGTGTCTAAAGATACCAAATAAGTTTAAATTCAGCAAAAAAACTGCACGTTATTTGCATACATTTGAAGAATAAGTAACTTTTTTCAACATTTTTGGGCTCAGTCTCTAATATTTGCTCCATAGAATAACATGTGACCTACTTTGAAATCAGCTTCACTTTAAATAATACATAAAACGGCTTACGTAAAGAAAATCTTGAGAATTGTAACTTTAAACACCTTAAAGTAGATAAATTATTATCAGAAATATGTACTTAAAGTATGCAAAGAAATAGTACTCATTATGAATGCTATTATATTAAATTCATAATGTGAAAGCAGCATTTTAATGCATCTAATTAACATTATGAAGTCTATTTAGACGCCATTAAAGGGCTTTAGATCATAGATAGACACACACACACACACACACACACACACACTCAATCAAAGCTTTAAGATGATTTAACAACATTTCATTATTTTACTTCCTGCAGAATCGTCTTGTTTTAAATGCAGACCTTAAGTATGCAAATCTGCTGTATTAATGAACATTTTCATAGACTTTACTTTAGTTGAAGCCCCTACTTATAATGCAAACTATTGCTTTGTTAAAATAAAACAGATTTTAGCTTCAAAATGTCTGTAAAATTATCCCCAAAACTCTGATTTTCAGGTGAACTCAAACTGTCCTGGGTACATGAGTAACAGCATGTCCTCTGGTCAGCAGAAGTGTTTTAGAGGAGGGTCTTTGGTGCAGATTGAGTTGGAAAAGCAGGGGGGAGAATCAGGATGGCAGGGCAGAAGTTTCTGTGCCGGGAATACCAAACACCGGCTCCATGCACCGAACACAAAGACCTGACAGTCTAAAAAACACTGGAGACTACATGTCCCATCATGCAACAGTGGCATAATGCAACTGGGAAGATCTGTGGATAGTTAATGGCAAAGGAAATGAAGGGGAAGCACCAGTTCATAAATGCTGAAAGTTGTGTCCGATTAAAACTTAACAGTCTTCTTAAAATCACTTGAAACTACAAGTCCCATCATGCACTCTGATTGTTCCTTAGATTTCAGAAATAGTATGTTTAAAGGGGTTCCACAGCGATGTAGCACAGGTTTCTACAGCAGAGGTATCTCTAACAACACTTGATACTACATGTCCCATCATGCAACAGATTCTTCCTTAGATTTCAGAAATATTCCCCAGAGATGTAGCACAGGTTGAGTGGACACTACATGTCCCATCATGCAACTGGGTAGCTTCTTCTGTAGACCCTCTTTTTGTTTCTTTTTCAGGATAACGTCCAACTTCTGTGCAAAAAAACGGCGGCGTGGCTCCACGTGTCTCGTGATTAATCCTCCGCTCATTAGGCTGAAACACAATCCCTTTCACTGCTCACTTTGTTTCACAGGAATACATTAGCATACTAAACACCAGAGCAGGCCTTTCTCAGGGAGAGCAGTTAGACTGATTTCAGAAACAAGAGATTCATCTCCAGAATCAGACGTTTAATCCTGAAGAGTTAGAGGAGTTTGGTGCTAAGAGTCTGAAGACGATTTTAAGGTTTTACACATTTGGATGAATGATGTGAAATATAATCAAGTGTTAAATCAGACTTTAGTTCCACCTGGAGTAAATCCACAAGCTACCCTGCAGTATACAAAGTCATTCAAAGTAGCTGCACCTTTACCAGCTTTGGGAACACTTTAATGATCAATCATTATAAAACATATCATATATATTATTCTGAAATGGACCAATCTGCACAATGACTACTTTCACTGTCGCTACTTTCACTATATTTTGATGAGAATACTTTTCTACTTTTACTTGAGGAACATTTTGAATGCAGGACTTTTACTGTAACAGAGTATTCCTACACTCTGGTACTTCTACTTTTACTCAAGTACAAGATCTGAGCACTTCTACTTTTACTCAAGTACAAGAACTGAGCACTTCTACTTTTACTCAAGTACAAGAACTGAGCACTTCTACTTTTACTCAAGTACAAGATCTGAGCACTTCTACTTTTACTCAAGTACAAGAACTGAGTACTTCTACTTTTACTCAAGTACAAGATCTGAGCACTTCTACTTTTACTCAAGTACAAGATCTGAGCACTTCTACTTTTACTCAAGTACAAGATCTGAGTACTTCTACTTTTACTCAAGTACAAGATCTGAGTACTTCTACTTTTACTGAAGAACAAGATCTGAGTACTTCTACTTTTACTCAAGTACAAGATCTGTGGCTCAGAGTAAAGACAGTGAGTGGTGAGCAGCAGTGTTGGGTGTAACGTGTTACAAAAGTAACGGAGTTACAGTAATGTATTACTTTTTGCTGTAACGAAGTAATGTAACGCATTACTAATGACATTTGGGTAATATATTACCCGTTACAATTCTCAGTAACGCGTTACAACACCAAATTAAATGGGGTTTTGTTTTTTAAGAATTCACCAAGATCGCGCCTTCTTCTGATCATTTATCAGACGTCCAGCGCTCTGTCTTTTAACCTCCTTTCCTTTCTCTTTCTTGATCCTCCTTAGCAACCTTCATTATAGTCCTTGACAGTGGTCTGTACTGTATTAACAACGTGTAACATGTTAAGAATTTACAATCAGAATCGAGTATTCAACTAAGCCGTGTAATAAAAGTTGTTAGTAGCCTTAATGGCCTACACAGTTGTTATGCTATACCACATCGCCCTTCACTGGATGTATAATGAGCTGCACTAAACTGCATTTTAGCCTTTAAAATACCTAGCCATTCTTTTGAGGTTATTTTGGTAACTCAAAAGTAATATAAAGTAGTGTAACTCATTACATTTCAGAGACAGTAATATTGTAATGTAACTTATTACTTAAAAAAGACAGTAATAAGTAATATGTACTGTATTACATTTTGGAAGTAACTGCCCAACACTGGTGAGCAGAGTAAGGACATTGAGTGGTTAGCATGTTGCGCAGAGTAAAGACAATGAGTGGTGAGCAGAGTATGACAGTGAGTGGTGAGCATGTTGCGCAGAGTAAAGACAGTGAGTGGTTAGCAGAGTAAAGACAGTGAGTGGTGAGCATGTTGCGCAGAGTAAAGACAGTGAGTGGTGAGCAGAGTAAAGACAGTGAGTGGTGAGCAGAGTAAAGACAGTGAGTGGTTAGCATGTTGCGCAGAGTAAAGACAGTGAGTGGTGAGCAGAGTAAAGACAGTGAGTGGTTAGCATGTTGCGCAGAGTAAAGACAGTGAGTGGTGAGCATGTTGCGCAGAGTAAAGACAGTGAGTGGTTAGCATGTTGCGCAGAGTAAAGACAGTGAGTGGTGAGCAGAGTAAAGACAGTGAGTGGTTAGCATGTTGCGCAGAGTAAAGACAGTGAGTGGTGAGCAGAGAAAAGACAGTGAGTGGTTAGCATGTTGCGCAGAGTGCAGGCAGTGAATGGTTAGCATGTTGCGCAGAGTAAAGACAGTGAGTGGTTAGCATGTTGCGCAGAGTAAAGACAGTGAGTGGTTAGCATGTTGCGCAGTAAAGACAGTGAGTGGTGGCAGAGTAAAGACAGTGAGTGGTTAGCAGAGTAAAGACAGTGAGTGGTGAGCATGTTGCGCAGAGTAAAGACAGTGAGTGGTGAGCAGAGTAAAGACAGTGAGTGGTGAGCAGAGTAAAGACAGTGAGTGGTTAGCATGTTGCGCAGAGTAAAGACAGTGAGTGGTTAGCAGAGTAAAGACAGTGAGTGGTTAGCATGTTGCGCAGAGTAAAGACAGTGAGTGGTGAGCAGAGTAAGACAGTGAGTGGTTAGCATGTTGCGCAGAGTAAAGACAGTGAGTGGTGAGCATGTTGCGCAGAGTAAAGACAGTGAGTGGTTAGCATGTTGCGCAGAGTAAAGACAGTGAGTGGTGAGCAGAGTAAAGACAGTGAGTGGTTAGCATGTTGCGCAGAGTAAAGACAGTGAGTGGTGAGCAGAGAAAAGACAGTGAGTGGTTAGCATGTTGCGCAGAGTGCAGGCAGTGAATGGTTAGCATGTTGCGCAGAGTAAAGACAGTGAGTGGTTAGCATGTTGCGCGGAGTAAAGACAGTGAGTGGTTAGCATGTTGCGCAGAGTAAAGACAGTGAGTGGTGAGCAGAGTAAAGACAGTGAGTGGTTAGCATGTTGCGCAGAGTGCAGGCAGTGAATGGTTAGCATGTTGCGCAGAGTAAAGACAGTGAGTGGTTAGCATGTTGCGCAGAGTAAAGACAGTGAGTGGTGAGCAGAGTAAAGACAGTGAGTGGTTAGCATGTTGCGCAGAGTAAAGACAGTGAGTGGTGAGCAGAGTAGACAGTGAGTGGTTAGCATGTTGTGCAGAGTAAAGACAGTGAGTGGTGAGCAGAGTAGACAGTGAGTGGTTAGCATGTTGTGCAGAGTAAAGACAGTGAGTGGTGAGCAGAGTAAAGACAGTGAGTGGTTAGCATGTTGCGCAGAGTAAAGACAGTGAGTGGTGAGCAGAGTAAAGACAGTGAGTGGTTAGCATGTTGCGCAGAGTAAAGACAGTGAGTGGTTAGCATGTTGCGCAGAGTAAAGACAGTGAGTGGTTAGCATGTTGCGCAGAGTAAAGACAGTGAGTGGTGAGCATGTTGCGCAGAGTAAAGACAGTGAGTGGTTAGCATGTTGCGCAGAGTAAAGACAGTGAGTGGTTAGCATGTTGAGCAGAGTAAAGACAGTGAGTGGTGAGCAGAGTAAAGACAGTGAGTGGTTAGCATGTTGCGCAGAGTAAAGACAGTGAGTGGTTAGCATGTTGAGCAGAGTAAAGACAGTGAGTGGTGAGCAGAGTAAAGACAGTGAGTGGTTAGCATGTTGCGCAGAGTGCAGGCAGTGAATGGTTAGCATGTGGCGGCGCGCAGAGACTACAGAGATCATTAGCATAACAAGAACAACCAAAAGCCATTTTCCCCTTTGTTTCAGCTAAGCAGCTGTCATTTGCGTTTGTGGATTCTTCTATGCTAATTTTTTTTGGGGGGACAATTTTTCCAACAATAAGCAGTGGGGCAGGAACAGAGAAGCTTTCAGGGCCCCGAGCCCCCGCCGCGCGATGCTAACAATGAGTTTCTGCTGCGAGCAAACACACCGCGGCCTTATAATCCCCCGCAATGCCTCACACACACGTACCTCACACACACACACACCACACACCACACACACCACACACACACACACACACACACACACACACACACACTGAGGCTGCTGCACATTAATCAAGATATTAATCAGCGGGGGCATCATGGGGAAGTTTCACAATCAAATAAATGGTCATTCTGGATTTACTACTTTTACTCAAGTACAAGATCTGAGTACTTCTACTTTTACTCAAGTACAAGATCTGAGTACTTCTACTTTTACTCAAGTATAAGATCTGAGTACTTCTACTTTTACTGAAGTACAAGATCTGAGTACTTCTACTTTTACTGAAGTACAAGATCTGAGTACTTCTACTTTTACTGAAGTACAAGATCTGAGTACTTCTACTTTTACTCAAGTACAAGATCTGAGTACTTCTACTTTTACTCAAGTATAAGATCTGAGTACTTCTACTTTTACTGAAGTACAAGATCTGAGTACTTCTACTTTTACTCAAGTACAAGATCTGAGTACTTCTACTTTTACTCAAGAACAAGATCTGAGTACTTCTACTTTCACTGAAGTAGGCATGTGGTGCAGTGGATAGAGCCTTGGTATGGGGATCAGATTAGACACTTCACCCCAAATTGCTCCTGTGGGGATTGCCCACAGTATTGAGTATGTAAGTCGCTTTGGATAAAAGCTTCTAACATGTAAAAGTACAAGAGAGAGTACTTCTACTTTCACTCAAGTACAAGATCTGAGCACTTCTACTTTCACTCAAGTACAAGATCTGAGTAGTATGCACCTAGCACTGGCTGCTAACTACATAGCAAAAGTTAGAGGTGGAAAAAGTACTCGAATACTTTATTTCAGTAAAAGAAGATAAACTCTGGTCTGAAAATACTCCATTACAGGTAAAAGTCAAGTTTAAAATGTTACTTATGCAGGTGTACAGAAGTACTGTTAGCTAATTATTATATTACATGTATTATTAGTGACCCTTATGTATTAGTTTCTGCAGATGTTGCATGGTTTATTTCCTCCACAAATTCAACCCTGCTGATGTTCTGAGTATGCATACTTGTTATTAAACTGAAGAAATGTGTTAGAAAATAAATACAATTAAAAAAGATCATTGCTGGGTTGAGATTTTGGCCAAAACCAGGAAATATATTCTGTATTTCTTCAAATTATTGGCATTTTTGGCCCCTGTATTTCAGTTTTTGGTGGCATTTGCTTCCATTTTGCCCCCCTTAGCATCGGTTGTGTTACAGTATGTGTGTGTGTGTGTGTGTGTGTGTGTGTGTGTGTGTGTGTGTGTGTGTGTGTGTGTGTGTGTGTGTGTGTGTGTGTGTGTGGAGGAACAATCCTTTCATTCCGTCTTGACCTCCCCTCTGGCTCCTCTCCTGACGGCTTCATTGTCCGAGTGTTAGAGAAACACTTCCACCTCCAGGTCGCTCGGAGTGAGTGTGTGTGTGTGTGGGTGTGTGTGTGTGTGTGTGTGTGTGTGTGTGTGTGTGTGTGTGTGTGTGTGTGGTGTGTGTGTGTGTGTGTGTGTGTGTGTGTGTGTGTGTGTGTGTGTGTGTGTGTGTGTAATCTCGTTGTTCCTGCTGATAAAAAGCCATTGATTTGGCCCTCAGGGGTCACACACTGACCTCCAAACAGAACCTCCCTTTGTGTTTTCCGTCGCCGCCACACGCTCTGAATCTGCTGCAGAACCTTGGGAAGTTTTTCTGGGCGCTAACCTGGTTTTCTGCTGCCGATGGTGGTCTATTTTTGGGGGGAAGAAGGGGGCCGCTGCTTTATTTTGGATCCTGGTGGCCCCCAGGTCTCCGATAACCCAATTTGAGTTGACTTTGCCCGTTCAGGGAGAGCGGCGGCCCGCGGCTAAACTCTGAGATAATTCAAGAAACACAATGAAGACACACTCTGACACACACACACACACACACTGACACACACCAGTGATAATCTCATCTGTGCTGAAAACTGCAGAATCGATGGCAGACTGTATATTACTACTTTTAGTGAGGTCATTTACATGATTAACACAAAAAATGACTGCTTATTTGGTAAATAAAGTAGAGATAAATAACATAAAAAACACAATGAAGACACACACGTACACTCACACACTCTGAAACACTGACATACACACACACTCTGACACACTGATAATCTCATCTGTGCTGAAAGCCGCAGGATCGATGGCAGACTGTAGAATTACGACTTGTATTGAGATAAACTACATGATTAACACCAAAAAGAATGGGTTATCTGGTTGATAAAGACATTATATTAAACATGAATTAAATATTAAGGGTTTTTGCAACTTCTCCTCACAGGATGCACAGTATTTCTGCAAAAAACACAATATTCTTTACTTTTATATGGTGGCAAACAGTTGCAAACCGTCCCAAAACTCTTACATGCAGCTTCAGAAACGATGCAAATACAAAAACACAAATCCGAAACACATTTGAGTAAAAGCTGCGGATGTTTTCCTCAAGTTGCTGAAGATGTGTCTTCATCTGCTTTTATTTTGGCACATTCGTTTCTGAAGCTGCAGTTCTTTTCTCTTAATGGATGAGTTTTGGGCCATTCACCACCGTAGAAAGTCGTGGATCCTGAGGCGTTCAAAGACCTCATTTAACTTGTAGAGGAGTATTTCTTTAATCTGTAAAATAAAGGCATGAAATCTCCTGAAGTGGAGAAGCAAAATGAAACAGAAGCTGTGTTATTGAAGCTTCCTGCGCTGAATGCTAAACGATGCAAAATGCTAATTGATTTCTGCATGTTTTTAAATAAAGTTTCAGACAGAATGAAGCTGCTGACGTGGATTCATTCTCCAGATAATCAGCCATGACTCTGCCTGCATCATATCACATGTTTCAGGGTGTGTGTGTGTGTGTGTTGTGTGTGTGTGTGTGTGTGTGTGTGTGTGTGTGTGAGAAGCAGGGGCTTGTCTAAACATCTTGTCCTCTGACAGCAGCGGGATTAGAAGCACCTGCCACCACACAAAGGCTGCACACATGAATGAAGGGCACCCCCCTACACACACACACACACACACACACCACACACACACACACACACACACACACACACACCACACACCACACACACACACACACACACCACACACACACACACACACACACACACGCCTCTTGAGATAAACTGCAATTAATGTACAACTCTAGAGGAGGAAACACTTTCTCTGTAGCCATTTAGCCTCGGCTTGCATCGAGAAATAACCTGAAAAAACGTCTAAATTAAAGGAAGTGTCAGATTTAGCAGAAACACTGCATCATGTGACCAAAAACTAGCCAGAATACTATATAAATATTAAATATTAATGTCCAAAATAACAAGGAACTTATTTTTTCTTAATGCATCGGAAAAAATCCAAAGAAAAACCTCTAAAAGGGAAGAAAAATGTGATTTCTGCAGAAATACTGTGAAGAAGAGGTTGTAGAATAACCTCATAAGAAATATTTATCTAATTCTTTAATATAATTACTTGGATCCAGATCCCTTTTTAGTAAAAGTAGTAATACCACAGTCTAAAAGTACTCCATTACAATTTCAAATGAGTTTAAATTCTTCTTTTTGCAGAAGTATTTCCAGTAAATGTACTTAAAGAACCAAAAGTAAAAGTACAAATACATTTATTTTATGTCCACAGTGTAGGAGCGCTAGCCAATAGGAGCGCGAGTGTACCGTTGTGATGTCACCATGTTCCGGAAGTAAACAAAGGAGTCTCTTTAAATGTAAAGGAGTGTGAATACAGTCAGTTCTTCTCTCTCTCTCTCTCTCTCTCCTCTCTCTCTCTCTCTCTCTCTCTCTCTCTCTCTCTCTCTCCTCTCTCTCTCTCTCTCTCTCTCTCTCTCTCTCTCTCTCTCTCTCTCTCTCTCTCTCTCTCTCTCTCTCTCTCGTCACTGAGTTCAAGTTTTCCTAAAAAGCATCCAACAAACCTACATTTTATTTCTCCCAATGAAAGAGATTTTCATACGTTTTCTTGAAAAAGCCTCTCAGGGATTGGGAGGAAGGGGGAGGAAACAGTGGGGGGGGGGGGGGGGGAGCCCCTCGGGGTCTCTCTCCTCCGCACAGCAGGGGGTCCACTGATGGGGGGGGTTAGGGTGTGTGTGTGTGTCCATCACTGAGCATCAGATCAGCAGGAGGGGCAACGTGACAGAACAGTATCTCTACCATGATTTAAGAGGCAGATTTTGGGGGGAAATGGGGGTTTAATTCAACTTTATTTTAATTTTTATAAACCATTTCTTCTTTTTAAACTTCTCTATATAAAAAAATATTTGATTTATGTACTTTTATTTCTCTTGCATGTGTTTTTTCGCCTATAAGATGAATCAGTTTCCATTAAAGATCCTGCAGACGTGCTCTCGTGCAGGAGGTCTCGGTTTCATCAGCTGTCAATCTTAAGAGCTTCCCTGCTGTGAGGCATGAGGAACCGTCCTTCTTTATTTTAACTCCTCGCATCATTCCTGGGTGGTTTCCCCCCTCCTCCTCCTCCTCCTCTCCTCCTCCTCCTCCTCCTCCTCCTCCTCCTCCTGTTTTTGGCTTTTCTGGTCCAGTTCCCATTCATAAGCCCTGGGGTGTTGACAGCTCGATGATCGGGGTGCGTGTCCAGGCTTCTTCCTCCTCTTCTTCCTCTGTTTCTCAGGCGTACAGGTGATATCTGTTGGTTTATGGTGGAGAGCAAACAGTTCAGACGGAGCTCCTTTCATCCTGACTGCAGGTGACGGGGTTAATCTCTCCAAAAGTGGTGAGGAAAGACGAAACGGGACGTCATATTTAGACTTCATGCAGATCAAACGACCAGAAATGTGGAGAATCCAGTCTGTTTTCCAATCCTCATGATCCCTTTTCTTCTTCAATCGCTGAAAAATGTCAAGTGTTGTATCGTTTTTCTTCCTTATTGTTGATAAAAGTATGATAAGGTTTCTCTTCTCCCTCTTTGTTGGGATTGGAATTTTCCATTGACATTAATTAGAGGTTATTTGCTATATAAAAATGCACCAAAGCACCAAAAGCCAAAGGCATTATTGATGGAAACTTGGTAAAAAAAATGCAATGGAAATACCGTTAAAACTGAACCAGTAAATACACATAAACAGGCGTGGGTGAGATTGGGTTTTCCAAGGTTTGTTGCTGTCAATAATGCACCAAAATACAAAAGTATGGCACATTTCCAGGCATGAAAACAGGGTAAAATATACTGGAAACATCCAAATATGATTTTCTCCACTTGAGTTACTTCAGGTTTCTTGGTGGCCTCATTGGTGAGATTGGTTTTTCCCATTGACTCCATGCTGGGGAGGTTTGTTGGTATTTAAAACCCCCCAAAATGCACCAAAATACCAATGAAGTTGGGTTAATTTAAAGGGACGTATTTAGTCGAAATTGGCTCTTTTCTCGTTGGCAAAACAGGACCATCTCTACATATAAAAGACAGTTCTGTATTCCAGTTTTAAAGCAAGTGAAATAAATGGGAGTGAACTAGGACTTTAGGTATTAAAAACATTGATATAGAAAGGTGAGTATTACTAACAAACGGTGCTCAAAATCCAATGAAAAGCCCAGTTAAAGCATCATTACGGCTGGAAAAAGCCCAGATAAGAGAAGTCCAACTCTGCTACGCTTCACCGTGTCCAGTATTTTAATGGTTGTTTGTTTTCGGAGGTCTTGGACGTATTCAGGAACTCTCCAACATTAAATAGGTCGTTTTAGAGTCCTGACTCATAGGCTTAGACTCAAGGCTGAAGGCTATGGACTTTACGGTGAAATAAAGGGTAGGAAATTGCGTCTAAAGGACTTAAACAATCGCTTGCATTTTCAGGTGAGTGTTAATGAAAAACGTGCACAAAATCCAATGAAAAGCCGAGTGAAAGCATCATTACGGCTGGAAACCCCAGATAAAGACAGAGAGATGTTTATCAGAGCTTCACCGTGTCCAGTATTTTAAAGGCTGCTTGTTTTTGGAGGTATTGGATGTAATCATGAACTCTCCAACATTCGTTCAAACATCCTGAGACATAGGATTAGACTCAAGGCTGAAGGCTATGAACTTCACGGTGAAATAAAGGGTAGGAAATTGCGTCTAAAGGATTTAAACAATCGCTTGGATGAATTTCCACGAAGTCTATTATCAAATCGACCATTTTCAGGTGAGTATTAATGAAAAAACATGCACCAAATCCCAGTGAAAGCATCATTACGGCTGGAAACCCCAGATCAAGACAGAGAGATGTTTACCAGAGCTTCACCGTGTCCAGTATTTTAAAGGCTGCTTGTTTTTCGAGGTTTCAGACGTTTTCATGAACTCCCCAACATTGCATAAGCAGTTCAAATATCCTGAGACATAGGATTAAGCTCAAGCTATGAACTTTACGGGGACATACATGTAGAAAGTGGCGTCTAGAGGACTTCAACAATCGCCTGCATGAATTTCCACGAAGTCTATCATCAAAACGACCATTTTCAGGTGAGTGTTAATGAAAACCATGCAAAAAATCAATGAAAAGCATCATTACGGCTGGAAAAAGCACGAGGGATGATGTTTATCAGAGCTTCACCGTGTCCAGTATTTTAAAGGCTGCTTGTTGTCGAGGTTTGGACGTTGTGAGGAACTCTCCAACATGCTTGTGTAGTTTAAGTGTCCTGAAACAGAGCCGCAGATCCACAGATTTCTGCTGTTTTCCCTCAGATATGGTTATTGGGAGGTTTGAAAGGCGACTCTGCGTGACCAAAGGTCTGTTGGGCTTTCTTTTGGAGGTCTGTATCTACGGCCACAGAGAAAACAAGAGCGTGAAACGAAAGCCTTTCTCCAAACGAAACCCTGGCGCTGATGAAGTCAAAAAAGATAATCCTCCTCGGATTAACGTCTCACAGTTTTGGACGCCGTCGACACTTTCCAAGGCCGAAGATCTGGGGTTCAAACCCGAGGCGCTGGGCTTTTATTTCAGACACCTGCAGCATGACGAGGGTCGCCAGCTGGTCCCTATCTCACCGGGTATATCAGGGAATATCAGCAGGAAATTGAGCCGCTGATGATGTTTTCTTTTGGAGACACCCATCAGATACTCAACACATGTGGTAACAATGTCCTCAAAGTGTATTTAAAGCAAGAACAGGCAAAATACTAAAGAAAACATTGGAGAATTTGGGGAGAAATCACTTTTTACTCCATATCTCTGCATATATCTGCCATTGTGAGAAGATAGAGTTCTTTAATTGGGTTGTTTTTAACCGTGTTCAAGAAAAGACTCCAAAATAACATTTGTATATGATATTTAAAACAGTCAATAGTCCAAGACCAAACTTATTATCTCCCATGTGAGTTATATAAGCGAGGTTTGAAATCCACCAAACTGTTGATGGATTTCAAACCTCGCTTATATAACTTATATAAGTCAGATTTGTTGGTCCTTTTATGCAATATTTGGCTAGTTTTGGAATGGGAAACTACATTAGTTGGCTTTAAATGGTTTTTCCTTTAAAAAAACATCATGTATTCAGGAACTTCGTGTATATTTTGGCTCTAAGTTTGTAGGTCTGGTTTGCATGTTGTATCTACGAGTGTAAAAAAGGTTATTCGGCCTCTTCTTGTTTGCATTGCATTTTGAAAAATGTCCTTCAAGCATGTTTGTAGATGTCCAATATGCTCCAAAATCTAATAAGATCTACCTGAGCCATTGGTTCACTTTTCCACCAAGTTTTATGAAAATGGGGCTTCTGGTGTTTTTTGTAATCCAGCTGACAAAGCAACAAACCAACCAAAAACACAACCATCTTTACAGAAAGTGACTCCTTATTTCGTTCATTTCTTGTGTCTTGCATTGAACGATCGTCTCTCTACCCATAAAGCAGCTTTCCTACCACCTGCGACGTGATTATGTCTTTCAGGCTCGTTTGGAGACATTTAATTGGATCTTTGAGCCCATGACGAGTCAGTGGGTTAAAAGTCATCAGGCGTCGTGTAGAAGTGGGCGTTTGTTTTGTTGTGTACTTGTAAACATGAAACCAACCCCCCTTTGTGTGTTTGGTACTTACTGATCCAGGATCTGCTCTACTGATGACTGCAGATCACCATTGTTGAGACTGGTTTGTCCCGGAGGCCTTGAACGCCACGTAACACGCTGCCAATCTGAAAAGGAAACACAGGTTTAATCAGACTTTCTGATAACGCAACGGATTCTGTTGGATTCAGAGAAAAAGGGGAGGCTTCAGGGTACAGAAAACAACATTTCACAATCATTTAAGTGTTGTTTTCAAGGGGTTGAAGACAGGCAACAGGTGTTACAATACTATTCTGGTACCCTGTATTAAAGCACGGGAAGATAGATCAGTTTTACTTGAAATGTTTTCCTAATGAAAAGTTCTGGATCCTGCTGCAAAAGCTTCAGATTTAGCAGGACACCAAAAAGACTTGGTTAAGGTAAAGGAAAGGTTGTGTTTTTGTGGTAAAAGCCATCAATCCAGGAGTCAGTGGTGAACTATAAGAAAGATAATCGTACAAAAAACGAGGCCAAACTGCAAGTAAGAGCACAATTTCTTAAAAAACACCTAAAGTACGTTACGTTAGATGTGAAAAACAATGCGTTAGTCATGTCTGCTTCAAACTGGTTTTGGTTTTAAAGTTCTGGTTCGAAGGGTAAAGTAGATTTAAAGTGGTAAAAGCCATCAATCCAGGAGTCAGTGGTGAAATAAAGAAAGATAATCGGATAAAAACTGACGTTAAATTGCAAGTAAGAGCACAATTTCTTCAACACCGGCGGTACAAAAAACACGTTTTCAGCCAATGTGAAAAACAATGTGTATATCAGATCTACACCAAACGTTTAGGTTCTTCTTTCACCAACGCTGCACCTTTCCACCAAATGTCATGACACTCAGGCCCGTAGTTTTTCTGTGAAAGCCGACAAACTGAACCACAACCGTCTAGAGTAGAGTAGGGCTATTAATCACACGCTAAAAGAGCATTTTATTGTCTGGTTGAGGTATTTCTCTTGAAACCCAGACCTCGGGGCAGTGGGTGTCCATAATTTATGTATAGTTCAAGCTGTTAAATGCAAAGGGAGCTCTTCACAAACATTATTAATCGGCCCTCCATTCTCACAGAGCCGGAGACAATGGGTGTAATGAATCCCGGCACATGGAGCTTGGGAACGTACAGTAATCATCCATCATCGTCTGAAAGCATTGTCACGAGCTGAGGAGGGATCTGGGAACCTCAACTGGGAGAAAGCAGCTGGTCCAAAAGTACACACTTTACTCAAGTAGAACTACAGATACTCGTGTTTAAAAATACTCTGGTGAAAGTAGAAGTACTGACTAAACTTCTTTACTCAAGTAAAAGTAAAGAACTTTGAAATGTACTAAAGTAAAAAGTACCCATAACTAGCAGCTGTTTTAAAG
Organism: Dissostichus eleginoides; assembly: GCA_031216635.1. Classification (NCBI taxonomy): domain Eukaryota; kingdom Metazoa; phylum Chordata; class Actinopteri; order Perciformes; family Nototheniidae; genus Dissostichus; species Dissostichus eleginoides. The sequence goes on along the minus strand of CM062287.1, from coordinate 12,738,378 downwards.
AGTACCTGACCTCCCTTTATATTAATAGAACAATAATGTCATTGTTAGCTAATGAATGTTCCATGCTGAACAACGGCAACATGACAACGTTTTCATTGGTCCCTCTTCTTTAGAGAAGACCAGGAAATGATGGATACACGGATCGTGTTCAAATCAATAGGCACGCAATGACTCTAAATAATAATGATCACGCCACCAAACACACATTCAGACTAAAGGAACCAGCCTGTTTGGAACATGGAAGAAGTAGAAAGTACAGGTATTTGGGTTCAACATGGAAGAAGTAGAAAGTTCAGGTATTTGAGTTCAACATGTAAGAAGTAGAAAGTACAGGTATTTGGGTTCAACATGTAAGAAGTAGAAAGTACAGGTATTTGGGTTCAACATGTAAGAAGTAGAAAGTACAGGTATTTGTGTTCAACATGTAAGAAGTAGAAAGTACAGGTATTTGTGTTCAACATGGAAGAAGTAGAAAGTACAGGTATTTGGGTTCAACATGGAAGAAGTCAAAGTAAAAAGTCGTCAGAAAAATAAGTAGTGGAGTAAAGTACTGATACCTTGTACAGTAACAAAGTATTTGTACTCCACTAAGTTCATATTAAACTATGCAATACCCTCCCATTATTATTTAATTACGCTGTACATTTAAATAAATATTGTTGTTTTCAGCATTAATGTCATTATTCATTTTGTAACGCTACTGTATTTAGTGCCATATACTTATTTTTAAATATGTTTCGGTGTCATTTATTCTGGAACTATTTGCATATTTCTACTTTAAATGTTTTTGTAAATATTTTTGTTTTATTGTAAATAGAGGAACTGTTACGAATTCCAATTTTACCCCATGATAAACTAAATAAAAAATCATTTACCAATCCACGAAAAATCAGCAAATAAAACATTGACGTTTTTCCTAAATCTTCGCTTTCTGTGGTTCAGTTGGGGACTACTTTAAACGGCGGATTAATCCACATTTTGGAAGGAAATTAAGTAAATGTAAACTCCGCTAATAATGGGGATTGTTGCATTTATTGGGGACTACTTTCAGGGGCAGATGGAGCTACATTTTGGACGATTTATGAGCGATTAAGTTAAACTCCGGAAACAGAGCTCTTTCGTCAGCGTTATTTAAATATGAGATACTGTGACTCTTCCTTCAGTGCAGAGCTCATCAGGGACCTGTCAGAAGTTTCTTTTTAACCGTCTCCTGGCGTGATCCCAGACCTGCATTGAACGCCTCTTTGATGCAAACATCGCCTGTTCTTTCCCTGCACCTGGGAGATCTGTAAAGGCATGAAACTATACGGTGAGTCAGAAAGTGGAGCAGCGATTCCTCCCGTTGTTTCTGCAGGTATTGATGTGAGTGCTTTTGAAATATCAAAGCGTCTGATCCAGAAATAAAGTGATGCCGTCGCTCTTTCATGCGCCGTCACTCATTAGGCAGAAAGGAGTCTTTGTGCTAGACTGGTTTTAAAGTCTTTACAATGCGTTACCACGTGAGACCTCAGCCGCTCAAAGGCTATGCAAATTGCAGCGTGTACATCTCGGGATGAAAGAGAAGTGTTTTAAAACTTTTCTCTCCGTGTGACAGGTGAAATATTTATCCAGGGAGAGTCAAAGGCGGCCTATCGTGTTTGACAAAAGCTATTGAAGCGCTGACAAGCCTTAGCACAGCACGGCTCAGGAAAAAAGGCTTGTAAGCGATTGAAAGTGAGACAAACGGGGATAAAAGGAGGGAGATTTATGGGCCATACGTGGCGTAATCTGCGCTTTCTCTCAAAGAATCTCCGCTCTCACGCTGGGCAGCAACGCTTGACTTCTCCCTCCTATCTGATAGCCTTTCTCCTTTTACACGGCCTCTTTATGGCCTCTGAAAGGAGACAAAGTGCCCTCACCTGACCTGACCTGACGCCAGCTCTACAGTCTAACATCAGCTAAACAGGATATCCTGTGAAAACACCTGCAGCTCATTCTCAGCCTTTAGAGAGGAGTTATCGCTGCTAACGCTACACCGCCAATTCTTCTGCTGGAACAACGATTATCGGCAGAATCACCTGAAGAGAAGCACCTGTAACCTGTAACCTGTGACACTGAGGCTGAGCCAGATAACACACACACACACACACACACACACCACACACACACACACACAC
>CM062287.1:12716222-12733722 GCA_031216635.1 Dissostichus eleginoides | reverse complement strand
GAGAGCTGAAACTAACACGCGTTCTGCAAATGAACTTCTTTAAGAGAAGGGCTTAAGGTGTGTGTGTGTGTGTGTGTGTGTGTGCGTGCATGCGTGCGTGCGTGCGTGCGTTGCGTGCGTTGCGTGCGTGCGTGCGTGCGTGCGTGCGTGCGTGCGTGCGTGCGTGCGTGCGTGCGTGCCTGCCTGCGTGCGTGCGTTGCGTGCGTTGCGTGCGTGCGTGCGTGCGTGCGTGTAGAGCAAAACGGAGGTCATTGTATTTGGGCCAAATGGTGAGACCCTTCCGTTGACCCGGGTTCCCCCGTATGCGAAACCCATGGTCACAAATCTGGGCGTCAAAATGGACAGTGCTTTTAAATGAGATAAACAGATGAACTCTGTGGTTCAGTCCAGGTTTTATCACCTGAGGCTCCTGTCCAAAATTAAACCGGTTTGATCCTTCTTAGACTTTGAGCGTGTTATTCATGCCTTTGTTTCTACGCGTCTAGATTACTGAAATGCACTTTATGCCGGCCTAAACCAGACCTCGCTGGCCCGCCTGCAGCTGGTACAAAACGCTGTGGCTCGGCTGCTTACAGGAACACACTTATAACACCTATTCTGGCTTCCTGTCCATTTTAGAGTTCATTTTAAGATGTTATTGTTTGTTTTTAAATCGCTCAATGGGCTGGCCCCTCAGTACATCTCCGACCCCCTACAGGTGTACACCCCTCAAGGGCTTTGAGGTCGGCTGATCAGCTGCTGCTGGTAGTCCCTAAAACCAAGAAAAAGACCAGGGGAGACCGAGCCTTCTCAGCGGTAGCCCCCAGGCTCTGGAACGACCTGCCCCCCTCATGTCAAATTGTCGCCCACCCTCCAAACGTTTAAGTCCCGCCTAAAGACCCACCCCTTTTCCCTCGCTTTCGAGTCAGTCTGAGCTATGCTTTATCGATTTTTATGCTTTTATTGTCTGTCCATAGCCAGTATGTATGTAGTGTCTCTACTTTAAAGAGTCCTCTCCTGCTGATGTTCAGGTGTATATCAGTGTGTAGTGTCTCTACTTTAAAGAGTCCTCTCCTGCTGATGTTCAGGTGTATATCAGTGTGTAGTGTCTCTACTTTAAAGAGTCCTCTCCTGCTGATGTTCAGGTATATATCAGTATGTAGTGTCTCTACTTTAAAGAGTCCTCTCCTGCTGATGTTCAGGTGTATATCAGTATGTAGTGTCTCTACTTTAAAGAGTCCTCTCCTGCTGATGTTCAGGTGTATATCAGTATGTAGTGTCTCTACTTTAAGAGTCCTCTCCTGCTGATGTTCAGGTGTATATCAGTGTGTAGTGTCTCTACTTTAAAGAGTCCCTCCTGCTGATGTTCAGGTGTATATCAGTATGTAGTGTCTCTACTTTAAAGAGTCCTCTCCTGCTGATGTTCAGGTGTATATCAGTATGTAGTGTCTCTACTTTAAAGAGTCCTCTCTGCTGATGTTCAGGTGTATCTCACTATGTAGTGTCTCTACTTTAAAGAGTCCTCTCCTGCTGATGTTCAGGTGTATCTCAGTATGTAGTGTCTCTACTTTAAAGAGTCTTATGATGTTTTTATAACATAATGTACCGTGGAAACTCTCCTGATTTACACAAAGAGTACAAACTGAAGTCCACGAACACCTCGCTCCTCATGAACCCCCCTCCCCAAAAAAAGTACAATCCTCCTTTCTAACCACGGCAACAGCGAGGCATGCATATCTAACTCTGCGTCTGGGGGCCGTGGCACTTATTTGGCATCGAACTCCAACCCAATATCCATTTTTTAACGACACATGCATAATCGGAGGGCGATTCCCAGGCAGTTAGGGTCATTTTAAAGAGTTTAGGGCGGGAAACAAAGCGCGGCGTCACGCCTGTTAGCCGCAGATTCATCAGACGGGAAGATTGGCAGCCATGCAGCGGGAAACAGAATTAAAAAGCACTTCTTTCACCGTTTACTGCTCCGACCTCTGTTCCCCGGACAAAGGGATGAAGACGAGGCTTTGTGCTGAAGAAGGAGAATATTTCCATCATTGATCAGCAGGACAAAGATTTAGAGAGGCGTGTAGCAGAGACACACAACCAGAGAGAAACCTCCGTCTCACCGCGGGGGGGCGTATTACTGTATTCTGCTTTATTAGAGGCGCTTTAACGTCAGAAAAACCAAAAAACTACAGATACTGATTCTAAAAGTGAAAATATGGTAAGAAAGAAAGTAGATAATGGAGATTTTAAGGTTTTAACTGTTATAAAATGCATGTTTTGGGCTCTTTTCTTATGTTATGTGCATCTGGTGACGTAAATAAACCTTTTTTCACTCTTTTTTCAAGACATTTCTAATAAAATATTGGGTTTTTTACCAAGAAAGCATATGTTTTTATGGAATAAGATGCGTCTTTGTCACCTGACAGACCGACAGGAGAGAATTAAACAGGATTAAAGTAAAGAAATAACAAGAAGAAGGAGATTTAATTCAAATCTAGGTAACAAATTCAACCCCTAGTAGATTTACTGCGTATATTTCACAAATTAAGAATCTAAATATTTTACTGTCTGTCACTTATTCGTAATATTTACTTATAAAGCATCTGGTTGCCTATATCACGTACAATGTGTTGGAGCTGCTAGCCAATAGGAGCGCGAAAGTTCCGTAGTGATGTCACTATATTCCGAACTTTGGGATTTTATGCCTTTGCAGCCCGTTGACATGCACTCACGTTTTTAGGGCCTCTTTAAATTACTGTAAATTTGTAATTACACATGTATATTTTTCTACTTTCTTGTTTCCTTCTAGACTTGCCTTGTCTTTTTATTCTGCTGCAACGCAAACATTTTCCCAAATTGGGATCAATAATCCATGAAGTATCCCGATAAACATTCATCTGTTTGTCATCTTGCAATCTACTTATTTATCTAAATAGTTCTCACCGCAATAAACCGTATTTAATTATGTCTTAATGTACATTATTTAATTTGATATTCTGTTCTTGTACATATCATATTCTATCTACATGGATAAAGACTTCTTGCACTACTTTGTATTTATTCTAATGTTGCGTTGTGGGAGGAGCTCAGGTCAGAAGCGTTTCACTGCCATGTCTACCCTGCAGCTGCCGAGCACATGATGATAACACCTTTGAATCTGATTAAAGTACTTCTTATCTTATTCTGTCAAATAGACTCTTGATGAACCGTGATGCGTTCAAGGATCAGGAGAGAAGGAGGCTAACTGAGGACACTAACAAGCTCCTTCAGGACAATACGGAGCAACATGGGAACCACAGAGTACACACACACACACATACACAGGGAGCTTTGTGGGGGGATGTCGCACGGCCCCCCTGCTGTGCTTCACACTGCGAGATGGGACATGGCATGACTGGGAGCACAATAATGTGTGTGTGCATGTATGTCTTTTATGTTCTTTCTTTTAATGTACTCCTGACCCACACACACCACACACACACACACACAACCACACACACACACACTCTGGCCCCCCGCTGGGCTCCTATCAGCGTCAGAGAGTGAATCTGAGCGCTCAGGCAGAAGTAACGCCTTCAAATCTCTGCACTGACCCTGACGCACAATAACCTGCATTAATTACTGGCGCATGCACTCTCAGGACCCCACCCCCCCCAACACACACACACACACACACACGAACACACATGAGAGATGTGGTCTCTGACAGATGAAGCGTTTCGGGGTGATGTGCAGCACGAGGCCACGGACACATGCTTCACTCTTCTAGCCAACCAGACCTCAAACACAACACGTGATGTTCAAGTGCTCCAAGGACTGTCAGAATTCTGTTATTTTTCCACCTTTAGCTTAGCGGTGGTGACGTGAAGTCATGTGACCGTGCTATAGTTCCTTTATAGCCCAACATTAGCCTCCTTTAGCTTAGCGGTGGTGACGTGAAGTCATGTGACCATGCTGTAGTTCCTTTATAGCCCAACATTAGCCGCCTTTAGCTTAGCGGTGGTGACGTGAAGTCATGTGACCGGGCTGTAGTTCCTTTATAGCCCAACATTAGCCACCTTTAGCTTAGCGGTGGTGACGTGAAGTCATGTGACCGGGCTGTAGTTCCTTTATAGCCCAACATTAGCCTCCTTTAGCTTAGCGGTGGTGACGTGAAGTCATGTGACCGTGCTGTAGTTCCTTTATAGCCCAACATTAGCCGCCTTTAGCTTAGCGGTGGTGACATGAAGTCATGTGACCATGCTGTAGTTCCTTTATAGCCCAACATTAGCCGCCTTTAGCTTAGCGGTGGTGACATGAAGTCATGTGACCGTGCTGTAGTTCCTTTACAGCCCAACATTAGCCGCCTTTAGCTTAGCGTTTTTTTTGGAAAAATAAGTCACAATATGGGTTACTCTCTGATAAATCTGCACAAGTCATTCTTTTAACTATGGAAATAGTGCAAATGTCAACATTTGCACTATTTCTTAACATTTAGGATGTTTTTTGGTTAATTCTGGACTGAATTGATGTTTTGCATTGATTGAAATTGATATCAAGAGACATTTTTGCGAATATTATCCAAATAATGTGTGCACTGTGCGTGTGTGTGTGTGTGTGTGTGTGTGCATGTGTGTGTGTGGTGTGTGTGCATGTGCGTGTGTGTGCGTGCGTGTGTGTGTGTTTGTGTGTGTGTGTGTGTGTGTGAGAGTGTGTGTGTGTTATCAGCACAATTAGTGAGTTAATCTGACATAACGAGCGGATAATCAGAAGCCTTTGTTTTAAACTGAGCTTTCTAACAAACACGTCGGCAGTGACCTGGAAAACACACAATGCAGACTTTTAACTTAACACAACGCTGCGTTCACTGACGTCAACAAGTGCTCATTAGACACACACACACACACACACACACACACACACACACACACAGGTTCCCAGGCCTCAGAGAGATTTGATTGGATCAATACGCACTTTTTTCAGAAAACTGGGATTTGTAGAATCCATGATTAATTAAAAACGTTTCTTTGGGAGGTTTACTAACTCAGTGTGAGTAGAGGAAGCTTTAACACATGACCTTCCTCTTGCACATTGATTGTTCTCGTTACTAGTGTTTATATTTATGTTTTTAGGAGGACTTTCAGATCTTCTCCCCGTGCAAAAGTTGGAGAAGTCTAAACAAAGCGACTCATATTGATTTTGCCGGTGGATTTGACTTCTTGCTAAAGGTGTTAAAATGTATGTTTTCCGGGGACCTTCCATGCATTCAAAAGTTGAGATTTAGGCACAGAATCTTATTTAAATCAGTAAGTATCTGGAGCTTTCTCTTCTAGGACATGATCTTCATCTTACAGGATGACTTTTCTTGTTCAAATGTACATGTTCTGAGCACTTTAAGTTCTCCTTATGCATGCAAAAGTTGGAGAAGTCTAAACAAAGCGATTTCTTCTTACTAGTGTTTAAATCTAAGTGTCTTGGAGGACTTCAGGGACTTCTCATGCACGCAAAAGTTGAGATTTAAGTGTAAAAAGCTCTGTGAATCTTCCCATTCCCTCCGATAACTCCGCCTCCCTGCAGTTTTCCAGTTTGGGAATTCTTTGTTAAAGTCCCGTTAGCAGAGGGTGAGGACGATGAGTTCAGGAACAAAGGCAGCAGTTAGCGAACACGGCGCTGCGTGCTGCAGGGACAGAGTGCATTGTGGGAAAGTGTGCAGACAGGGGGGGTCTGAATTATCATAATGAGGGGCCACGGCGCTGGGGGGGGAATTGGCAGCCATTTCCAAAAAGTGATATGATGAAGCGTCAACAATAGAAACTGCTCTTTGTTCAGACTCAGAGTCACTGTCCGTGAAGATGTTCCAGGAACCGTCAGAACGCGAGGGAACAAGAGTGAAAAGAGTCTCTGCAGAACCAGACTGAAAAGAGTCTCTGCAGAACAAGAGTGAAAAGAGTCTCTGCAGAACATGACTGAAAAGAGTCTCTGCAGAACCAGAGTGAAAAGAGTCTCTGCAGAACCAGAGTGAAAAGAGTCTCTGCAGAACCAGAGTGAAAAGAGTCTGCAGAACCAGAGTGAAAAGAGTCTCTGCAGAACCAGAGTGAAAAGAGTCTCTGCAGAACCAGAGTGAAAAGAGTCTCTGCAGAACCAGAGTGAAAAGAGTCTCTGCAGAACATGACTGAAAAGAGTCTCTGCAGAACCAGAGTGAAAAGAGTCCCTGCAGAACCAGAGTGAAAAGATTTCTGCAGAACCAGAGTGAAAAGAGTCTCTGCAGAACCAGAGTGAAAAGAGTCTCTGCAGAACCAGAGTGAAAAGAGTCTGCAGAACCAGAGTGAAAAGAGTCTCTGCAGAACCAGAGTGAAAAGAGTCTCTGCAGAACCAGAGTGAAAAGAGTCTCTGCAGAACCAGAGTGAAAAGAGTCTCTGCAGAACCAGACTGAAGGAGGAAGAGCAGGGAGAACATGTGTTGGTTTGGTTTTAAATGATCGTTTTGGGGTTAATTTAGGATTTTCTTGGATATTAATCACAAGAATTGAGTCGTATTTTGAAGAACGTCATCGTTTGGGTTCAAATCTTCCAATGAAAGTGATTTTTGGGACCCAGTCATACCATATTGCAAAAGCACTTTATTTATACGTTGATTTTGTATTTAATGAACCTGCTGTTTCCTGATATATGATTATGTTTTACACTAATGCACGCCTGGAAGTCCCTTTTATGTCCGACTGTGCAACACATAGGCTTAAAAACGAATCATAGCTTTGGGTTGAATCATGATCAGATGAAACATATCCCTTTAATTGATTGGATATGATTTGACCCCCAAACGACTGCCCAGTGTTTGTGATTTATGATCAAAAATGGTGACGTTAAACCAATATTAGGACTTAGATGTCATTATTTAACCCCAAAGTTATGATTTTAGTGGAACATACTGCTTTTATTTCATGATTTCAACCCAAAATGATGACTTGTTTGCAAAGTTATGACTACAATCTTGTGATTTACAAACTAAATGAATTAACTAATTATATTTTAAACCTCAATTCTGACTTAAATGTCATGAAAAAACCCTCAAATTCCTCCTCGACCTGTCGTCAGAATTGAGGATTGAAATCTAAATCTGCAATCGAGGCTTTTGTCACGCAGGGGGTCTTTAACACACACACACACACACACACACACACACACACACACACAGCTTTATTTGTTGTTGTTGTTGTGTTTGTTGTTGTTGTTGTGAAAGCATCAGTCTGGAGGATAATCTGTTTTAATGCGCAGACTTCCTCACAAACAGATCAGTTTCCCTGCAGCAGACGGAGGATTAACTCTCATTGGTTTACACACAGGAGACTGGTCACATGTTGATGTCAATACAAACTAAAACAATAACAGAAGTAAATAGAGCTTTGAATTCATTAATAAGTAAATATATTAATGAATAATACATAAATAGAGCTTTGACTACATTATTGGTTCCTTCAATCATTCTTTTAATAAACAAATAAAATAATAATGAATAATTAAAATCCTCCTTAAACGAAGTCTCAAGCCAGTGGAGCTGTGGGAACGTGCTGAAATAAATAAAACACACTAACAGGTGTCGACAACGTAAATCAACGCTGGACTCCACCCGGGGATTCATTAAAGTGAGGCGCCCCTGCTGATCAAATCAGACGCTCCTCATCAGATTAAAGATAAGCTTTCATTAAAGGTTTTATCACTTAATTCTCACAACGCCTTTAACAACACATCAGAGGCCTGTACGACGAAGCCGGATGTTCTCTTAGCGAGCTAACTTCAGGGAAAACTCGGGGTCTCCGGTCCTACGACGCTGGTTCTCTTCTTAGGGCTAGATCTCCATGGTAACTGATGCTGAGCGGCTAGCCTGGTCCGGAGCAGGTTAGGTTCCAGGCTAAGAGATCAAGTCAGTGAAAGCACCGCCTGCTGACCAATCAGAGCTCAGTGTGCGGAGTTTAAAGCGATCAAGTCATATTACAGGAGAAAGGAAATACAGAGAAACTGCCGTCGCAGGAAAGACGGCCGGCAAAAATCACCGACTGTGTGAACCTGAACATGAATAGAATATCACCTCCCATCTTCAGAGCAATCTGACTATTATAACATTAGCGTTAAGAAAGCTTAAATATCTGCCACAACACAAGTAACCGGATCAAAGTGACATTACGTACAGTCCACTGTGAGTGCAGACGTGGATGTGTCCCATTATCATTCATATCACATCATATCACATCATAATGTATCATATATCTCCTTATCTGAGTCAGCTGAGCCGGATCTGGCCGTGCAACACTCACAGTGTCACATACTGTCTGCAGAAGGATTATTTTAAGCAACACATTAAGTTGAGGAAACACTCGAGTCAAATGTAATGAAAGTCAGATCGTGTCTTAGACGGGGCAGTGATATCATAAACCTGTTAATGGACGCATTCAAACACTTGTTCTGTTACCAGCTGTATTCACCTGCAGCTGCAGCTATGTGGCTTTGATCCTGGATCAAGTGTTTGAGTCATGGATGTTTAAAGTTTAACTTCTTCATATTTGTCTAATATTATAGTTCACTTTTCATTCAGGAAGTATGACGCTGCGCTGTCAGTGCGCTTCTCCATGTTTGTGATTGGTCGAATGCTCCAAATACCACTCCTTTCATGTGAACGCGCCCCTAACTAGAGAGGGCACGGCTGGCTTGAGCGATCCACTTGATAACCAGCGTCGTAGGACCGCTTAGTGAGAGCGCGTATGTTTTGGATTAGGCCAACCGGCTAACTCAAACATATCCAGGTTATGATGAACCGGCTTCGTCGTACAGGCCTCTGATTTAAAGACAGATTTCCTGATCTGACCATTTCTACTAATGGGAGATACTGCGCGATGTTTACAGATGTTATTATACACATATTAAAGTATGCATGGCTAGTTTTCAGGTGTTTTTAAGGTGTTTTCAGGTGTATTTAAGGTGTTTTCACGTGTTTTGAGGTGTTATAAATGTGTTTTAAGATGTTTTATAGGTGTTTTAATGTGTTTTTAAGGTGTTTTCAAAACCTAGGAAAGTTGCACGAGTTTCACTTTTAAATGTTGTACAAATTCAAACTGTTGTGAAAAACGGAGCCTTTGCTAGTCGGTCAAACACTTGACTCTTTAAGGGATTCAAACCTTTTTTCAGACTGCTGCAGGATTTGAAACGAGGTGATATTGGACCGTTTCTTTGTTGCACCGTTCAAAACTTTGATCATTGGATGATCTGAGACTCCTGCAGGGTTTGAACCTTAGATTTTTGGAGCTTATAAACATCAAACTGTTGCATTACTGACTGGATCTCTGCAGGAAATGAACCTGGACCCATTGCATTGAGTCTTTTCCAGTCTCTTCTCTCAATGGAAACAGTTTTTAATCTCTCTCTCTGCTTTGAAAGGATGTTCCTCCTCTCTAGTTATGGAGTTGTGAGTCTGAGAGTCACAAACACCTCAGTGACTTTTGTGCAGCTTTGATCTGAGATTACTTTCATAAATATCTGGCGGTACATCTGCAGCGCGCTTTGTTTCTGCTGAAGCCCTGCAGCGACACAATGAGGATGGAAACATGGAAACTCTACCCTGCGCTGCTTTAACTCCATCTAAGCAAGGCGGCTTTTGTAAAGCGCGGCACAAAGGCGCTCTGTTGAAGGCGCAGAGGTGCATTTTCACCTTTTAAGTGAGGACACCAGATACCTGCCTTTTCCCCGGCTGTTTAGTTTGAGGACAAACTTTCTTTCTCTGGGTTTTCTGAACATGAGCGGAGGACGAAACACGACACAGGGTCAGCGAATATTCCCAAATATTCCCATCTCTCGAGAGGCGATATTCCCTCAGTGTGTGTGTGTGTGTGTGTGTGTGTGTGTGTGTGTGTGTGTGTGAGGTTTCCTCAGAGGGGATTAGGACTGTGTGGATGTCAAACACTCTGTAACTCGAGCAGTGAGACACCTCTGATGTGGATCGCTGTGAGGCCGCGGATTAAAACGCCGCCTTAAAGACTTCCAGAAGTGTCCGACTTAAACTGTTTCACATTTATTTTGTCTGCGGGGACTCAGAGAGGAACTGAACCCTTCATGTCGGCCCCTTCGAGACGAACAGGACCTCAGACCACAGGAAGATGAGTAGAAAACAGCAGAGTTTTAAACCTGACGCTCAGATGATCATCAGCGTGAACATCTGCAGACCAGAGCCGTTTGAAACGCTGAGTTATGGTTTGAAAGCGGGACATTTTTCCGCTGATGCGTCCATAAACATGGTGTTCAAAGACCTCCGTAACTTTCCAGCAGGCCTCCTCTGTCTCTAAATCCTTTACAATAACACTCACAGTCACCACACATCACTCAGCCAGGCTCTCCTCCAGCAGGCTCTATAGAAGGCAGCTTACTAAAAAAGAGATGTTTGTTTTTCTGAAGACATTTGAGAGGCGGCGGGCATCAAACCCTGCTGACCCCGAGAGACAAAAAGTGGCCAAGAAGGAAGGCGTTTACAGCGCCACCTGTTGGCCAAACGGATCCAAATTGGTGCTGATTACTAAAACACAAAATCTACACATGTCCACCAAATTTGGTTCCAATAGCATGAAGCGTTCACAACATTTCCAGAGAGTTTTGTACCGTATTTGGTGACAAATGCCCAAAAGAAGCAAAAAACCAGTTTGGACAAAAATGTACAGGCCGATACATAAAGCTAGTTGTTGTAGCACCAATATATGGCCGAATTGCACCATATTTAACGCTACACTCCCTAAGATCCCTAACAATACACCCACCAAGTTAGAAATAAATCAGACGATCAGTTTTGAAGATATGTGAAGGACAGTCATACACAAAAAAGGCAGATTCAGCCGCTAAAGCGCTTCATTTTAGGGTCACTTTTTCCAGCGTGGTCTTGGGTGTTTGGTACTAACTTTGGTGATCTATTGATCCAAGGGTTGGTTCTGATTGCTCAAACACATTATCTACACATGCCCACCAAATGTGGCTCCAATAGCTCAAAGCGTTCAGGGTATTTATGACTTTTGACCACAGCTGTTGGGAAGATTCAAAATCCGAAAATCTACCCGTTTTCGATGCAGATATAAAAACACAAATGTTCCAAAACCTCTTCAGCAACTTGACATCACACGCAGCACTTAGAAAACATTCAGCAACTTGACATCACACGCAGCACTTAGAAAACATTCAGCAACTTGACATCACACGCAGCACTTAGAAAACATTCAGCAACTTGAGGAGCGTTTACTAAAAGCTGCAGAAACCAAACGCTGCAAATACGTGACGCTCAGGATTATAAAGACGTTAGTCTGAACTCAAGAATGTTTAAATGGCAAGAAGTCCTTCAAATCTGTCAAGTATGAGAAGGAATATTCTCTAGATGAGATGAGAGTCATGTGGCTCCATGTCATGCTGTAATAAATTGTGTTTATTGACTTTAAATCAGTAACAAGCGTTGTCTGCTGACTCCTCCAGCTACTGGCCAGAAAAGTAGAGATGTCAAAAGTACACACATCCTTTACTCAAGTAGCAGTACAGATACTCGTGTTTAACAATACTCTGTAAGAAGTACTGACTAAACTTCATAACTCAAGTAAAAGTAAAGAGGGCTTTGAAATGTCCTTCAGTAAAAAGTACCCATAACTAGCAGCTGTTTTAAAGAGTACCTGACCTCCCTTTATATTAATAGAACAATAATGTCATTGTTAGCTAATGAATGTTTCCATGCTGAACAACGGCAACATGACAACGTTTCCATTGGTCCCTCTTCTTTAGAGAAGACCAGGAAATGATGGATACACGGATCGTGTTCAAATCAATAGGCACGCAATGACTCTAAATAATAATGATCACGCCACCAAACACACATTCAAACTAAAGGAACCAGCCTGTTTGGAACATGGAAGAAGGTAGAAAGTACAGGTATTTGGGTTCAACATGGAAGAAGTAGAAAGTACAGGTATTTGGTTCAACATGGAAGAAGTAGAAAGTACAGGTATTTGGGTTCAATGTAAGAAGTAGAAAGTACAGGTATTTGTGTTCAACATGTAAGAAGTAGAAAGTACAGGTATTTGAGTTCAACATGTAAGAAGTAGAAAGTACAGGTATTTGTGTTCAACATGTAAGAAGTAGAAAGTACAGGTATTTGGGTTCAACATGTAAGAAGTAGAAAGTACAGGTATTTGTGTTCAACATGTAAGAAGTAGAAAGTACAGGTATTTGAGTTCAACATGTAAGAAGTAGAAAGTACAGGTATTTGTGTTCAAAGTGTAAGAAGTAGAAAGTACAGGTATTTGGGTTCACAATGTAAGAAGTCAAAGTAAAAAGTCGTCAGAAAAATAAGTAGTGGAGTAAAGTACTGATACCAGAACAATGTAATTAAGTATTTGTACTCCACTACTTCCTCTACAGAAAAGGATATATCTTGCAGATAATTGAGGGCTTTTTAATCACATCTCAGCTCTAATTCAGAGGAGCAGCTCATCTCTTTCTGAGTGATAACAGACTTTAGGAGGTAATGCGTTAGCGGGCTAGCGCTGGGAGCTAATCAGCTTTATGTGTTCCACTAAAACCAATCAGAGGGGATCAGACGGCCAGCTGTCTTTCAGGGACGTATAATAACTTTACAGTGTGGAGGCAGATCACCCCACAGACTGTTATGTATTATAGGGTATACATAATGTTATATATGCCTATTTAAAAGTATTACAAATTAATGTGAAACCTATGAAATTAAACATGAATTCATCACAGAAATTATATGTTTTTAATGCTTTTTTTCTACATTTTCACTTTAATTTTAGGGGATTTTTTATATTTTTCTAGTTAAAAATCAACACTAATATTATTTGTTTTCTTGTAAATGTATTTTTTTAATTCAGAGGATATTACACCTATTTTTAAAGTGTACGAAACGCTTCCTCGGGGTGTAGATGACCCCGAGCCATAAGCTACAACTAATGTGATTCAGTGTCCTCAGCTGTTTAGTCTATCTATTGAAGAATGTTGATTATTACACTCTGAACTAGTTCAAACCTGGAGCTTCAGGAGGGTTCATCTCTACCGTGTGGTCAACCCGTGGCCCGTGACATGTCTTGTGAATTCTCCGGCCGAAGCTCCAAAGTGTCCGAAGTGTCCAGTGTTTGCCATCAAAGCTCCAGCTCTCCTCGTGTCTCTCTGAGTCCTGACTCCATCAGAGCTCCAGCTCTCCTCGTGTCTCTCTGAGTCCTGACTCCATCAAAGCTCCAGCTCTCCTCGTGTCTCTCTGAGTCCTGACTCCATCAGAGCTCCAGCTCTCTTCGTGTCTCTCTGAGTCCTGACTCCATCAAAGCTCCAGCTCTCCTCGTGTCTCTCTGAGTCCTGACTCCATCAAAGCTCCAGCTCTCTCTCTCTCTCTCTGAGTCCTGACTCCATCAAAGCTCCAGCTCTCCTCGTGTCTCTCTGAGTCCTGACTCCATCAGCTCCAGCTCTCCTCGTGTCTCTCTGAGTCCTGACTCCATCAGAGCTCCAGCTCTCCTCGTGTCTCTCTGAGTCCTGACTCCATCAAAGCTCCAGCTCTCCTCGTGTCTCTGAGTCCTGACTCCATCAAAGCTCCAGCTCTCCTCGTGTCTCTCTGAGTCCTGACTCCATCAGAGCTCCAGCTCTCCTCGTGTCTCTCTGAGTCCTGACTCCATCAAATCTCTGCTCTCCTCGTGTCTCTCTGAGTCCTGACTCCATCAAAGCTCCAGCTCTCCTCGTCTCTCTGAGTCCTGACTCCATCAAAGCTCCAGCTCTCCTCGTGTCTCTCTGAGTCCTGACTCCATCAAAGCTCCAGCTCTCCTCGTGTCTCTCTGAGTCCTGACTCCATCAAAGCTCCAGCTCTCCTCGTGTCTCTCTGAGTCCTGACTCCATCAAAGCTCCAGCTCTCCTCGTGTCTCTCTGAGTCCTGACTCCATCAAAGCTCCAGCTCTCCTCGTGTCTCTCTGAGTCCTGACTCCATCAAGCTCCAGCTCTCCTCGTGTCTCTCTGAGTCCTGACTCCATCAAAGCTCCAGCTCTCCTCGTCTCTCTGAGTCCTGACTCCATCAAAGCTCCAGCTCTCCTCGTGTCTCTCTGAGTCCTGACTCCATCAAAGCTCCAGCTCTCCTCGTGTCTCTCTGAGTCCTGACTCCATCAAAGCTCCAGCTCTCCTCGTGTCTCTCTGAGTCCTGACTCCATCAAAGCTCCGCTCTCTCGTGTCTCTCTGAGTCCTGACTCCATCAAAGCTCCAGCTCTCCTCGTGTCTCTCTGAGTCCTGACTCCATCAGAGCTCCAGCTCTCCTCGTGTCTCTCTGAGTCCTGACTCCATCAAAGCTCCAGCTCTCCTCGTGTCTCTCTGAGTCCTGACTCCATCAAAGCTCCAGCTCTCCTCGTGTCTCTCTGAGTCCTGACTCCATCAAAGCTCCAGCTCTCCTCGTGTCTCTCTGAGTCCTGACTCCATCAAAGCTCCAGCTCTCCTCGTGTCTCTCTGAGTCCTGACTCCATCAAAGCTCCAGCTCTCCTCGTGTCTCTCTGAGTCCTGACTCCATCAAAGCTCCAGCTCTCCTCGTGTCTCTCTGAGTCCTGACTCCATCAGAGCTCCAGCTCTCCTCGTGTCTCTCTGAGTCCTGACTCCATCAAGCTCCAGCTCTCCTCGTGTCTCTCTGAGTCCTGACTCCATCAAGCTCCAGCTCTCCTCGTGTCTCTTTGAGTCCTGACTCCATTAGAGCTCCAGCTCTCCTCGTGTCTCTCTGAGTCCTGACTCCATCAAAGCTCCAGCTCTCCTCGTGTCTCTCTGAGTCCTGACTCCATCAAAGCTCCAGCTCTCCTCGTGTCTCTCTGAGTCCTGATTCCATTGCTTCAGATGTTTCCCTCACACTAATTCCACATCCGAAAAGGTGAGTGAAGAAGTTTACACTTATTTAATCCCACCCCTTCTCCCTTTAAGTATGATGACATCAAGTCAAATTCCTCGTACGTGTCAACCTGCCTGGTGATAAACCTGATTGTGTGTTTTAATATCAGTTAAAACACACAGGTGATCGTCACTCACCTGCATTTTGAAGAAGGTTTCTGTCAGGTGATCTTCATCCTCTTCATCCTCTATAGGGCAGATTAAACACTTAATTAGCTGATCAGCGTAAACCAATTAGCAGCACAAATGAAAACAAAAGGAGGCATTGAGGAAACATCAGATCTGCAGCGTCAGGATTAACTGAGCCGGGATTAAACCGTCAGACTGCTGCAGTTTACTCTGATTTAAAACCTCCTTTTGAATACGAAACACAGCCAGGAGGAGTCAGAGCAGGTGTTTATCTGCATTCAATAAACCAGAGGTCTTGGAGGCACATCACTGCACAGATTGTACAGAAACCTGCTCTATGTGCATATTTAAAATCATGAATAATGCACGTGAAACCTATCAAATTAAACCTGCATTTATATAGAAATTATAGACTTTTTTACTATATTTTTACTTTCATTTTAGAGGATTTTCATATTTCTCTAGTTAAAAATCATCATAAATATTATTTGTTTTCTTGTAAATGTATCTGTTTTAATTCAGAGGATATTACACTTGTTTTTAAACTAAATTATGCACATTTTGGAGAAATGTATCTGCATTGAAACGTCTACTTTTGCACCATTATCACATCGAGAGTCTGCGGTAATGCTGCTCTAAAGACGGCTCATTCCCAAATGCACGTGTATTTCTTTGTGATATACGCTGATAAGTATTTTGTCCTCCTTGACTTTAAAAACATCTGATATGCTGCCCTTTAACATTCTTTGGAAATCAGTAGAAAAGCTGCCCTTTAAATGAATTTCTATCTTTTTTATTGGAGCCTTTTGTTCATTCTGTGAAATAAATGGAGGTTTTTCTTGGAGTTTTTTGGGGTAATTAAGAGGCATTTTGTTATATTTAATAAGCGTACTCAGAGCTGCAGAAAGCACTTTAATATCTGTCTATTTATTGCACATCCTCTTCGTATCGTGCACCTCTTTTCACCCTCTGTCACACAGAGTTCATATAAAGCACGCACACCAAAAACAAAAGAAACTCTGAACTCTTTCACCTCATGGTTTGCATTTTTCTATCCAAAAAACCTGCAGACATGTGACCCCCCCCCCCCCACAGACACACACACACACACACGTCATGGTGTGTGTAACAGCTGTGGAAACTGTGTGCTCCTGCAGGATTACTGAGAAACGTCTTCAGGAGGAAATCCACCAAATCTGCAGGATCATTTCTGAGACGTTTCATAACTTTAAAGTCTGAAATAAATCAGTCAAGTGGAATCACTCCACAGATTGTGTATTATAGTATAAATCACTGGATATATCGCTGTATATGCAGATTTAAAAGTATTAATAATGCATGTGAAACCTATCGAATTAAACATGCATTCATCTCAAAAATAATATTTTTTTATTCTTTTTTTCTACTTTTTCACTTTAATTTTAGGGGAATTTTCATATTTTTCTAGTTAAAAATCATCATAAAAATGATGTTATTTTCTTGTGAATCCATCTCTTTTAATTCAGTGGATATTAGACTTATTTTCAAACTAAATGATGTTATTTTCTTGTGAATCCATCTCTTTTAATTCAGTGGATATTAGACTTATTTCCAAACTAAATGACGCCAAATTGGGACAAAATCTAAGTCGAAACGATCGCCTGGGTCCACTTTAAATGTGAGTTTCCCTCACGATGTTTCAAATAAAAGTCAGAAATGAAAGTCTGCACAGAAACGTCTCAAACTCCAGAATCTGAATCTGCTTTTTCTGAAGTGGTAAGATGCAGAATGATATAAAATAAATATAATAAAATGTGACGTCTCTGCAGAACACGACGCTTTGATGCTCTGATGGAAGACATCGAGGAAAAATGAAAACATAAAAAACGATTTAGAGATAATTCCTCAAACTGATGTTAGAGCGGAGACTAATATCCTGAGAAGACGACAGAGATCCAGACTGTCTGCAGCACACACACACACACACACACACCGAACATACACCGAACACACACACACACACACACACACCGAACACACACACACACACACACACACACGTCTTACTATGTTTCCTCGCTCCGAGTCATGTGCTCCTTGAAAACAAAACGCCATGCAGACAGTTATTCTGGAGCTGCAGCCACATAGAAGGAGATCAAAGACACACACACACACACACACACACACACACACACCGAACACAGACCGAACACACACCGAACACACCGAACACACACACACACACACCGAACACACACACACACACACACACACACACCGAACACACACACACACACACCGAACACACACACACACACCGAACACACACCGAACACACCGAACACACACACACACACCGAACACACACACACACACACACCGAACACACACACACACACACCGAACACACACACACACACACACCGAACACACACCGAACACACACCGAACACACACCGAACACACCGAACACACACACACACACACCGAACACACACACA
>CM062287.1:12708722-12711222 GCA_031216635.1 Dissostichus eleginoides | reverse complement strand
AGACTACAAGAGATGCTAAAAGACTACAAGAGATGCTAAAAGACTACAAAATTATACAAAAAGACTACAAGAGATGCTAAAAGACTACAAGAGATGTTAAAAGACTACAGAATGATACAGAAAGACTACAAGAGATGCTAAAAGACTACAAGAGATGTTAAAAGACTACAGAATGATACAGAAAGACTACAAGAGATGCTAAAAGACTACAAGAGATGCTAAAAGACTACAAAATGATACAAAAAGACTACAAGAGATGCTAAAAGACTACAAGAGATGCTAAAAGACTACAGAATGATACAGAAAGACTACAAGAGATGCTAAAAGACTACAGAATGATACAGAAAGACTACAAGAGATGCTAAAAGACTACAAGAGATGCTAAAAGACTACAAAATGATACAAAAAGACCACCAAGAGATGCTAAAAGACTACAAAAAGATACAAAAAGACTACAAGAGATGCTAAAAGACTACAAGAGAGATGCTAAAAGACTACAAAATGATACAAAAAGACTACAAGAGATGCTAAAGACTACAAGAGATGCTAAAAGACTACAAGAGATGCTAAAAGACTACAAGAGATGCTAAAAGACTACAAAATGATACAAAAAGACTACAAGAGATGCTAAAAGACTACAAGAGATGCTAAAAGACTACAAGAGATGCTAAAAGACTACAAGAGATGCTAAAAGACTACAGAATGATACAAAAAGACTACAAGAGATGCTAAAAGACTACAAGAGATGCTAAAAGACTACAAAATGATACAAAAAGACTACAAGAGATGCTAAAAGACTACAAAATGATACAGAAAGACTACAAGAGATGCTAAAAGACTACAAGAGATGCTAAAAGACTACAAAATTATACAAAAAGACTACAAGAGATGCTAAAAGACTACAAGAGATGCTAAAAGACTACAGAATGATACAGAAAGACTACAAGAGATGCTAAAAGACTACAAGAGATGCTAAAAGACTACAAAATGATACAAAAAGACCACCAAGAGATGCTAAAAGACTACAAAAAGATACAAAAAGACTACAAGAGATGCTAAAAGACTACAAAATGATACAAAAAGACTACAAGAGATGCTAAAAGACTACAAGAGATGCTAAAAGACTACAAAGATGCTAAAAGACTACAAGAGATGCTAAAAGACTACAAAATGATACAAAAGACTACAAGAGATGCTAAAAGACTACAAGAGATGCTAAAAGACTACAAGAGATGCTAAAAGACTACAAGAGATGCTAAAAGACTACAAAATGATACAAAAAGACTACAAGAGATGCTAAAAGACTACAAGAGATGCTAAAAGACTACAGAATGATACAAAAAGACTACAAGAGATGCTAAAAGACTACAAGAGATGCTAAAAGACTACAAAATGATACAAAAAGACTACAAGAGATGCTAAAGACTACAAAATGATACAGAAGACTACAAAGATGCTAAAAGACTACAAGAGATGCTAAAAGACTACAAAATTATACAAAAAGACTACAAGAGATGCTAAAAGACTACAAGAGATGTTAAAAGACTACAAAATTATACAAAAAGACTACAAGAGATGCTAAAAGACTACAAAATTATACAAAAAGACTACAAGAGATGCTAAAAGACTACAAGAGATGTTAAAAGACTACAGAATGATACAGAAAGACTACAAGAGCTGCTAAAAGACTACAGAATGATACAGAAAGACTACAAGAGATGCTAAAAGACTACAAGAGATGCTAAAAGACTACAAAATGATACAAAAAGACCACCAAGAGATGCTAAAAGACTACAAAAAGATACAAAAAGACTACAAGAGATGCTAAAAGACTACAAAATGATACAAAAAGACTACAAGAGATGCTAAAAGACTACAAAATGATACAGAAAGACTACAAGAGATGCTAAAAGACTACAAAATGATACAAAAAGACCACCAAGAGATGCTAAAAGACTACAAAATGATACAAAAAGACTACAAGAGATGCTAAAAGACTACAAAATGATACAAAAAGACACCAAGAGATGCTAAAAGACTACAAAATGATACAAAAAGACTACAAGAGATGCTAAAAGACTACAAAATGATACAAAAAGACCACCAAGAGATGCTAAAAGACTACAAGAGATGCTAAAAGACTACAAAATGATACAAAAGACTACAAGAGATGCTAAAAGACTACAAAATGATACAAAAAGACTACAAGAGATGCTAAAAGACTACAAGAGATGCTAAAAGACTACAAGAGATGCTAAAAGACTACAAAATGATACGAAAGGACTACAAGAGATGCTAAAAGACTACAGAATGATACGAAAGGACTACAAGAGATGCTAAAAGACTACAGAATGATACAGAAAGACTACAAGAGATGCTAAAAGACTACAAAATGATACAAAAAGACTACACAATTATACAAAAAGACCACAAGAGATGCTAAAAGACTACAAAATCATACAGAAAGACTACAAGAGATGCTAAAAGACTACAAGAGATG
>CM062287.1:12602584-12707722 GCA_031216635.1 Dissostichus eleginoides | reverse complement strand
CGTGGAGATCCCCAACCTGGACGGGCACGCGATGAGCAACGAGGTGCACGAGGACTCCGAGATCATCAGCTTCGCGGAGAGAGGTGCGGCAAGAAGGATAAATGGAGTTTATATGAGTGCCTAAAACACTCATTTTCTTAAATATAACTCCACAAAAGACAAGAAAGCGTGACAGAGAGATAGATATCCCACTCTAAGGTCACTTATTCAGGAACATTAGGGAAAAAATGCATTTCTATTGAGAAATCTGTCATTTTAACCGCCGACTCACACTCCGAAAAGTGTGGAAAAGAACATTTAACACACATTTGATTATAAATAACTCCAAAAAACACAAGATTTCTCACTTTAGGAGACATTTATTCAGGAGAATTTGAGGTAAAACTTGATTTTAATTCAGAAATCTGTCATTTTAACCTCTGAGTCACTGATTCTGGTGGAAATCAACATTTAACACACTTTTTCTTTAAAATAATTCAACAAAAGACAAGATTTTCCACCTGTACGGTCCACTGATTCAAGAGAATTCAAGATGTTATGAATAATAGTGAGAAAGGTTTGATTATTGCATATTGTTTGTGTGCATTTAACGCGTCCTGCAGAAAGAGGAAAGCTGTGATTACTTGGTTCTATTAAAAAGGTATTTAGATTTCTGTAGATGTTGATGCTTTATCTGCAGGAGATTAGATGCAGGTCAAAGTGAAGTCTCCTTGCAGGATCAAAACAGAGAAACTCCTGCATTTTAACCCTCATTTTATCTTAAAACCCACAGCATTTAGTCTGGAACAGTTGCATCAACTTGTGAGAGAAAGAACAACATTATTTAGTGGTGATTTTCAGCTTTTGATACAGAAAAAAGGATTAAAGGGGAAATATTGTGCTTTTGGCTGCAGCGCGTTCGCAAAGTGAGATTTAGTCGAGATATTGGAAATTCTTGCTGATTTTTGCAGAAAATAAGATTGAATCCAAGGTGTCTGTGCAGCTGAGTTAGTCTTTGCAAGGAGAACGTGATGCAGGAGCTGCTTTTAGTTTAAAATGCATCACATTTCATCCTGAAAGCACCTGAGAATTGTCCTCGGGTCATCAGGGGAGAACAGACTCTGGTTTGAGGGAAAATGGGAATAAAAGTGAGTTTTCTTTGGGCTTTATGGCTCTCTGGGGGAGCGTAAAGGGAGACAGGACACTTGTTGTACTCTGTGAAATACAATATCAGGTGAGTGTGTGTGTGTGTGTGCATGTGTGTGTGTGTGTGTGTGTGGCAGTCTTTATGTGCTGCGGCTGAACGAGACCCAGACAACGAGCTGATGGTGAACAGATGTTGAAAGCCCCGCCAAAATACAAGCGTGTGTGTGCATACAGCTGTCTGATGAGCTGATCCCGTCTGTCATCACCTTCACAGAGAGTGTGTGTGTGTGTGTGTGGTGTGTGTGTGTGTGTTATCTGAGGGTATTGTAGAGTGTGTGTGTGTGGTGTGTGTGTGTGTGGTGTTTGTGTGTGTGTTATCTGAGGGTATTGTAGAGTGTGTGTGTGTGTGTGTGTGTGTGTGTGTGTTATCTGAGGGTATTGTAGAGTGTGTGGTGTGTGTGTGTGTGTAATCTGAGGGTATTGTAGAGTGTGTGTGTGTGTGTTATCTGAGGGTATTGTAGAGTGTGTGTGTGTGTGTGTGTGTTATCTGAGGGTATTGTAGAGTGTGTGTGTGTGTGTGTTATCTGAGGGTATTGTCTTTTGTCTGTAGGGCTGCAGCTCAGTTTCGTTTTGTGTGTAGAACGTCAGAAAAGAGTGAAAAATGTGCCTGTGACGTCTTTAAAAGTCTTGTTTTGTCACTTTTATGATATAAAATAGAGAAAAGCAACAAATCTACAGGTTTTAGAGGCTGGAAATATAATTTAAAGACATTTCAAAGGAAAAATGGAACATGTATTGGACTCATCGTGGCAGCTATAGGACGATCTAAAAACAGCTGGGATTTGGATGTAGTTTGGTGCAGGGAGATGAAGCATGGTCAGATTTGGGGTTTCTTTGATGGTGCATTAAAGTGCTTGATATAAAGTTGGACATCTAAACATCCAGGCCTCCCACTCCTAGTGTTGTGTTCACTTGTATCCCCAGTTTAAAGAGGCTAACAAACAGCATTTAAAGACATTTGGCATGAAACATCTGATTAAGCCGTTTCTTTTAAGTTGCATTTAAGTACTTGATAGAAAGTTGGACATCAGGCCTCCCACCGCAGGGAGTCTTTCAGCCTCAGATGTTGCTCTGCAGGCTGCAGACCCTCAGACAAAACTCAGGGCAACACACACACACACACACACTGAGGAAACCTGGCATTATTCAGACCTTAAATATTAAAGTATTCCCAGTCCAGAGGCTCTTATAGCTTCTGTGTGTGTGTGTGTGTGTGTGTGTGTGTGTGTGTGTGTGTGTGTGTGTGTGTGTGTGTGTGTGTTTCCCGTCAGTATAAGGTCAGAGCTTTTGTGTCGGCCGTCGTGCAGCCTGCATGCAGATTGACGCCATTACCATTCAGTGTGTGCGTGCGTGTGTGTGGGTGTGCGTGTGTGTGGGTGCGTGTGTGTGGGTGTGTGTGCGTGGGTGTGTGTGTGTGTGTGTGTGTGTGTTCTCTCTTGCAAAATGTCTGAATTTCTGCAAAAAACCCGGATTTGAAAAGCTTTTTTTATGACTAAATTCCGGCTTTAACTAGCGATATATTATGGGATGCATGCTTCATATTATGGGATGCATGCTTCATATTATGGGATGCATGCTTCATATTATGGGATGCATGCTTCACATTCTGCCCTGCAGCACGGAGGGTTTATTTATCCGCCTCACTAAACACTGGTCACCAGAAAGAAATCAAAACCTAAATATTTGCGTAATTGAACATCAAGTCAGTTTCAACAGCTGCTGCCGCTTCATGCTGACTCTGCACAATTCAGTTTCAGGGCATTGCACAGTGCTGGAGAAAAGAGAGAGTGCAGCTCAAATATATATCAAATACTACGAATAATATAAAAATAAATAAAGTAGAAAAATACTAAAATCAAAAGAATCTCCTCATTTGAATTGAAATGAAAACAGCGTCAGAGTTGTATCGCTGACCCCTGCAGAGCGTGCACCTGCAGCAGCGTGTCCTGAGTAATGATTAAAGATCAGGAGATGGATGAGGGGAAACATGCGGAGGCACGACTTAGAAAACACCTCGTGATCGACGCCTAAGAACTCGACGTTTCTGCTTTGCGACCTGCAGCGAATTCACGAGAGATTTCTGCAGGATTTTAGGCGTTTTAGTGGCTTTTAGAGTCGTGTTTCTCTCAGGATGTTTACAACATCAAAAGCTTCTCCTCCTTAATGGGAGCTCTGGCTTCAGAAAGACTCACAATGAGAGACCAGTCAGAGCAAATAAACACGGGTAAAAAGAACCGTTCATTAGTTGTGGGAAAGTCAGATTAAACGTCTGAAGTAGGGCGATTCTGGCCATCAGATCATCTCGATTCCTCGACTTTTAAAGCAACAAAACACTTTCAATGCACTTTTAATTCAAAAGAAACTGAGGACTGCTTTGTATTTCATGTTGTGCTTCCTTTCTGCTAATAAGCTGCACATTATTGGACATTGCAATCTCCTTTTTGCTTTAATACTTTAAAACACTACTTTGCTTAAAGGTAAATGCATCAGTCTGCTGCACGTTGGTCTCCAGCACACTATCTAATCACAAAGACGTGGCGCTATGGATATAGACGGTGTTGATGCAGATAATAAGTCGCTCCCACAGCGGAGGAAACGTCAGTATTGATCGTTATCCTGCCACGATTAATATGTGATGGCTCGGTCTCATAATGAAGACGTTGAGGGATGTTTCCGAATTCCTCGGCTCTCTCTCTAAACCCTTTAATCGCTCCACCAATGAGCCGATGCCCGCCAAAATAAAAGCCTCTGAGCATTTGCAGCCTGCCATGGTCTCTGAGAAGCAGCCAGTGTGATGGAAATGCTTTCCCTCGCATCTCCATTCTCTCCGATTGTTGCCGCTTCTCCCTCTCTCTCTTTGTGAGGATGCAGAAGATCTCATTTTCAGGCAGCACAACAGAGCCTTTTAACCTTTGTGCAACGCTCTTTTAAACCCCCCCCCCCCCCCCCCGCCTCTAAACTTCTAGTATTTGGGCCAATTTGGAGGCCAAGTGGCTCGATGCCCAGCGCTTCCTGTCACAGTGCTGCCACCCTGAACTGGTGTCGCACTGGAATCTGTCCCCAAGTGTTTGCAAACATCTTCACAATGAGCACCGTGACCAAAAACTGGATTTAAATGCCCCCCCCCAGTTCGTGCAATTCAGTTCAATTCCTGGAGATTTCTTGGGCATGATCCAAAGTAGATGTGAATGTTTGCAAATATCTTCAAAATGATTGGATTGAAATGCCTCAGATGATCCGTTCTTGGTGGTCTTTCAAGTTGAGGGTAGGTTGTGGATCAGGAGGCAGGCAAAGCTTCTAGTTGTCCACCAATCAGATGGGTGGGGGTTCAATTCCTGGAGATTTCTTGGGAAACATCCAAAGAAGATGTGAATGTTTGCAAATATCTTCAAAGTGATTGTATTTGAATGCCTCAGATGATCCGTTGTTGCTGTTAGGTTAGGGTTCGGTTCAGTCTTCAAAGTGTTGAGCGATTGTCCACCAATCAGTTCTCAGCCACACCAGCTGATCCTCTTTAATCTGCAGAGTTATAGAAAACTGTCAGAAACCAAAGCTAACAGGCTCCAAAGAATCTGACAAATGCAAAGTGAATTACAGTAGATATCAGACAATGAAAGACTTAAGAAAAAAGGGCTCATCTTTGAATAGTCAGATCAGATTTAAATGTCCAAATGTTAAAGTGTTCTTGGTGACTTTATTAACGATGAACCCCTGTGTTCTTGCTCCTCAGATGACACGTAAAGCTTCTAGCCAATCAGAAGGGTGGGGGTTCAATTCCTGGAGTTTTATTGGGCAAGATCCAATGTGTGCAAATATCTTCAAAGCGATTGTATTTAAATGCCCCAGATGATCAGTTTTTGGCGGTTGGTTAGGGTTCGGTTAAGTCTTCAAAGTGGTGGTAGAGTGATTTTCCACCAATCAGCTCCCAGCCACTAAAGTCTGAATGTTAACGTGTTCTTGGTCACTTTTTTAACAATGACCCCCTGTGTTTTTGCTCTCAGACGACACGTTGACCTCCAAGTCCAGCCTGTTCTTCCTGATCTCCAGCGAGGGGAACCAGAACCTCTTCGTGACGCAGGCCGTCCTCTGGCTCTACTTCAAGCTGCTTCCCTCTCCTCTGGAAGTCCGTCCGCGGCGCAAAGTCACCGTGAAGGTTTACTTCCAGGAGCCGGGCCTCGGCAGCAAGTGGAACCTGGTGGAGAAACGCGTGGATCTGAAGCGAAGCGGCTGGCACACCTTCGTGCTAACGGACGCTGTGCGGCTGGTGTTTCAAAAGGGCGATCGGCGGCAGAATCTGGACATTCGCTGCGAGGGTTGCGAGTCCGAAGGCGTCGTTCCGCTTCTTCTCAACAACAACGACGAGTCGCATCGCCCATTCCTCGTGGTGCAGGCGCGTCAAACCGACAGCACGCATCGCATCCGAAAACGGGGGCTCGAGTGCGACGGAAGCAGCGGTCTTTGTTGCCGACAGCAGTTCTACATCGACTTCAGGCTCATCGGATGGAACGACTGGATCATCGCGCCCTCGGGGTACTTTGGGAACTACTGCGAGGGGAACTGTCCGGCGTACATGGCGGGCGTTCCCGGGTCGGCGTCTTCTTTCCACACGGCCGTGGTGAATCAGTACCGGATGAGAGGCATGAGTCCAGGGTCCATGAACTCCTGCTGCATCCCCACCAAGCTCAGCACCATGTCCATGCTCTACTTCGACGACGAGTACAACATCGTGAAGCGAGACGTTCCCAACATGATCGTGGAGGAGTGCGGCTGCGCCTGAAAGAAGAAGACACACTTTATTAATCCCTCACAGGGACATTTCTTTCTTTCTCCACTCTGTTGTGCTTTTACACACATTACACACACAGAGGAGGATACACACACACACACACACACACACACACACACACACGCCAAGGGAGCAGTTTCGAGGTTAGCTGCCTTGTTCAAGGGCACCTCGGCAGTGGCCTATAAGGTGGGATACCCTCTATCTTTTTGTTTTGGTCCGATCGGGACGTGAACCAACGACCCTTCAGTTCCAAGATCAAGTCAGACTGAGCCACTGCCTCCAAAAAGGACTTCATTACGACAAACAAATATAGAAGATATTTATGGACGATGGAGAAAGCGCACACACAACCTCATGGACACGTATCTACGCACCCTCATGTACGCCTGCACAGAAACTTGTATATATATTTATGTTTGTTGATATATTTCGGTTATATTCTCTGGTTGGAAGACGGTTTCCGAGTCCTTCAAAAGGGACGTTCTCTTCCAAATCTTTAAATACAATCAAGTTCTTCATGAGATATCTGTAAGATAGTGAGGACTGATGTAACCTAGCCTTCACAGAGCATGTTAGAGGAGGTAGATTTGGGATTAAACTTCATGTATGAACCCAACCAGAGGAGCCTTAACGGAGTCACAACAGTTGGGGTTTGATTCGACAATGACTCTTTAAAGTGCCAGTGAAGTGCATTTTTTTGCGCCAAAATGAAATGGCAGTTTCATTTCTTACATATAATTGTACCTGTTCATGGCTAAAATATTTTTTTAGGAAGTGCGAGGGACGAGATAAACATCGCAAATTTTTCAGAGTCTGAGCCTACCGCTGCTGCAGACGATAGCGGCTGTGACGTCACAAGATGGGCCCAGTTGTGATTGTAAACATGGCGGAGCTTCGGAAAGTGATACTGGTGCGAGAGAAATGAGTGATTTTGACAGCCTTTCGGACAGGATAGATGAGGAAAGTGGCCATGGAAGTCAATTTAGTTGAGGACAATATTTTGTCATAGATCTAGAGTAGATCTACACACAGGATTGGCCATCACCTGATCATACATTCATCTGTTCATAGCATGATGCAACATTCATGTTCACATGCAGTGTTGTGCTAGTTACTGAAAACCAGTAACTAGTTACAATTACTAGTTACTTCACTACTTACACCAAAAAGTAATGCGTTACTGTGAAAAGTAACTTTTTAGTTACTTAAAAAAGGGCACCCATTAATGCCCTTATACTGTAGCCTTCATTTCAGTACTGTTATTGCATCGGAGAATAATACAACCTGTTGATCAACTTGACATGCATTTGCATCACTGAACTCTGCTAAGCAATGTGGTCTATACAAACACAAACACAAAGATATGTTTCAAAGTGCCAATCCAGCCGCTGTTGCTTAGGTGGAGGTGGAGTGGCGTCGGATGAGTCTGGGTCTGTGGTCTTAGCTACTAGCTTCGTCCCAGCATGTTGTTTCTGCAGATGTTTCAACAGATTTTAATTGCTGTTTTGGGCAGTCGATAGGATCTTTGACCCGCCAAGACACAACTTACATTTAACTAAAACGTTCTTTTCTTTGTGCTCGACAAAAGTGAAATAGTGAGAATATCTCCAGGCGGAGAAACTCGACTTGAGCTCTGCCGCCGCCATGATAGTCTTGTTAGTAGACACAAACACAGTGGCCTTTATTTTTCATAAACAATCTACGAATCTACGAAACAATGACACCAGCCACTCACCTTCATCTTTTGGGAACAGAAACATCGCCACTTCGGCAGAATTGACATTACCACAGCCAGCGGCAATGCATCGCTTCCCGTGTGTTTTTCCTCCCTTTTTCTTCACTGTCGCCTCCATTGTCAGGTTTCCTCGATTGGCAATCACTTCCAGTCGACTGCGAAACACTTTCCAATAAAATACTCGCTCAAAAACGTTGGTAAATTCCACTTTGAAACAGAGACAAAATGAACGGTGGTGAATGTAAACACTTCGGCTGAGCCCATCTTCTGACGTCACGCAGTAGATCGCAAGCCACGAAGGCGGAGGTTTCCCAGCGGAAAATTCCAACTCGTCAAATTCGTTGCTATTCCAACATCTTTTATATGGGTTCCAATGGACAATTTTGGTCATTACTATACGTATTAGCATAACAGATCATGCACCGGCGCACACTTCACTGGGTCTTTAAAGAGCAACAAACACGCGGTACAAGCACTGAAGATGTTAAAACATCAGTCAACCAACGTACAGCACTTCTTCTGGTCACATTGAAATACAAGCTGATACCAATCTTTCCAAACACAGAAGAAAACTGTAGAGACTTTTCCACTGTCGCTGATCAAATCCTGAAAACTAAAAAGGTAGACTTGCCAATGTAAAGGGAGAACTGGGAATTTAAAAAGGTTGTTTTTCTGATCGCTGGTTTCCATCATCTTCAAACTTTATCGACCAAGAGCAAGCTTGACACTACTGGTAATTTGTGAAATCAATATTCTTATTTCTACATCCAAAATGAAGACATTGGCAGCCTCAGAATAATAGATATTCTTGGAGCATGTCTTCCTTTCAGTTACAAAAGCGTGCATCAAGTTTCTCCCAAAGTTTGACACGTTCAGATTTGCACTTGGCATCTTGTTGCCGACCACAAAAGAGCAAATTGGTCGAGAACGTTTTGCCAAGAAAGTGTTTCCCCACAGGAATCTGAGGCTTTACAACACAGACCACATGTGGGCTGAAACCAGGGAACACAAGACACCATCCAAAGTTTAAATGGTTCCTGACGTTATAAACGTGTTCTGGGTCCCGTCAGAGGTCTCAGATTGGCGTCCAAACTTCCTCTTTGGTCTTCAAGAAACCCTTTTCCAGGAACGCCATCTTCCAGGAACTCTTTCATAGCGTTCCCAACACATGAAGATGGTGGAAACAAGTCAGGAATAACCCGCATTTATCCAATTTAGTTTAGATATTCCAAGAAACCCTTCAGAGTCCTTCCAGTGGATCCAATCAGTGAAGAGTTGCCATATTGCTCAGTTTCCCCGACCACACTTTGATAGCACTTGCAGATTGAAATGCCTTTTTAACGAGCCCACAGTCCTTGTAAAAGAAATAAGTGCCGCATGAGCTATGCAATGTATAGTATTTACCATTTACACACACCAATACTTGAAATGTTAGTGTTTGTAAGCGAGCGGGTCGGCTTTGGACAGCAGGAGTTTACTTTAAATAAAATGTGTTTCTAGTTAACTATGTACTGATTCAGCTCCACTTCAAATGTATATATCCAACAAAAAGCATTTTAAAAAGCCTCTTTCCATTCGGTTTGTAGTGAAAATCAACCCTAAAATGTACATTATTATGACACAAAATGTTTTTTCCCAATTATATTCTGAAGAAAATGTAATTTTTGATGGTGTTTCCAGTCTTTGAAACAATGCCTTTACAGTGAATTATCTCTGGTGCATTGCAATTCTTTCTAAAAGCATTGGTTGTTGCATACAATAAGGGTACAGGGTTGGAGGAATGGTGCGTCTGGTGCAACATAAAGTATATTTTTATATGCATTTTAAACAGAAATGGCAGCTAGAAGTGACTTCTTGCAAATACAGTTACAATATTAAAGAGCAAACCAAGAAAATGTGTTTTTTTTCACATATAATTCTTTTATTTTGCAATCATTTTACCCGTAACTGGTGACACAAGACAAAATGAGTTGGAAAGCATTGTTTTGGATTCTAAAAAGTAATAGAAAATGTGGAATAAACCGGATATAAAAGTCACTTTAGGCTGGCATTGTTGTGAGGAATAGAGCAGAAATCCTACTTTATAGTGCACTATTTCTTTTAAAAGTGAATATGGAATAAACCACTAGTTCTCCGATGCAATCATCAATTAAAACCTCATTAGAGAGTATACAAATAATAGAAATGTCGAAAGAACCTGGTATAAAAGTGTCTTTGACCCTGTTTGATTGGGATAGAGCAAAAACAGGTTATACAGCTACAATTTCAAGGAGCTTTTATAGATTAAAACAGTGATAATTCCTCCTTCCTTTATGCAATCATGTATTGAATCTGTGAAATATGAAAGCAGGCTAACTGGGGCTAACGTTGACCCAGATGTGCTGCATGATTTTCTTTTTGCTCCCAGTGGAGTTTTCAGTTCGGCCCCGAAACACACTTAGAGACACACTTTCAGTCACTTTGATATTTCCAGGTTAGACGCATCACTCCGTTATCAGCGCTGCAGAGAGCTGCGACGATCTTTCAAACATGGAGACGAGCACCAAGATGTCAAAGCCCAGGAAAATGCTCATTTACCACAGAATCTGATCAATTTCAGGGATTTAGGTTCTGAATGACATGTGTTTGACTATTGGGACGTCAAATGTACAATTTAGAAGCTTATCCAGAGCTTTTCTGTGTCATTTTAAACACAAACTGTCAAATTTCAGGGCTCATTACAAAGCTTTTGGGACACTAAACCAGTTCTACCTTTACTACTACGCTAACCAAGGCTACCCATGGCTCAGAAATGGTAAAAAGAAGCGTCTGAGTTATTCCTGACGTGAATTCGGTTTCTAGGTGATCAGAAATGCGTTATTTGACAACAAGAAGTGATTTTAAGGCAACAGAATGACATTTCCAAGCCATCATTTTGTTTTTTTGAGTCTTAAACGGGGCAATTTTAGTCCTTTTATCCACTTTTGAAAGATTTACTTGGTATATTAACTATTCGCAGCGCTATATATTCTGCTTATATATAATATAATATATATAATCAGTAACTCCGCCTCCTGCCGACCCCGCCTGCCTCTTTAATCGTTGCTTGTTAGAGTATTTGCACTGTGGAGCTAGTAATAAGAGTAAATAGAAACTGCCATTGATGAAAAAAGTTATTTTTATAGAAGCTAAATTGAGTATTATACCTAATAAAGGAACCAAAGAGGCCGTTAGCTCTGGAGGCCTAAACACTGTATCAGGGTATAATATCACTCCATAATCAGCCTCCTCTCTTTTCTATTTTATACCTAGAATACATGGAATATTGCATATTTTTTCATGGAATTACTTAAATAATATTCCTAGTGTTTTCCTGTGTTGTTAGCATGTTAGCACGTCCTGTACAGCTGTAACATACCGACATGCTTTCTGAGATGCTCTGTCCTTTGTTATTGTTGGGAAATAAATGTCTTATTACCAATCGTTGGGTCTGTTGTCGTTCCTTCTTTTAAGACGTCGGGACACGTTTGAGCCTGAGAGGGAATAACAATAATTATCTCACAGTGTTGACATATAATAAAGATTTTGACGCCCAAAACAGAGAGGTCTCATGGTGGATTTGATATAGAAAACACTTCATTATTCACACATTAATGAGCATCAAATGACATTCATTCACTTTAGACACTACATACTGATATACACCTGAACATCAGCAGGAGAGGACTCTTTAAAGTAGAGACACTACATACTGATATACACCTGAACATCAGCAGGAGAGGACTCTTTAAAGTAGAGACACTACATACTGATATACACCTGAACATCAGCAGGAGAGGACTCTTTAAAGGAGAGACACTGCATACTGATATACACCTGAACATCAGCAGGAGAGGACTCTTTAAAGTAGAGACACTACATACTGATATACACCTGAACATCAGCAGGAGAGGACTCTTTAAAGTAGAGACACTACATACTGATATACACCTGAACATCAGCAGGAGAGGACTCTTTAAAGTAGAGACACTACATACTGATATACACCTGAACATCAGCAGGAGAGGACTCTTTAAAGTAGAGACACTACATACTGATATACACCTGAACATCAGCAGGAGAGGACTCTTTAAAGTAGAGACACTACATACTGATATACACCTGAACATCAGCAGGAGAGGACTCTTTAAAGTAGAGACACTACATACTGATATACACCTGAACATCAGCAGGAGAGGACTCTTTAAAGTAGAGACACTACATACTGATATACACCTGAACATCAGCAGGAGAGGACTCTTTAAAGTAGAGACACTACATACTGATATACACCTGAACGTCAGCAGGAGAGGACTCTTTAAAGTAGAGACACTACATACTGATATACACCTGAACATCAGCAGGAGAGGACTCTTTAATCAAAACGCTCAGCAAAAAGTATCCTAAAATGAAAATACTGAAGTAGCTCTAATTTGTCCTTGAGTAAAAGTAAAAGAATGAGGTTTTAAAGGAGCTGCTTGTGGGTAAAACCAAACGAAGGCGCTGTAATAATCAGTTTGTATTCCCCGGGGTGAGGGGGGGGGGGAAGAGACCCTCTGTATGTTCCCACTCAGACACACAAAGGCCTTTAACAGGACTAATTAGACGTTAGAAAATCTCAGCGGGACTTCAGGGGTCAAGTGTTTGACCTCCGGGGTCACACCCTGCATGATTGACGAGCGCGCCGCTAGCAATTAGCATTTAAGGAATTCTGAGTGGATTGAAAAACACGGAGAAAGGAATCAGACAGGGAGGTGAAGTGAGGCGCCAAACATCCATCACGTATTATTATTGTCCTTTCAGAAAAATGCGTCAGCCGGAGACATGTTGTTGTTTGACGACTTAATCTGACAGCTGACGAGTCAAGAGCTGCCACTCAGGAACGAGACAACTGATGAGTGGATATGTTTCATTAAAGACGACATATTCAGGTGTATATCAGTGAGTAGCCTCTCTACTTTAAAGAGTCCTCTCCTGCTGATGTCCAGGTGTATATCAGTATGTAGTGTCTCTACTTTAAAGAGTCCTCTCCTGTTGATGTTCAGGTGTATATCAGTGAGTAGCCTCTCTACTTTAAAGAGTCCTCTCCTGCTGATGTTCAGGTGTATATCAGTATGTAGTGTCTCTACTTTAAAGAGTCCTCTCCTGCTGATGTTCAGGTGTATATCAGTATGTAGTGTCTCTACTTTAAAGAGTCCTCTCCTGTTGATGTTCAGGTGTATATCAGTATGTAGTGTCTCTACTTTAAAGAGTCCTCTCCTGCTGATGTTCAGGTGTATATCAGTATGTAGTGTCTCTACTTTAAAGAGTCCTCTCCTGCTGATGTTCAGGTGTATATCAGTGAGTAGCCTCTCTACTTTAAAGAATCCTCTCCTGCTGATGTTCAGGTGTATATCAGTATGTAGTGTCTCTACTTTAAAGAGTCCTCTCCTGCTGATGTTCAGGTGTATATCAGTGAGTAGCCTCTCTACTTTAAAGAGTCCTCTCCTGCTGATGTTCAGGTGTATATCAGTGAGTAGCCTCTCTACTTTAAAGAGTCCTCTCCTGCTGATGTTCAGGTGTATATCAGTATGTAGTGTCTCTACTTTAAAGAGTCCTCTCCTGCTGATGTTCAGGTGTATATCAGTATGTAGTGTCTCTACTTTAAAGAGTCCTCTCCTGCTGATGTTCAGGTGTATATCAGTATGTAGTGTCTCTACTTTAAAGAGTCCTCTCCTGCTGATGTTCAGGTGTATATCAGTATGTAGTGTCTCTACTTTAAAGAGTCCTCTCCTGCTGATGTTCAGGTGTATATCAGTATGTAGTGTCTCTACTTTAAAGAGTCCTCTCCTGCTGATGTTCAGGTGTATATCAGTGAGTAGCCTCTCTACTTTAAAGAGTCCTCTCCTGCTGATGTTCAGGTGTATATCAGTATGTAGTGTCTCTACTTTAAAGAGTCCTCTCCTGCTGATGTTCAGGTGTATATCAGTGAGTAGCCTCTCTACTTTAAAGAGTCCTCTCCTGCTGATGTTCAGGTGTATATCAGTGAGTAGCCTCTCTACTTTAAAGAGTCCTCTCCTGCTGATGTTCAGGTGTATATCAGTATGTAGTGTCTCTACTTTAAAGAGTCCTCTCCTGCTGATGTTCAGGTGTATATCAGTATGTAGTGTCTCTACTTTAAAGAGTCCTCTCCTGCTGATGTTCAGGTGTATATCAGTATGTAGTGTCTCTACTTTAAAGAGTCCTCTCCTGCTGATGTTCAGGTGTATATCAGTATGTAGTGTCTCTACTTTAAAGAGTCCTCTCCTGCTGATGTTCAGGTGTATATCAGTATGTAGTGTCTCTACTTTAAAGAGTCCTCTCCTGCTGATGTTCAGGTGTATATCAGTATGTAGTGTCTCTACTTTAAAGAGTCCTCTCCTGCTGGTGTAAAGGAAGATAAAAAGCATGTTAGAAATTGGAGTAAAAATGGACATTAAATCAATTAAAAGTTAAGTTTTTCTAATTGTAATCTCTATGAGGCACCATCTAGTGGCCATTAGCTGAACTGCAGTCTGAGTCACATGGAGCTGTGGTTGTTCTGTAACAGATTTAAAAATACCTCTACAGCAGACCTTCTTTACAGATGAATGATGATGTGTTTTGTCAGAGGAATCACATCTGAGATTGAGTGGATTATAGAGCGGTTTTTGTGGCGATGTCAGGTGACACGCGAGCTGTTTCATCATGTCGCTCGACGTTAGCTAATCCAACACAGACCACAGGAATGTTAATGAGAGACACCTCACGTACCTGCGGTGAACACGCTGTCGTAAAGCTGCTAAAAACAGCTACAGTGTTTTGACAGCGATGTGGACTCGATGTTCTCTTCCTTTTCTAGTTTCAAGGCTTTGTTGTGATTTGCACAGCAGCTACAGTGTAGACATGGCAATGAAAAACTTAGAAAAGAAAGTGTTTTATGGACGTTCTTTAAAAAGTTCAGGTGTTCCTGCTGATTTACAGATTTAATATGTTTCAGGACGAGGAGAAGTTAGAAATCATCCATCATGTTGTTTCACAGTTTTCAGACGAGATACAGTACCTGTCGCCTGGAGTGAAACTCCCCAGATCTGATCCTCACGGCAAGGATCTGGGTTTAAAATGAGAAACACGTTAGAAATAATGAGCATTCTTTACACTGACAGGCATCAGGTGAGCTGAGGAGAGTCAACACTGACAGATTCATCCTGTTGAGCCCTGAGTCTGTTTTTCAGGTCTCAGGCTCGAAGATGACATTCCCAGAACAAATGACCATATCTTCACTTCTAAAAGGGGCAAATTAATAATCTTTATTCTCAAAGCAATGATAAACTTCTGAGTTGGATGCAGAAGAGTCAGAATCAATATAGATGTTTTTATTTTAAAGTAAATTCAGATTGAACATAGTAAAAAATGTAAATTATAGTGTCCGTCCAAAAATAACCCATGACTTATAGTGAGAACCAGCCTTCAATGATGGGATCGGAGACGAAAAGCTTTAGGAATCCAAACTATAACATATAATAAGTACCCTGCATCAAGATCGATGCAAAACAAGTGACCTTTGACATTTTGAGAGAGGTTTAGAAAAAAATAACACTTCTGGGGTCATTTGGGTGCATTTGCCGTTTCTCTGGCACCCCTCGGTCGATTTTGATGATTGACACCTCTTTTGAACCGTTAGAGCCAATAGAATCGAGGGGAAGTTCCTAAAATCCATCTAAACATTACCCGTTGAGGATTTAGAATGACATAAATATGATGATGGATTATCAGTAATCATTTCAAAGTGACACAGAGACATTGGATTAACCTATGGATTAACCTTCAGCAGCGTTTTTATGCGTTTTAATGTCTTGAACACAACTTTTGATCAGAAAACAGCAAAGGTAAGACATGTTTGCGTTTTGGCCCCGTAAAGTGAAGTTGTGTGTTGTCTTTGCTGCCTTCGCTGCCCCGAGTTCTGGTCGCACAGTGATGATACTTATACCATTGGAATCTGTGGAATCTCAGCTTTCAGATGATATCTAGTTTGTGCAGATTGCATGAAGTATAAAATATCTCTACCGTGAGTTATGTGCTAAGTGCGTTAGCACTCTTTAGCTTAGTGCTAATTCAGACGCTTGGCGTTAGAGTTGTGTTTTGTTTTGGTAAAAATGGTTCATATCGTCAGTTAGCTGAGTTTCTTCCCGTTAAGTGGGTATGACACATTAATAGGTTGTTAAATGTTAAGAAGCCCTGAGACACAGTTTCGTGAATATTGTTGTGTTTTGCCCCTGCCGGCGGGGGCATGGGGTTTAACAGGTTAACCTCAACATACTAAAGAAAAGTTTTATAATACATGCATTTACTTAATATATGACGTATTCAAACATATAACACGATTGCAAAGATTGAAATGGATATGATTTTGAGTTAATAGATAGTGTAAGATGATTGTATGAAACTTTAAAAGAGGTTCAATCCTTGGGTTCCTGCTGCTTTGTGCAGAACTTTTTACAAACCAAAGGCGTAATTATCTGCCAACAAAAGACAGACCCAGCACGTGACTTCCTG
Source organism: Dissostichus eleginoides (assembly GCA_031216635.1). Lineage (NCBI taxonomy): Eukaryota > Metazoa > Chordata > Actinopteri > Perciformes > Nototheniidae > Dissostichus > Dissostichus eleginoides. The sequence goes on along the minus strand of CM062287.1, from coordinate 12,691,445 downwards.
CAGACAATCATCACGTGACTTCCTGCAGACAATCATCACGTGACTTCCTGCAGACAATCATCACGTGACTTCCTGCAGACAATCATCACGTGACTTCCTGCAGACAATCATCACGTGACTTCCTGCAGACAATCATCACGTGACTTCCTGCAGACAATCATCACGTGACTTCCTGCAGACAATCATCACTTTTTGCAAATCAAAGATGCAACTTTCTACAAAAAAAACACACAGTTTAATGCAAAACAAAGACCCTACTTTCTGCAAACCTAAGACACAATGTTCTGCAAATCGATCTAACTTCATGCAGACTCAAGATGTCGCTTTTTCCAAACCAAACATTTAACGTTCTCCAGATCCGAGTCACTACTTTATGCAAAACAAGGTACCTGTTTACACACCAAACACGTAGCTTTTGTCCATACCAAACAAGTAACTGAAAACTAAAGACGTAACGTTCTGCAGATCGAAGGCGTTAAGATCTCCAAACCTAAGATATAACTTTATTCAAACAACGATTTACAACAATTTCCAGCTGCTGTGTTTGACCTCCTCTCAGAGGAACTGCTGTGTTTGACCTCCTCTCAGGTGAACTGCTGTGTTTGACCTCCTCTCAGGTGAACTGCTGTGTTTGACCTCCTCTCAGGTGAACTGCTGTGTTTGACCTCCTCTCAGATGAACTGCTGTGTTTGACCTCCTCTCAGGTGAACTGCTGTGTTTGACCTCCTCTCAGGTGAACTGCTGTGTTTGACCTCCTCTCAGGTGAACTGCTGTGTTTGACCTCCTCTCAGAGGAACTGCTGTGTTTGACCTCCTCTCAGATGAACTGCTGTGTTTGACCTCCTCTCAGAGGAACTGCTGTGTTTGACCTCCTCTCAGATGAACTGCTGTGTTTGACCTCCTCTCAGATGAACTGCTGTGTTTGACCTCCTCTCAGGTGAACTGCTGTGTTTGACCTCCTCTCAGATGAACTGCTGTGTTTGACCTCCTCTCAGATGAACTGCTGTGTTTGACCTCCTCTCAGATGAACTGCTGTGTTTGACCTCCTCTCAGATGAACTGCTGTGTTTGACCTCCTCTCAGATGAACTGCTGTGTTTGACCTCCTCTCAGGTGAACTGCTGTGTTTGACCTCCTCTCAGATTAATGACTCTATGAATCAGCAGGAAAAACAATAACCTTAATGACTTTCTGGACTTTGAACACCCAGATCTGCGAGGAGAGAAAATAAGTGATAACAAGTGAATTATGGGACATTTTAACTTCCTTTGCAAACCTTTCACTAAATATCTTGGTTTTAATTCATATATGTCACATCTTTGGCTTTCTGCAAACTAAACACATAACGTTAAAGAACTACAAAGAGACACTAAGGACTACAAAGAGACACTAAAGAACTACAAAGAGACACTAAAGGACTACAAAGAGACACTAAAGGACAACAAAGAGACACTAAAGGACTACAAAGAGACACTAAAAGACTACAAAGAGACACTAAGGACTACAAAGAGACACTAAAGAACTACAAAGAGACACTAAGGACTACAAAGAGACACTAAAGGACTACAAAGAGACACTAAGGACTACAAAGAGACACTAAAGAACTACAAAGAGACACTAAAGGACTACAAAGAGACACTAAGGACTACAAAGAGACACTAAAGAACTACAAAGAGAGAATAAGGACTACAAAGAGACACCAAAGGACTACAAAGAGACACTAAAGGACTACAAAGAGACACTAAGAGACACTAAAGGACTACAAAGAGACACTAAGGACTATGACACCAAAGGACTACAAAGAGACACTAAGGACTACGACACTAAAGGACTACGACACCAAAGGACTACGACACCAAAGGACTACAAAGAGACACTAAAGGACTACAAAGAGACACTAAGGACTACAAAGAGACACCAAAGGACTACAAAGAGACACTAAAGGACTACAAAGAGACACTAAGAGACACTAAAGGACTACAAAGAGACACTAAAGGACTACGACACTAAAGGACTACAAAGAGACACTAAAGAACTACAAAGAGACACTAAGGACTACGACACCAAAGGACTACAAAGAGACACTAAAGAACTACAAAGAGACACTAAGGACTACAAAGAGACACCAAAGGACTACAAAGAGACACTAAAGGACTACGACACCAAAGGACTACAAAGAGACACTAAAGAACTACAAAGAGACACTAAGGACTACAAAGAGACACCAAAGGACTACAAAGAGACACTAAAGGACTACAAAGAGACACTAAGAGACACTAAAGGACTACAAAGAGACACTAAAGGACTACGACACTAAAGGACTACAAAGAGACACTAAAGAACTACAAAGAGACACTAAGGACTACAAAGAGACACCAAAGGACTACAAAGAGACACTAAAGGACTACAAAGAGACACTAAGAGACACTAAAGGACTACAAAGAGACACTAAGGACTACGACACCAAAGGACTACAAAGAGACACTAAAGGACTACGACACTAAAGGACTACAAAGCGACACTAAGGACTACAAAGAGACACTAAAAAGGGGGAACATCTAAAAGTATTTTCCCTGTAAATCAACACGTGGAAACTTCTCATTTCCTGAACGCTGGACGAACTTCCAACATTCCTGGAAGTTCAGCCTGACGCTCCGGTTTCTCCTCAAAAGGTGTGAAGTCTCTCAAACTGGAGGGTTTAAAAGTGACTCATTGTGCTGCAGTAACTCACTGAGAGTCCACCTGAGGATCTGAACACACAGGCATCCTGCTCCGTGCTTCAGGACTGAGTGTTTACACTGAAGCAGCAGGAATGTGCCACGGGGATCAGAGATAATGGAGATGCGCTCCTTCAACTGCTTAGACCTTTCAATAAGGGAGGAATACTCATTATTTAGGGACAATTTCACGTTCATTGGCAGGGATTTGAGCTTATAACGGTCCTTTGATTCTTCTTTTCTAAACAGTGTAAGTGTTGCATGGTGTCTGCACAAAGCTCTGCTCTGACTCAATGTCTCAGAGCTGGACTCAAATACTGCATTATACTGTAAATACTGTATTTTTGAAGTTGTAGTGATTCATATTAGTGGTTTGCATGGACACAGGCCTAGGCGCCAAAAGTTTCAGGACCCCTCCGACCTTCATCTGCAAAATGTCAATCAAAGAAACATATATGAAGCGGTTAAAGACTTGAAATGACTACGAAAAGACATGAAAAAGCTATAAAATGACCAAAAAGAGACTTCAAAAGTCTGAAAGAAGACATGAAAGGACTACAAACAGATATTAAATGACTAAGAAGAGACACTAAAGGACTACAAAGAGACACTAAGGACTACAAAGAGACACTAAAGGACTACAAAGAGACACTAAGGACTACAAAGAGACACTAAGGACTACAAAGAGACACCAAAGGACTACAAAGAGACACTAAAGGACTACAAAGAGACACCAAAGGACTACAAAGAGACACCAAAGGACTACAAAGAGACACTAAGGACTACAAAGAGACACCAAAGGACTACAAAGAGACACTAAGGACTACAAAGAGACACTAAGGACTACAGAGAGACACCAAGGACTACAAAGAGACACTAAGGACTACAAAGAGACACCAAAGGACTACAAAGAGACACTAAGGACTACAAAGAGACACTAAGGACTACATAGAGACACCAAAGGACTACAAAGAGACACTAAAGGACTACAAAGAGACACTTAACTGAATTTTATGGCATTTCTCTCATTTTCTCATGTTAACGATGGATTTTATGGATGATATTGTGAATTTAATTGCATTTAATTGACTTTATCTGTATCTCGAGACATTAATACAAGATGCATTTAGTAAAAAAACTAAGTTAAAACGTTTTGGGGGTTATTTTACAAAGTAAAGTCAGAAGAACGACATGCATTATCTCCTCCTGCTTCAAAATGAAGGTTTAAACTTTGTAATTAAACACATTAGTTTCCAGTCAGGCCACATTGAGCGTCTTTAATTAAGCGGCGGTGATGTAACGCATGTTGTGTTTTCTCCGTGCTTTGTGCTGCTAAACGCTGCAGACGGTTGGTAAGCCTCTGCTGGATCACTGCCTCCAACTGAACACCATGAATATGCATGAGGAGAAGAAGAAGGAGGAGGAGGAGGAGGAGGAGGAGGAGGAGGAGTGCTCATCAGAATATTCAGTGATGTGCACTCCTGAATATTCATGAGTCTCATAATGAGTACAGTGAGAAAGCTGCTATATTCCTGCTTAATCTGACGCTGATCCGTGTTTCTAGGTCAGGATCTCGGGAGCGTTCGAGCACGATGACTTCAGGAAAACAAACAAAAAAACCCTCCTCTCTTTGTCAGAAAGTAGGGCAGCAAGTGGCAGAGAAACGCACCAATGGCTTCTTGGGAAATCCCCAATTAGTTTCCTCTGAGTGACTGACGGGAATTTAAAGGACGCACATCCATAATTCTCCTCTTTAACAAACCATGTGTATACAGAGCCCGTCTCTGATTGGCTGAAACACCAAATGCCTTCCCATAATCCCCTCTGTTTCAGCCCTGTTCCAAAAAGTGCTGATTGTGTGTCTGTAGCTTTAAATGCTAATGAGCTGCTGCTGGCCACGCCCCCCCTGAGAGATGATTGGTTTAAAAAGGACTACAAATAGACACTAAAGGACTACAGAGAGACACTAAAGGACTACAGAGAGACACTAAAGGACTACAAAGAGACACTAAAGGACTACAGAGAGACACTAAAGGACTACAAATAGACACTAAAGGACTACAAATAGACACTAAAGGACTACAGAGAGACACTAAAGGACTACAGAGAGACACTAAAGGACTACAAAAGGACTACAAAGAGACACTAAAGGACTACAGAGAGACACTAAAGGACTACAGAGAGACACTAAAGGACTACTAAGAGACACTAAAGGACTACTAAGAGACAGTAAAGGACTACAAAAGGACTACAAAGAGACACTAAAGGACTACAGAGAGACACTAAAGGACTACAAAGAGACACTAAAGAACTACAGAGAGACACTAAAGGACTACAAAGAGACACTAAAGGACTACTAAGAGACACTAAAGGACTACTAAGAGACAGTAAAGGACTACAAAAGGACTACAAAGAGACACTAAAGGACTACAGAGAGACACTAAAGGACTACAAAGAGACACTAAAGAACTACAGAGAGACACTAAAGGACTACAAAGAGACACTAAAGGACTACAGAGAGACACTAAAAGACTACAAAGAGACACTAAAAGACTACAAAGAGACACTAAAAGACTACGACACTGATTGGCTGAAACACCAAATGCCTTCCATAATCCCCTCTGTTTCAGCCCTGTTCCAAAAAGTGCTGATTGTGTGTCTGTAGCTTTAAATGCTAATGAGCTGCTGCTGGCCACGCCCCCCTGAGAGATGATTGGTTTAAAAAAACACAATGGTGCTCATGACATCATAAAGTGACAATCGATGGTGATTTCAGTTTTGGGAGAAAATTCGGACTTTTTAACGTTAATTGAAACACTAATACTTTAGATAAGATGATTTATTATTGAGGCGTCAAAGTTAGTGAAATAAACTCCTGAATACTCATAAGTGAAAGTCCTGCTTTAAAACCTTCATAATGCTTATTTCATCTGTGAGATGTTTAATAATCAACATTCAATCGTTGAAATGGCACTTCATTATTGGAAGAAATGTCAGGTTGTTCTTAAGGATTTTTTAAAAGTGAAGATGTTCTGAATATTTGCACCAAAACAAAGGTCACATTTAGACGTTATTTATAGCTGATTTCTCTGCAGTTGTTTTTAGACAAAATATGGAGCAAATCTTTGAGATAATTAGATCTGCAGAAATTCACTTAAAGAAGCAGCAAACTGAGTCCAAAAACGTGGAAAAAAGCGAACATTTTCTTCAAATTTACACAAACAACGTGTCGTTTTTTCTGCTGAATTTAGACTTATTTGGTATTTTTGGAAACGTCATAATCTCTGCTAGAATCTACAGTAACGCTATGGGTTAGAACAGACCTTAAGGGCTTCATGCTGATATCTACAGTAACGCTATGGGTTAGAACAGACCTTAAGGGCTTCATGCTGATATCTACAGTAACGCTATGGGTTAGAACAGACCTTAAGGGCTTCATGCTGATATCTACAGTAACGCTATGGGTTAGAACAGACCTTAAGGGCTTCATGCTGATATCTACAGTAACGCTATGGGTTAGAACAGACCTTAAGGACTTCATGCTGATATCTACAGTAACGCTATGGGTTAGAACTTAAAAGGACTTCATGCTGATATCTACAGTAACGCTATGGGTTAGAACTTAAAAGGACTTCATGCTGATATCTACAGTATAAGTGTCAGAATCAGAATCACACATGATAGTGAGTTGAATCTTCAGTAATGCTATGGGTTAGAACAGACCTTAAGGACTTCATGAAGGTTTGAATGCGTGAAGCGATGCAGTTTCAAGCTGATATACAGTATTAGGGTCTGACATCTTCTCCCATTTGGACTTGGTGTTTATTTATAGATTTGTTGTATAGTTTGTGGCCCCTGATTGAGTCGGAGCCCCTGATTTAATCTCCCCGCAGCAGGTTGTTGATAAAGGGTTAAAGCAGAGGGGGGGGAATATATTTCTTGTCATTAGTTCTGCAGATTTGGGGCCCTCGGGGGTCACACTGAGCTGTTGTTAGGGGACCAGAGGACCCTGATCTGGGGTTAGATCAGTGGGAACCAGGGTCAGAGAAACACCTGGAAACATTCACTCATCTCCTCTCATATCTCACTGCAAACAGAGACACGTTAGATCAGAAACAAGGCGGAAAATTGATAGAAAATGACCGAAAATTCAAGTGAATCATTTAGTGTCTAATACATCTCTTTCCCAGCAAAAAGGAACTGAATATATTGGAAACAAGGCGGAGAATTGATAGAAAATTATCATTCATGTTTTCTTTATGCAAAGCTCTGATTTGTAGGAACCAGAGTCAATAATATAATATCTAATACCTGTCTATTGATATTTCCCAGCAAAAAGGGACTGAGTATATTGGAAACAAGGCGGAAAATGTACCGATCATCTAAGAATATTCAAATTGTTTTCATGCAAAACTCTGATTTTGGGGATTTTAAGGATCCAGGGTCAATCATTTAATGTTTAATACATGTATTTTTGATATTTCCCGGCAAAAAGGGACTGAGTATATAGGAAGAAGGCGGAAAATGGACCAAAAATGACAGAAATATCTTCTTTTTTTATGCAAAACTCTTCAAAAGTTATCGTAAACAGACTAGGTGTGTCCCAATGTTGGCTTTCTGAACAGTTAAGGGTTGATCTAAGTGCTAAACAAGACATTTTAAGGCTATAAATCTGTGGGAACCAGGGTCAGTAAAACACCTGGAATCATTCATTAGACGTCCAATAAATCTCCTTTGATATCTCCCAGTAAAAAGGGTCTGAATACATTGGAAACGAGGCGGAAAATTGACCAAAAATCATAGAAAATTCAAGTTTTCTTTTGATGCGAAACTCTTTTGTGGGACTTGTGGGAACCAGGGTCAGAGAAACACCTGCAATCATTCAGAAAACATCCAATAAATCTCTTCTGATATCAAACGGCAACTGAACAGAGTCAGAAACAAGTGGAACATTGAGGAGAAATCATAGAAAATGCAAGTTTGGATGCAAATGAATTGATAGATAAAAAGTAAAAAGCTACAGACTTGGTACCGAGTCAGATTTAAGTCACAAGGAGGAGGTTTAAAGCTGAAATGCATCATGTTTGTATATTGAAAACTGGTAAAAGTATGATTTTATGGTCATTTTTCTGACATTTCTTTCACATAAAATGGAATATTTAGCATTTCATTCGGCCGTTTTGATTCGTCCAAACAGATGAGGACTTAAATAACTAAATAAAGTTAGATTTAGAGTCACGATGGGAGCCTAAATAACATTTATCCTCCAATGATCAGTGTGAAAAATACACAGAGTGGGAAGAGTCACCCATTGGTTTGTTCACTTTGCTTTTTGAGCCTCGATTTTGGTTTTTGGACGTTTCCATCGTGTCTTCTTGGACGTTTCCATCGTGTCTTCTTGGACGTTTCCATCGTGTCTTCTTGGACGTTTCCATCGTGTCTTTGTGGACGTTTCCATCTTGTCTTTGTCGACGTTTCCATCTTGTCTTTTTGGACGTTTCCATCGTGTCTTTGTGGACGTTTCTATCTTGTCTTTTTGGACGTTTCCATCGTGTCTTTGTGGACGTTTCCATCTTGTCTTTTTGGACGTTTCCATCGTGTCTTTGTGGACGTTTCCATCGTGTCTTTGTGGACGTTTCCATCGTGTCTTTGTGGACGTTTCCATCGTGTCTTTGTGGACGTTTCTATCTTGTCTTTTTGGACGTTTCCATCGTGTCTTTGTGGACGTTTCCATCTTGTCTTTTTGGACGTTTCCATCGTGTCTTTGTGGACGTTTCCATCGTGTCTTGGACGTTTCCATCGTGTCTTTATGGACGTTTCCATCGTGTCTTTGTGGATGTTTCCATCATGTCTTCTTGGACGTTTCCATCGTGTCTTCTTGGACGTTTCCATCGTGTCTTCTTGGACGTTTCCATCGTGTCTTTGTGGACGTTTCCATCGTGTCTTTGAGGACGTTTCCATCGTGTCTTTATGGACGTTTCCATTGTGTCTTTTCAGTAAACAACAAAGACAGCGTGGGAAACGGTCAAGGTGTCAAGACAGAGGAAAGGAGATTATAGGTTCCTTTGAGTGGATGTATGTGCTCAGTGGGAAAGAAGCGATAAAGATCATTTCTCTGGGTGTCGACAGAGAGCTGCAGACTGAGCGTACTTTCTGCACTGCTGTTCTGCATTAAAAGTCGTCCAGGGACTCGAACGCACTCGATGACCCCCCGCTGCTTTCTGCCTTCCTCAGTCCTCGTGTACTTTTTGCATTTTTAATCCTTCTTGTTACAGCTTTGTTTTCCGTCCCTCAGACACCTGGTTTGGATTTTTCCTGCGTTTCCCGCCCGCATGTGAAGGCATCGCGGGTCAGCAGCTAATCTCCCGCCATGACTTCATCTCTTGAAACGTACAACGGGTGTGATTAAGAGGCTTTGGGGGAATTTGTGCCGGGTTACAGAACGCCATTATGGTCTTAAGGTGGATTTGGTGTTGAATTATTTTTGCGATCGCCACACACTCAGGAGCTTATCTGTTGTTACAGGAGGAGCTCAGAGGGTGGCTTTACAGTGCCGGGTTAGTGGGAATAACACAATAAATAACCATGCTTTAAATAGATTTAGCCCTGGTGTGTTCCTGTGGGATCATTTCAGCAGTTTTGGAATAGAAAATCGATGTTTTAACGTAATTTAAGACACTTATACTGTAGGTATCAGCATGAAACTGCACCACTTCATGCATTAAAACCTTCATTAAGTCATTATAAAGTTTGTTTAAACCCATAGCATTACTCCAAAGTCTAGCAGAGATTATGAAGTGTCTAAAGATACCAAATAAGTTTAAATTCAGCAAAAAAACTGCACGTTATTTGCATACATTTGAAGAATAAGTAACTTTTTTCAACATTTTTGGGCTCAGTCTCTAATATTTGCTCCATAGAATAACATGTGACCTACTTTGAAATCAGCTTCACTTTAAATAATACATAAAACGGCTTACGTAAAGAAAATCTTGAGAATTGTAACTTTAAACACCTTAAAGTAGATAAATTATTATCAGAAATATGTACTTAAAGTATGCAAAGAAATAGTACTCATTATGAATGCTATTATATTAAATTCATAATGTGAAAGCAGCATTTTAATGCATCTAATTAACATTATGAAGTCTATTTAGACGCCATTAAAGGGCTTTAGATCATAGACACACACACACACACACACACACACTCAATCAAAGCTTTAAGATGATTTAACAACATTTCATTATTTTACTTCCTGCAGAATCGTCTTGTTTTAAATGCAGACCTTAAGTATGCAAATCTGCTGTATTAATGAACATTTTCATAGACTTTACTTTAGTTGAAGCCCCTACTTATAATGCAAACTATTGCTTTGTTAAAATAAAACAGATTTTAGCTTCAAAATGTCTGTAAAATTATCCCCAAAACTCTGATTTTCAGGTGAACTCAAACTGTCCTGGGTACATGAGTAACAGCATGTCCTCTGGTCAGCAGAAGTGTTTTAGAGGAGGGTCTTTGGTGCAGATTGAGTTGGAAAAGCAGGGGGGAGAATCAGGATGGCAGGGCAGAAGTTTCTGTGCCGGGAATACCAAACACCGGCTCCATGCACCGAACACAAAGACCTGACAGTCTAAAAAACACTGGAGACTACATGTCCCATCATGCAACAGTGGCATAATGCAACTGGGAAGATCTGTGGATAGTTAATGGCAAAGGAAATGAAGGGGAAGCACCAGTTCATAAATGCTGAAAGTTGTGTCCGATTAAAACTTAACAGTCTTCTTAAAATCACTTGAAACTACAAGTCCCATCATGCACTCTGATTGTTCCTTAGATTTCAGAAATAGTATGTTTAAAGGGGTTCCACAGCGATGTAGCACAGGTTTCTACAGCAGAGGTATCTCTAACAACACTTGATACTACATGTCCCATCATGCAACAGATTCTTCCTTAGATTTCAGAAATATTCCCCAGAGATGTAGCACAGGTTGAGTGGACACTACATGTCCCATCATGCAACTGGGTAGCTTCTTCTGTAGACCCTCTTTTTGTTTCTTTTTCAGGATAACGTCCAACTTCTGTGCAAAAAAACGGCGGCGTGGCTCCACGTGTCTCGTGATTAATCCTCCGCTCATTAGGCTGAAACACAATCCCTTTCACTGCTCACTTTGTTTCACAGGAATACATTAGCATACTAAACACCAGAGCAGGCCTTTCTCAGGGAGAGCAGTTAGACTGATTTCAGAAACAAGAGATTCATCTCCAGAATCAGACGTTTAATCCTGAAGAGTTAGAGGAGTTTGGTGCTAAGAGTCTGAAGACGTTTTTAAGGTTTTACACATTTGGATGAATGATGTGAAATATAATCAAGTGTTAAATCAGACTTTAGTTCCACCTGGAGTAAATCCACAAGCTACCCTGCAGTATACAAAGTCATTCAAACTAGCTGCACCTTTACCAGCTTTGAGAACACTTTCATGATCAATCATTATAAAACATATCATATATATTATTCTGAAATGGACCAATCTGCACAATGACTACTTTTACTGTCGCTACTTTCACTATATTTTGATGAGAATACTTTTCTACTTTTACTTGAGGAACATTTTGAATGCAGGACTTTTACTGTAACAGAGTATTCCTACACTCTGGTACTTCTACTTTTACTCAAGTACAAGATCTGAGTACTTCTACTTTTACTCAAGTACAAGATCTGAGCACTTCTACTTTTACTCAAGTACAAGATCTGAGCACTTCTACTTTTACTCAAGTACAAGAACTGAGCACTTCTACTTTTACTCAAGTACAAGACCTGTGGCTCAGAGTAAAGACAGTGAGTGGTGAGCAGCAGTGTTGGGTGTAACGTGTTACAAAAGTAACGGAGTTACAGTAATGTATTACTTTTTGCTGTAACGAAGTAATGTAACGCATTACTAATGACATTTGGGTAATATATTACCCGTTACAATTCTCAGTAACGCGTTACAACACCAAATTAAATGGGGTTTTGTTTTTTAAGAATTCACCAAGATCGCGCCTTCTTCTGGTCATTTATCTGACGTCCAGCGCTCCGTCTTTTAACCTCCTTTCCTTTCTCTTTCTTGATCCTCCTTAGCAACCTTCATTATAGTCCTTGACAGTGGTCTGTACTGTATTAACAACGTGTAACATGTTAAGAATTTACAATCAGAATCGAGTATTCAACTAAGCCGTGTAATAAAAGTTGTTAGTAGCCTTAATGGCCTACACAGTTGTTATGCTATACCACATCGCCCTTCACTGGATGTATAATGAGCTGCACTAAACTGCATTTTAGCCTTTAAAATACCTAGCCATTCTTTTGAGGTTATTTTGGTAACTCAAAAGTAATATAAAGTAGTGTAACTCATTACATTTCAGAGACAGTAATATTGTAATGTAACTTATTACTTAAAAAAGACAGTAATAAGTAATATGTACTGTATTACATTTTGGAAGTAACTGCCCAACACTGGTGAGCAGAGTAAGGACAGTGAGTGGTTAGCATGTTGCGCAGAGTAAAGACAGTGAGTGGTTAGCATGTTGCGCAGAGTAAAGACAGTGAGTGGTTAGCAGAGTAAAGACAGTGAGTGGTTAGCATGTTGCGCAGAGTAAAGACAGTGAGTGGTGAGCAGAGTAAAGACAGTGAGTGGTTAGCATGTTGCGCAGAGTAAAGCCAGTGAGTGGTTAGCATGTTGCGCAGAGTAAAGACAGTGAGTGGTGAGCATGTTGCGCAGAGTAAAGACAGTGAGTGGTTAGCATGTTGCGCAGAGTAAAGACAGTGAGTGGTGAGCAGAGTAAAGACAGTGAGTGGTTAGCATGTTGCGCAGAGTAAAGACAGTGAGTGGTGAGCAGAGAAAAGACAGTGAGTGGTTAGCATGTTGCGCAGAGTGCAGGCAGTGAATGGTTAGCATGTTGCGCAGAGTAAAGACAGTGAGTGGTTAGCATGTTGCGCAGAGTAAAGACAGTGAGTGGTTAGCATGTTGCGCAGAGTAAAGACAGTGAGTGGTTAGCATGTTGCGCAGAGTAAAGACAGTGAGTGGTGAGCAGAGTAAAGACAGTGAGTGGTTAGCATGTTGCGCAGAGTGCAGGCAGTGAATGGTTAGCATGTTGCGCAGAGTAAAGACAGTGAGTGGTTAGCATGTTGCGCAGAGTAAAGACAGTGAGTGGTGAGCAGAGTAAAGACAGTGAGTGGTTAGCATGTTGCGCAGAGTAAAGACAGTGAGTGGTGAGCAGAGTAGACAGTGAATGGTTAGCATGTTGTGCAGAGTAAAGACAGTGAGTGGTGAGCAGAGTAAAGACAGTGAGTGGTTAGCATGTTGCGCAGAGTAAAGACAGTGAGTGGTGAGCAGAGTAAAGACAGTGAGTGGTTAGCATGTTGCGCAGAGTAAAGACAGTGAGTGGTTAGCATGTTGCGCAGAGTAAAGACAGTGAGTGGTGAGCAGAGTAAAGACAGTGAGTGGTTAGCATGTTGAGCAGAGTAAAGACAGTGAGTGGTGAGCAGAGTAAAGACAGTGAGTGGTTAGCATGTTGCGCAGAGTGCAGGCAGTGAATGGTTAGCATGTGGCGGCGCGCAGAGACTACAGAGATCATTAGCATAACAAGAACAACCAAAAGCCATTTTCCCCTTTGTTTCAGCTAAGCAGCTGTCATTTGCGTTTGTGGATTCTTCTATGCTAATTTTTTTTGGGGGGACAATTTTTCCAACAATAAGCAGTGGGGCAGGAACAGAGAAGCTTTCAGGGCCCCGAGCCCCCGCCGCGCGATGCTAACAATGAGTTTCTGCTGCGAGCAAACACACCGCGGCCTTATAATCCCCCGCAATGCCTCACACACACGTACCTCACACACACACACACACACACACACACACACACACACACACACACACACACACACACACACACACACACACACACACACACACACACACACACACACACACACACACACACACACACACACACACACAGAGGCTGCTGCACATTAATCAAGATATTAATCAGCGGGGGCATCATGGGGAAGTTTCACAATCAAATAAATGGTCATTCTGGATTTACTACTTTTACTCAAGTACAAGATCTGAGTACTTCTACTTTTACTCAAGTACAAGATCTGAGTACTTCTACTTTTACTCAAGTACAAGATCTGAGTACTTCTACTTTTACTCAAGTATAAGATCTGAGTACTTCTACTTTTACTGAAGTACAAGATCTGAGTACTTCTACTTTTACTGAAGTACAAGATCTGAGTACTTCTACTTTTACTCAAGTACAAGATCTGAGTACTTCTACTTTCACTGAAGTAGGCATGTGGTGCAGTGGATAGAGCCTTGGTATGGGGATCAGATTAGACACTTCACCCCAAATTGCTCCTGTGGGGATTGCCCACAGTATTGAGTATGTAAGTCGCTTTGGATAAAAGCTTCTAACATGTAAAAGTACAAGAGAGAGTACTTCTACTTTCACTCAAGTACAAGATCTGAGTACTTCTACTTTCACTCAAGTACAAGATCTGAGTAGTATGCACCTAGCACTGGCTGCTAACTACATAGCAAAAGTTAGAGGTGGAAAAAGTACTCGAATACTTTATTTCAGTAAAAGAAGATAAACTCTGGTCTGAAAATACTCCATTACAGGTAAAAGTCAAGTTTAAAATGTTACTTATGCAGGTGTACAGAAGTACTGTTAGCTAATTATTATATTACATGTATTATTAGTGACCCTTATGTATTAGTTTCTGCAGATGTTGCATGGTTTATTTCCTCCACAAATTCAACCCTGCTGATGTTCTGAGTATGCATACTTGTTATTAAACTGAAGAAATGTGTTAGAAAATAAATACAATTAAAAAAGATCATTGCTGGGTTGAGATTTTGGCCAAAACCAGGAAATATATTCTGTATTTCTTCAAATTATTGGCATTTTTGGCCCCTGTATTTCAGTTTTTGGTGGCATTTGCTTCCATTTTGCCCCCTCCTTAGCATCGGTTGTGTTACAGTATGTGTGTGTGTGTGTGTGTGTGTGTGTGTGTGTGTGTGTGTGTGTGTGTGTGTGTGTGTGTGTGTGTGTGTGGAGGAACAATCCTTTCATTCCGTCTTGACCTCCCCTCTGGCTCCTCTCCTGACGGCTTCATTGTCCGAGTGTTAGAGAAACACTTCCACCTCCAGGTCGCTCGGAGTGAGTGTGTGTGTGTGTGTGGGTGTGTGTGTGTGTGTGTGTGTGTGTGTGTGTGTGTGTGTGTGTGTGTGTGTGTGTGTGTGTGTGTGTGTGTGTGTGTGTGTGTGTGTGTGTGTGTAATCTCGTTGTTCCTGCTGATAAAAAGCCATTGATTTGGCCCTCAGGGGTCACACACTGACCTCCAAACAGAACCTCCCTTTGTGTTTTCCGTCGCCGCCACACGCTCTGAATCTGCTGCAGAACCTTGGGAAGTTTTTCTGGGCGCTAACCTGGTTTTCTGCTGCCGATGGTGGTCTATTTTTGGGGGGGAAGAAGGGGGCCGCTGCTTTATTTTGGATCCTGGTGGCCCCCAGGTCTCCGATAACCCAATTTGAGTTGACTTTGCCCGTTCAGGGAGAGCGGCGGCCCGCGGCTAAACTCTGAGATAATTCAAGAAACACAATGAAGACACACTCTGACACACACACACACACACACTGACACACACCAGTGATAATCTCATCTGTGCTGAAAACTGCAGAATCGATGGCAGACTGTATATTACTACTTTTAGTGAGGTCATTTACATGATTAACACAAAAAATGACTGCTTATTTGGTAAATAAAGTAGAGATAAATAACATAAAAAACACAATGAAGACACACACGTACACACACACACTCTGAAACACTGACATACACACACACTCTGACACACTGATAATCTCATCTGTGCTGAAAGCCGCAGGATCGATGGCAGACTGTAGAATTACGACTTGTATTGAGATAAACTACATGATGGGTTATCTGGTTGATAAAGACATTATATTAAACATGAATTAAATATTAAGGGTTTTTTGCAACTTCTCCTCACAGGATGCACAGTATTTCTGCAAAAAACACAATATTCTTTACTTTTATATGGTGGCAAACAGTTGCAAACCGTCCCAAAACTCTTACATGCAGCTTCAGAAACGATGCAAATACAAAAACACAAATGTTCCGAAACACATTTGAGTAAAAGCTGCGGATGTTTTCCTCAAGTTGCTGAAGATGTGTCTTCATCTGCTTTTATTTTGGCACATTCGTTTCTGAAGCTGCAGTTCTTTTCTCTTAATGGATGAGTTTTGGGCCGTTCACCACCGTAGAAAGTCGTGGATCCTGAGGCGTTCAAAGACCTCATTTAACTTGTAGAGGAGTATTTCTTTAATCTGTAAAATAAAGGCATGAAATCTCCTGAAGTGGAGAAGCAAAATGAAACAGAAGCTGTGTTATTGAAGCTTCCTGCGCTGAATGCTAAACGATGCAAAATGCTAATTGATTTCTGCATGTTTTTAAATAAAGTTTCAGACAGAATGAAGCTGCTGACGTGGATTCATTCTCCAGATAATCAGCCATGACTCTGCCTGCATCATATCACATGTTTCAGGGTGTGTGTGTGTGTGTGTGTGTGTGTGTGTGTGTGTGTGTGTGTGTGTGTGTGTGAGAAGCAGGGGCTTGTCTAAACATCTTGTCCTCTGACAGCAGCGGGATTAGAAGCACCTGCCACCACACAAAGGCTGC
Organism: Dissostichus eleginoides; assembly: GCA_031216635.1. Classification (NCBI taxonomy): domain Eukaryota; kingdom Metazoa; phylum Chordata; class Actinopteri; order Perciformes; family Nototheniidae; genus Dissostichus; species Dissostichus eleginoides. The sequence continues at coordinate 12,674,986 of CM062287.1, read as the reverse complement.
ACACACATGAATGAAGGGCACCCCCCTACACACACACACACACACACACACACACACACACACACACACACACACACACACACACACACACACACACACACACACACACACACACACACACACACACACACACACACACACACACACACACACACACACACACACACACACACCTCTTGAGATAAACTGCAATTAATGTACAACTCTAGAGGAGGAAACACTTTCTCTGTAGCCTCGGCTTGCATCGAGAAATAACCTGAAAAAACGTCTAAATTAAAGGAAGTGTCAGATTTAGCAGAAACACTGCATCATGTGACCAAAAACTAGCCAGAATACTATATAAATATTAAATATTAATGTCAAAATAACAAGGAACTTATTTTTTCTTAATGCATCGGAAAAAATCCAAAGAAAAACCTCTAAAAGGGAAGAAAAATGTGATTTCTGCAGAAATACTGTGAAGAAGAGGTTGTAGAATAACCTCATAAGAAATATTTATCTAATTCTTTAATATAATTACTTGTATCCAGATCCCTTTTTAGTAAAAGTAGTAATACCACAGTCTAAAAGTACTCCATTACAATTTCAAATGAGTTTAAATTCTTCTTTTTGCAGAAGTTTTTCCAGTAAATGTACTTAAAGAACCAAAAGTAAAAGTACAAATACATTTATTTTACGTCCACAGTGTAGGAGCGCTAGCCAATAGGAGCGCGAGTGTACCGTTGTGATGTCACCATGTTCCGGAAGTAAACAAAGGAGTCTCTTTAAATGTAAAGGAGTGTGAATACAGTCAGTTCTCTCTCTCTCTCTCTCTCTCTCTCTCTCTCTCTCTCTCTCTCTCTCTCTCTCTCTCTCTCTCTCTCTCTCTCTCTCTCTCTCTCTCTCTCTCTCTCTCTCTCTCTCTCTCTCTCTCTCTCTCTCTCTCTCTCTCGTCACTGAGTTCAAGTTTTCCTAAAAAGCATCCAAACAAAACCTACATTTTATTTCTCCCAATGAAAGAGATTTTCATACGTTTTCTTGAAAAAGCCTCTCAGGGATTGGGAGGAAGGGGGAGGAAACAGTGGGGGGGGGGGGGGGGGAGCCCCTCGGGGTCTCTCTCCTCCGCACAGCAGGGGGTCCACTGATGGGGGGGGGTTAGGGTGTGTGTGTGTGTCCATCACTGAGCATCAGATCAGCAGGAGGGGCAACGTGACAGAACAGTATCTCTACCATGATTTAAGAGGCAGATTTTGGGGGGAAATGGGGGTTTAATTCAACTTTATTTTAATTTTTATAAACCATTTCTTCTTTTTAAACTTCTCTATATAAAAAAATATTTGATTTATGTACTTTTATTTCTCTTGCATGTGTTTTTTCGCCTATAAGATGAATCAGTTTCCATTAAAGATCCTGCAGACGTGCTCTCGTGCAGGAGGTCTCGGTTTCATCAGCTGTCAATCTTAAGAGCTTCCCTGCTGTGAGGCATGAGGAACCGTCCTTCTTTATTTTAACTCCTCGCATCATTCCTGGGTGGTTTCCCCCCTCCTCCTCCTCCTCCTCCTCCTCCTCCTCCTCCTCCTCCTCCTCCTGTTTTTGGCTTTTCTGGTCCAGTTCCCATTCATAAGCCCTGGGGTGTTGACAGCTCGATGATCGGGGTGCGTGTCCAGGCTTCTTCCTCCTCTTCTTCCTCTGTTTCTCAGGCGTACAGGTGATATCTGTTGGTTTATGGTGGAGAGCAAACAGTTCAGACGGAGCTCCTTTCATCCTGACTGCAGGTGACGGGGTTAATCTCTCCAAAAGTGGTGAGGAAAGACGAAACGGGACGTCATATTTAGACTTCATGCAGATCAAACGACCAGAAATGTGGAGAATCCAGTCTGTTTTCCAATCCTCATGATCCCTTTTCTTCTTCAATCGCTGAAAAATGTCAAGTGTTGTATCGTTTTTCTTCCTTATTGTTGATAAAAGTATGATAAGGTTTCTCTTCTCCCTCTTTGTTGGGATTGGAATTTTCCATTGACATTAATTAGAGGTTATTTGCTATATAAAAATGCACCAAAGCACCAAAAGCAAAAGGCATTATTGATGGAAACTTGGTAAAAAAATGCAATGGAAATACCGTTAAAACTGAACCAGTAAATACACATAAACAGGCGTGGGTGAGATTGGGTTTTCCAAGGTTTGTTGCTGTCAATAATGCACCAAAATACAAAAGTATGGCACATTTCCAGGCATGAAAACAGGGTAAAATATACTGGAAACATCCAAATATGATTTTCTCCACTTGAGTTACTTCAGGTTTCTTGGTGGCCTCATTGGTGAGATTGGTTTTTCCCATTGACTCCATGCTGGGGAGGTTTGTTGGTATTTAAAACCCCCCAAAATGCACCAAAATACCAATGAAGTTGGGTTAATTTAAAGGGACGTATTTAGTCGAAATTGGCTCTTTTCTCGTTGGCAAAACAGGACCATCTCTACATATAAAAGACAGTTCTGTATTCCAGTTTTAAAGCAAGTGAAATAAATGGGAGTGAACTAGGACTTTAGGTATTAAAAACATTGATATAGAAAGGTGAGTATTACTAACAAACGGTGCTCAAAATCCAATGAAAAGCCCAGTTAAAGCATCATTACGGCTGGAAAAAGCCCAGATAAGAGAAGTCCAACTCTGCTACGCTTCACCGTGTCCAGTATTTTAATGGTTGTTTGTTTTCGGAGGTCTTGGACGTATTCAGGAACTCTCCAACATTAAATAGGTCGTTTTAGAGTCCTGACTCATAGGCTTAGACTCAAGGCTGAAGGCTATGGACTTTACGGTGAAATAAAGGGTAGGAAATTGCGTCTAAAGGACTTAAACAATCGCTTGCATTTTCAGGTGAGTGTTAATGAAAAACGTGCACAAAATCCAATGAAAAGCCGAGTGAAAGCATCATTACGGCTGGAAACCCCAGATAAAGACAGAGAGATGTTTATCAGAGCTTCACCGTGTCCAGTATTTTAAAGGCTGCTTGTTTTTGGAGGTATTGGATGTAATCATGAACTCTCCAACATTCGTTCAAACATCCTGAGACATAGGATTAGACTCAAGGCTGAAGGCTATGAACTTCACGGTGAAATAAAGGGTAGGAAATTGCGTCTAAAGGATTTAAACAATCGCTTGGATGAATTTCCACGAAGTCTATTATCAAATCGACCATTTTCAGGTGAGTATTAATGAAAAAACATGCACCAAATCCCAGTGAAAGCATCATTACGGCTGGAAACCCCAGATCAAGACAGAGAGATGTTTACCAGAGCTTCACCGTGTCCAGTATTTTAAAGGCTGCTTGTTTTTCGAGGTTTCAGACGTTTTCATGAACTCCCCAACATTGCATAAGCAGTTCAAATATCCTGAGACATAGGATTAAGCTCAAGCCTATGAACTTTACGGGGAAATACATGTAGAAAGTGGCGTCTAGAGGACTTCAACAATCGCCTGCATGAATTTCCACGAAGTCTATCATCAAAACGACCATTTTCAGGTGAGTGTTAATGAAAACCATGCAAAAAATCAAATGAAAAGCATCATTACGGCTGGAAAAAGCACGAGGGATGATGTTTATCAGAGCTTCACCGTGTCCAGTATTTTAAAGGCTGCTTGTTGTCGAGGTTTGGACGTTGTGAGGAACTCTCCAACATGCTTGTGTAGTTTAAGTGTCCTGAAACAGAGCCGCAGATCCACAGATTTCTGCTGTTTTCCCTCAGATATGGTTATTGGGAGGTTTGAAAGGCGACTCTGCGTGACCAAAGGTCTGTTGGGCTTTCTTTTGGAGGTCTGTATCTACGGCCACAGAGAAAACAAGAGCGTGAAACGAAAGCCTTTCTCCAAACGAAACCCTGGCGCTGATGAAGTCAAAAAAGATAATCCTCCTCGGATTAACGTCTCACAGTTTTGGACGCCGTCGACACTTTCCAAGGCCGAAGATCTGGGGTTCAAACCCGAGGCGCTGGGCTTTTATTTCAGACACCTGCAGCATGACGAGGGTCGCCAGCTGGTCCCTATCTCACCGGGTATATCAGGGAATATCAGCAGGAAATTGAGCCGCTGATGATGTTTTCTTTTGGAGACACCCATCAGATACTCAACACATGTGGTAACAATGTCCTCAAAGTGTATTTAAAGCAAGAACAGGCAAAATACTAAAGAAAACATTGGAGAATTTGGGGAGAAATCCCTTTTTACTCCATATCTCTGCATATATCTGCCATTGTGAGAAGATAGAGTTCTTTAATTGGGTTGTTTTTAACCGTGTTCAAGAAAAGACTCCAAAATAACGTTTGTATATGATATTTAAAACAGTCAATAGTCCAAGACCAGACTTATTATCTCCCATGTGAGTTATATAAGCGAGGTTTGAAATCCACCAAACTGTTGATGGATTTCAAACCTCGCTTATATAACTTATATAAGTCAGATTTGTTGGTCCTTTTGCAATATTTGGCTAGTTTTGGAATGGGAAACTACATTAGTTGGCTTTAAATGGTTTTTCCTTTAAAAAAACATCATGTATTCAGGAACTTCGTGTATATTTTGGCTCTAAGTTTGTAGGTCTGGTTTGCATGTTGTATCTACGAGTGTAAAAAAGGTTATTCGGCCTCTTCTTGTTTGCATTGCATTTTGAAAAATGTCCTTCAAGCATGTTTGTAGATGTCCAATATGCTCCAAAATCTAATAAGATCTACCTGAGCCATTGGTTCACTTTTCCACCAAGTTTTATGAAAATGGGGCTTCTGGTGTTTTTTGTAATCCAGCTGACAAAGCAACAAACCAACCAAAAACACAACCATCTTTACAGAAAGTGACTCCTTATTTCGTTCATTTCTTGTGTCTTGCATTGAACAGATCGTCTCTCTACCCATAAAGCAGCTTTCCTACCACCTGCGACGTGATTATGTCTTTCAGGCTCGTTTGGAGACATTTAATTGGATCTTTGAGCCCATGACGAGTCAGTGGGTTAAAAGTCATCAGGCGTCGTGTAGAAGTGGGCGTTTGTTTTGTTGTGTACTTGTAAACATGAAACCAACCCCCCTTTGTGTGTTTGGTACTTACTGATCCAGGATCTGCTCTACTGATGACTGCAGATCACCATTGTTGAGACTGGTTTGTCCCGGAGGCCTTGAACGCCACGTAACACGCTGCCAATCTGAAAAGGAAACACAGGTTTAATCAGACTTTCTGATAACGCAACGGATTCTGTTGGATTCAGAGAAAAAGGGGAAGCTGTTTAAGTGTTGTTTTCAAGGGGTTGAAGACAGGCAACAGGTGTTACAATACTATTCTGGTACCCTGTATTAAAGCACGGGAAGATAGATCAGTTTTACTTGAAATGTTTTCCTAATGAAAAGTTCTGGATCCTGCTGCAAAAGCTTCAGATTTAGCAGGACACCAAAAAGACTTGGTTAAGGTAAAGGAAAGGTTGTGTTTTTGTGGTAAAAGCCATCAATCCAGGAGTCAGTGGTGAACTATAAGAAAGATAATCGTACAAAAAACGAGGCCAAACTGCAAGTAAGAGCACAATTTCTTAAAAAACACCTAAAGTACGTTACGTTAGATGTGAAAAACAATGCGTTAGTCATGTCTGCTTCAAACTGGTTTTGGTTTTAAAGTTCTGGTTCGAAGGGTAAAGTAGATTTAAAGTGGTAAAAGCCATCAATCCAGGAGTCAGTGGTGAAATAAAGAAAGATAATCGGATAAAAACTGACGTTAAATTGCAAGTAAGAGCACAATTTCTTCAACACCGGCGGTACAAAATAACACGTTTTCAGCCAATGTGAAAAACAATGTGTATATCAGATCTACACCAAACGTTTAGGTTCTTCTTTCACCAACGCTGCACCTTTCCACCAAATGTCATGACAATCAGGCCCGTAGTTTTTCTGTGAAAGCCGACAAACTGAACCACAACCGTCTAGAGTAGAGTAGGGCTATTAATCACACGCTAAAAGAGCATTTTATTGTCTGGTTGAGGTATTTCTCTTGAAACCCAGACCTCGGGGCAGTGGGTGTCCATAATTTATGTATAGTTCAAGCTGTTAAATGCAAAGGGAGCTCTTCACAAACATTATTAATCGGCCCTCCATTCTCACAGAGCCGGAGACAATGGGTGTAATGAATCCCGGCACATGGAGCTTGGGAACGTACAGTAATCATCCATCATCGTCTGAAAGCATTGTCACGAGCTGAGGAGGGATCTGGGAACCTCAACTGGGAGAAAGCAGCTGGTCCAAAAGTACACACTTTACTCAAGTAGCAGTACAGATACTCGTGTTTAAAGATACTCTGGTGAAAGTAGAAGTACTGACTAAACTTCTTTACTCAAGTAAAAGTAAAGAACTTTGAAATGTACTAAAGTAAAAAGTACCCATAACTAGCAGCTGTTTTAAAGAGTACCTGACCTCCCTTTATATTAATAGAACAATAATGTCATTGTTAGCTAATGAATGTTTCCATGCTGAACAACGGCAACATGACAACGTTTTCATTGGTCCCTCTTCTTTAGAGAAGACCAGGAAATGATGGATACACGGATCGTGTTCAAATCAATAGGCACGCAATGACTCTAAATAATAATGATCACGCCACCAAACACACATTCAGACTAAAGGAACCAGCCTGTTTGGGACATGGAAGAAGTAGAAAGTACAGGTATTTGGGTTCAACATGTAAGAAGTAGAAAGTACAGGTATTTGGGTTCAACATGGAAGAAGTAGAAAGTACAGGTATTTGGGTTCAAAATGTAAGAAGTAGAAAGTACAGGTATTTGGGTTCAACATGTAAGAAGTAGAAAGTACAGATATTAGTGTTCAACATGTAAGAAGTAGAAAGTACAGGTATTTGGGTTCAACATGGAAGAAGTCAAAGTAAAAAGTCGTCAGAAAAATAAGTAGTGGAGTAAAGTACTGATACCTTGTACAGTAACAAAGTATTTGTACTCCACTAAGTTCATATTAAACTATGCAATACCCTCCCATTATTATTTAATTACGCTGTACATTTAAATAAATATTGTTGTTTTCAGCATTAATGTCATTATTCATTTTGTAACGCTACTGTATTTAGTGCAATATACTTATTTTTAAATATGTTTCGGTGTCATTTATTCTGGAACTATTTGCATATTTCTACTTTAAATGTTTTTGTAAATATTTTTGTTTTATTGTAAATAGAGGAACTGTTACGAATTCCAATTTTACCCCATGATAAACTAAATAAAAAATCATTTATCAATCCACGAAAAATCAGCAAATAAAACATTGACGTTTTTCCTAAATCTTCGCTTTCTGTGGTTCAGTTGGGGACTACTTTAAACGGCGGATTAATCCACATTTTGGAAGGAAATTAAGTAAATGTAAACTCCGCTAATAATGGGGATTGTTGCATTTATTGGGGACTACTTTCAGGGGCAGATGGAGCTACATTTTGGACGATTTATGAGCGATTAAGTTAAACTCCGGAAACAGAGCTCTTTCGTCAGCGTTATTTAAATATGAGATACTGTGACTCTTCCTTCAGTGCAGAGCTCATCAGGGACCTGTCAGAAGTTTCTTTTTAACCGTCTCCTGGCGTGATCCCAGACCTGCATTGAACGCCTCTTTGATGCAAACATCGCCTGTTCTTTCCCTGCACCTGGGAGATCTGTAAAGGCATGAAACTATACGGTGAGTCAGAAAGTGGAGCAGCGATTCCTCCCGTTGTTTCTGCAGGTATTGATGTGAGTGCTTTTGAAATATCAAAGCGTCTGATCCAGAAATAAAGTGATGCCGTCGCTCTTTCATGCGCCGTCACTCATTAGGCAGAAAGGAGTCTTTGTGCTAGACTGGTTTTAAAGTCTTTACAATGCGTTACCACGTGAGACCTCAGCCGCTCAAAGGCTATGCAAATTGCAGCGTGTACATCTCGGGATGAAAGAGAAGTGTTTTAAAACTTTTCTCTCCGTGTGACAGGTGAAATATTTATCCAGGGAGAGTCAAAGGCGGCCTATCGTGTTTGACAAAAGCTATTGAAGCGCTGACAAGCCTTAGCACAGCACGGCTCAGGAAAAAAGGCTTGTAAGCGATTGAAAGTGAGACAAACAGGGATAAAAGGAGGGAGATTTATGGGCCATACGTGGCGTAATCTGCGCTTTCTCTCAAAGAATCTCCGCTCTCACGCTGGGCAGCAACGCTTGACTTCTCCCTCCTATCTGATAGCCTTTCTCCTTTTACACGGCCTCTTTATGGCCTCTGAAAGGAGACAAAGTGCCCTCACCTGACCTGACCTGACGCCAGCTCTACAGTCTAACATCAGCTAAACAGGATATCCTGTGAAAACACCTGCAGCTCATTCTCAGCCTTTAGAGAGGAGTTATCGCTGCTAACGCTACACCGCCAATTCTTCTGCTGGAACAACGATTATCGGCAGAATCACCTGAAGAGAAGCACCTGTAACCTGTAACCTGTGACACTGAGGCTGAGCCAGATAACACACACACCACACACACACACACACACACACACACACACACACACACACACACACACACACACACACACACACACACACACACTGGAGTTTAGGCGTCTTTTAGGCAGATTTGAGTCATTTTCAAATGGTTTTCGTGCTTCATCTGCTACAAAGTTGGTCAAAATGCATGACAAAAACATGCAGAAAACTTTAAAGTGCATGCTTAAATCATCGTAGAGGAAAAATGCCTTAAAAACATGAAAAATATATAGAAAAATACGTTAGAAATATATAAAAAATACATTAAATATAAAGGAAAAAATAGCAAAAGAATATATTAAAATAAAGGAAATAATATATAAAAAATACAGGTATTAGAGAGGGGTAAACAAAAACAATGCTTAATTTGTGTGACTTTTTCCGTGCAATATTTTTAGGATCAATGTTTACATATCCATAAAAAATATGAAGTAAAAATATAGAAATTTTGACGGAAAAATAAGTGAATAAAAAGAAAGGATTTTATATTTTCTTTGCATCATTTTAGCTTTTTCCTGTGGGTTTATCCTGCATTTCTGTCACTGTCTGTAGTAATGATGTGCACCTACACACCCTGTCTGTAGTAATGATGTGCACCTACACACCCTGTCTGTAGTAATGATGTGCACCTACACACCCTGTCTGTAGTGATTATGTGCACCTACACACCCTGTCTGTAGTGATTATGTGCACCTACACACCCTGTCTGTAGTAATGATGTGCACCTACACACCCTGTCTGTAGTAATGATGTGCACCTACACACCCTGTCTGTAGTAATGATGTGCACCTACACACCCTGTCTGTAGTAATGATGTGCACCTACACACCCTGTCTGTAGTAATGATGTGCACCTACACACCCTGTCTGTAGTAATGATGTGCACCTACACACCCTGTCTGTAGTAATGATGTGCACCTACACACCCTGTCTGTAGTAATGATGTGCACCTACACACCCTGTCTGTAGTAATGATGTGCACCTACACACTCTGTCTGTAGTAATGATGTGCACCTACACACCCTGTCTGTAGTAATGATGTGCACCTACACACCCTGTCTGTAGTAATGATGTGCACCTACACACCCTGTCTGTAGTAATGATGTGCACCTACACACCCTGTCTGTAGTAATGATGTGCACCTACACACCCTGTCTGTAGTAATTATGTGCACCTACACACCCTGTCTGTAGTAATTATGTGCACCTACACACCCTGTCTGTAGTAATTATGTGCACCTACACACCCTGTCTGTAGTGATTATGTGCACCTACACACCCTGTTGTCTTCCTGTATTCCCTTACTTTATTAGCTTTCTGTTTCTGCACCAGAGAGTTATTTCAGACATGAGTTTGCAGCTTTTTCTGCACAAAGCATGCAACTCTAATCTCTTCTTCTTCTGAGGACGGGGGACTTTTCGAAAGAACAGGAAACTCCTGTGACCCTGAACGCCTCTCACAGGTAGATGATTATCAGGTCACGCCTCGTTGACCTTCAATTAGCGCAGAGGTCAGCGGGTTCTGCAGATAACGGGAATGTTTCGGGGGGTTTTTGTTCTGTGTTTTGTGAGTTTGGCAGCGACTCAGAGCCAAACCTCAGAGCGTTTATCCCAACAGGAGGAGGTTTACGGAGCGCTAACGGGACTTTCTGGAAACTCTGAGGAGATTAAGTTCCTCTCTCTTTGTGCTCCTGATGCAGACACACATTTCATATGTACAGAAATGGACTTACTTCACCCTTTGGCAGCTAAAAACATCCTAAAATGTGCAGAATGGACGGAGTGTGTGTGTCTGTGTGTGTGTGTGTGTGTGTGTGTTTCTCTGTGTGTGTGTGTGTGTGTGTGTGTGTATGTGTCTGTGTGTGTGTGTGTTTCTCTGTGTGTGTGTGTGTGTGTGTGTGTCTGTGTGTCTATGTGTTTCTCTGTGTGTGTGTGTGTGTGTGTGTCTGTGTGTGTATGTGTCTGTGTTTCTGTGTGTGTGTGTTTCTGTGTGTGTGTGTGTGTGTGTGTGTGTGTGTGTGTGTGTGTGTGTGTGTGTGGGTCTATGTGTTTCTCTCTGTGTGTGTGTCTATGTGTTTCTCTGTGTGTGTGTCTATGTGTTTCTCTGTGTGTGTGTGTGTGTGTGTGTGTGTGTGTGTCGAGCAATAATCTATTTTTTGCAATGATATATCATCAATATTAATATACTACTGCATGTATTTTAATATTTATATTTTTTAATATTTATCTTTTCTTTATATTTTTATAATAATATTTTTATTTATTACATTTTTTTATTTATTTAACAAATAAATAATTATTAATATATTTTTGAAATACTTTTACTTCACTTTTTATTATCTGATGTTTCTTTATTTTCTTTGATTGATTTTATTCTAAATTAGAGCAAATTCAAAAACGTCTTTATTTCCGACCAAAACTAAAAAGTATGCAGAGGAAAATAAATAAACGTTCAGCATTAAAACAAAAAGCCATGCAAAGTAGAGGCTTAAGAGGCAGAAATCAAATAAATAAAACAAATGGAAAAGTAGAGGAGCTCCTAGACGAGTCTGGATCCAGTTTTCTTCTCACGGGAAAAACCACGATTTCTACCGTTTTTTATCAAACGTCGCCCAAGGCTAACCCGAGGAATTCAGACCGAATCGTTTGTTTGGAGTTTCTGCAGAATTATCCGAGGTTTGTGGGAAACGTTCCTGTTGTTGAGTTCTGAACACAAACATTTGTGGCGTGGGAGAAAACAGGAACGCCATCAAGGACAAACTGGCACCAAACAGTGGCTTCTGGAGAAGTGCACGCCCCGGCAAAATAAAAGCTCTCACAGTCCTGCAAACTGAGAGCTGAAACTAACACGCGTTCTGCAAATGAACTTCTTTAAGAGAAGGGCTTAAGGTGTGTGTGTGTGTGTGTGTGTGTGTGTGTGTGTGTGTGTGTGTGTGTGTGTTGCGCGTGTGCGTGTGCGCGCGTGCGTGCGTGCGTGCGTGCGTTGCGTGCGTGCGTGCGTTGCGTGCGTGCGTGCGTGCGTGCGTTGCGTGCGTGCGTGCAGAGCAAAACGGAGGTCATTGTATTTGGGCCAAATGGTGAGACCCTTCCGTTGACCTGGGTTCCCCCGTATGCGAAACCCATGGTCACAAGTCCCTCAGTACATCTCCGACCCCCTACAGGTGTACACCCCTCAAGGGCTTTGAGGTCGGCTGATCAGCTGCTGCTGGTAGTCCCTAAAACCAAGAAAAAGACCAGGGGAGACCGAGCCTTCTCAGCGGTAGCCCCCAGGCTCTGGAACGACCTGCCCCCCTCATGTCAAATTGTCGCCCACCCTCCAAACGTTTAAGTCCCGCCTAAAGACCCACCTCTTTTCCCTCGCTTTCGAGTCAGTCTGAGCTATGCTTTATCGATTTTTATGCTTTTATTGTCTGTCCATAGCCAGTATGTATGTAGGGTCTCTACTTTAAAGAGTCCTCTCCTGCTGATGTTCAGGTGTATATCAGTGTGTAGTGTCTCTACTTTAAAGAGTCCTCTCCTGCTGATGTTCAGGTGTATATCAGTGTGTAGTGTCTCTACTTTAAAGAGTCCTCTCCTGCTGATGTTCAGGTATATATCAGTATGTAGTGTCTCTACTTTAAAGAGTCCTCTCCTGCTGATGTTCAGGTGTATATCAGTATGTAGTGTCTCTACTTTAAAGAGTCCTCTCCTGCTGATGTTCAGGTGTATATCAGTATGTAGTGTCTCTACTTTAAAGAGTCCTCTCCTGCTGATGTTCAGGTGTATATCAGTATGTAGTGTCTCTACTTTAAAGAGTCCTCTCCTGCTGATGTTCAGGTGTATATCAGTGTGTAGTGTCTCTACTTTAAAGAGTCCTCTCCTGCTGATGTTCAGGTGTATATCAGTATGTAGTGTCTCTACTTTAAAGAGTCCTCTCCTGCTGATGTTCAGGTGTATATCAGTATGTAGTGTCTCTACTTTAAAGAGTCCTCTCCTGCTGATGTTCAGGTGTATATCAGTATGTAGTGTCTCTACTTTAAAGAGTCCTCTCCTGCTGATGTTCAGGTGTATATCAGTATGTAGTGTCTCTACTTTAAAGAGTCCTCTCCTGCTGATGTTCAGGTGTATCTCACTATGTAGTGTCTCTACTTTAAAGAGTCCTCTCCTGCTGATGTTCAGGTGTATCTCAGTATGTAGTGTCTCTACTTTAAAGAGTCTTATGATGTTTTTATAACATAATGTACCGTGGAAACTCTCCTGATTTAAACAAAGAGTACAAACTGAAGTCCACGAACACCTCGCTCCTCATGAACCCCCCTCCCCCAAAAAAGTACAATCCTCCTTTCTAACCACGGCAACAGCGAGGCATGCATATCTAACTCTGCGTCTGGGGGCCGTGGCACTTATTTGGCATCGAACTCCAACCCAATATCCATTTTTTAACGACACATGCATAATCGGAGGGCGATTCCCAGGCAGTTAGGGTCATTTTAAAGAGTTTAGGGCGGGAAACAAAGCGCGGCGTCACGCCTGTTAGCCGCAGATTCATCAGACGGGAAGATTGGCAGCCATGCAGCGGGAAACAGAATTAAAAAGCACTTCTTTCACCGTTTACTGCTCCGACCTCTGTTCCCCGGACAAAGGGATGAAGACGAGGCTTTGTGCTGAAGAAGGAGAATATTTCCATCATTGATCAGCAGGACAAAGATTTAGAGAGGCGTGTAGCAGAGACACACAACCAGAGAGAAACCTCCGTCTCACCGCGGGGGGGGCGTATTACTGTATTCTGCTTTATTAGAGGGCTTTAACGTCAGAAAAACCAAAAAACTACAGATACTGATTCTAAAAGTGAAAATATGGTAAGAAAGAAAGTAGATAATGGAGATTTTAAGGTTTTAACTGTTATAAAATGCATGTTTTGGGCTCTTTTCTTATGTTATGTGCATCTGGTGACGTAAATAAACCTTTTTTCACTCTTTTTTCAAGACATTTCTAATAAAATCTTGGGTTTTTTACCAAGAAAGCATATATTTTTATGGAATAAGATGCGTCTTTGTCACCTGACAGACCGACAGGAGAGAATTAAACATGATTAAAGTAAAGAAATAACAAGAAGAAGGAGATTTAATTCAAATCTAGGTAACAAATTCAACCCCTAGTAGATTTACTGCGTATATTTCACAAATTAAGAATCTAAATATTTTACTGTCTGTCACTTATTCGTAATATTTACTTATAAAGCATCTGGTTGCCTATATCACGTACAATGTGTTGGAGCTGCTAGCCAATAGGAGCGCGAAAGTTCCGTAGTGATGTCACTATATTCCAGAACTTTGGGATTTTATGCCTTTGCAGCCCGTTGACATGCACTCACGTTTTTAGGGCCTCTTTAAATTACTGTAAATTTGTAATTACACATGTATATTTTTCTACTTTCTTGTTTCTTTCTAGACTTGCCTCGTCTTTTTATTCTGCTGCAACGCAAACATTTTCCCAAATTGGGATCAATAATCCATGAAGTATCCCGATAAACATTCATCTGTTTGTCATCTTGCAATCTACTTATTTATCTAAATAGTTCTCACCGCAATAAACCGTATTTAATTATGTCTTAATGTACATTATTTAATTTGATATTCTGTTCTTGTACATATCATATTCTATCTACATGGATAAAGACTTCTTGCACTACTTTGTATTTATTCTATATGTTGCGTTGTGGGAGGAGCTCAGGTCAGAAGCGTTTCACTGCCATGTCTACCCTGCAGCTGCCGAGCACATGATGATAACACCTTTGAATCTGATTAAAGTACTTCTTATCTTATTCTGTCAAATAGACTCTTGATGAACCGTGATGCATTCAAGGATCAGGAGAGAAGGAGGCTAACTGAGGACACTAACAAGCTCCTTCAGGACAATACGGAGCAACATGGGAACCACAGAGTAAAGACACACACACATACACAGGGAGCTTTGTGGGGGGGATGTCGCACGGCCCCCCTGCTGTGCTTCACACTGCGAGATGGGACATGGCATGACTGGGAGCACAATAATGTGTGTGTGCATGTATCTTTTCTTTTTAATGTACTCCTGCAAACACCCACACACACACACACACACCCACACACACACACACACACACACACACACTCTGGCCCCCCGCTGGGCTCCTATCAGCGTCAGAGAGTGAATCTGAGCGCTCAGGCAGAAGTAACGCCTTCAAATCTCTGCACTGACCCTGACGCACAATAACCTGCATTAATTACTGGCGCATGCACTCTCAGGACCCCACCCCCCCCAACACACACACACACACACACGAACACACATGAGAGATGTGGTCTCTGACAGATGAAGCGTTTCGGGGTGATGTGCAGCACGAGGCCACGGACACATGCTTCACTCTTCTAGCCAACCAGACCTCAAACACAACACGTGATGCGTTCAAGTGCTCCAAGGACTGTCAGAATTCTGTTATTTTTCCACCTTTAGCTTAGCGGTGGTGACGTGAAGTCATGTGACCGTGCTATAGTTCCTTTATAGCCCAACATTAGCCTCCTTTAGCTTAGCGGTGGTGACGTGAAGTCATGTGACCATGCTGTAGTTCCTTTATAGCCCAACATTAGCCGCCTTTAGCTTAGCGGTGGTGACGTGAAGTCATGTGACCGGGCTGTAGTTCCTTTATAGCCCAACATTAGCCACCTTTAGCTTAGCGGTGGTGACGTGAAGTCATGTGACCGTGCTGTAGTTCCTTTACAGCCCAACATTAGCCGCCTTTAGCTTAGCGTTTTTTTTGGAAAAATAAGTCACAATATGGGTTACTCTCTGATAAATCTGCACAAGTCATTCTTTTAACTATGGAAATAGTGCAAATGTCAACATTTGCACTATTTCTTAACATTTAGGATGTTTTTTGGTTAATTCTGGACTGAATTGATGTTTTGCATTGATTGAAATTGATATCAAGAGACATTTTTGCGAATATTATCCAAATAATGTGTGCACTGTGCGTGTGTGTGTGTGTGTGTGTGTGTGCATGTGTGTGTGTGTGTGTGGTGTGTGTGCATGTGCGTGTGTGTGCGTGCGTGTGTGTGTGTGTGTGTTTGTGTGTGTGTGTGTGTGTGTGTGTGAGAGTGTGTGTGTGTTATCAGCACAATTAGTGAGTTAATCTGACATAACGAGCGGATAATCAGAAGCCTTTGTTTTAAACTGAGCTTTCTAACAAACACGTCGGCAGTGACCTGGAAAACACACAATGCAGACTTTTAACTTAACACAACGCTGCGTTCACTGATGTCAACAAGTGCTCATTAGACACACACACACACACACACACACACACACACACACACACACACACAGGTTCCCAGGCCTCAGAGAGATTTGATTGGATCAATACGCACTTTTTTCAGAAAACTGGGATTTGTAGAATCCATGATTAATTAAAAACGTTTCTTTGGGAGGTTTACTAACTCAGTGTGAGTAGAGGAAGCTTTAACACATGACCTTCCTCTTGCACATTGATTGTTCTCGTTACTAGTGTTTATATTTATGTTTTTAGGATTACTTTCAGATCTTCTCCCCGTGCAAAAGTTGGAGAAGTCTAAACAAAGCGACTCATATTGATTTTGCCGGTGGATTTGACTTCTTGCTAAAGGTGTTAAAATGTATGTTTTCTGGGGACCTTCCATGCATTCAAAAGTTGAGATTTAGGCACAGAATCTTATTTAAATCAGTAAGTATCTGGAGCTTTCTCTTCTAGGACATGATCTTCATCTTACAGGATGACTTTTCTTGTTCAAATGTACATGTTCTGAGCACTTTAAGTTCTCCTTATGCATGCAAAAGTTGGAGAAGTCTAAACAAAGCGATTTCTTCTTACTAGTGTTTAAATCTAAGTGTCTTGGAGGACTTCAGGGACTTCTCATGCACGCAAAAGTTGAGATTTAAGTGTAAAAAGCTCTGTGAATCTTCCCATTCCCTCCGATAACTCCGCCTCCCTGCAGTTTTCCAGTTTGGGAATTCTTTGTTAAAGTTAGCAGAGGGTGAGGACGATGAGTTCAGGAACAAAGGCAGCAGTTAGCGAACACGGCGCTGCGTGCCGCAGGGACAGAGTGCATTGTGGGAAAGTGTGCAGACAGGGGGGGTCTGAATTATCATAATGAGGGGCCACGGCGCTGGGGGGGGAATTGGCAGCCATTTCCAAAAAGTGATATGATGAAGCGTCAACAATAGAAACTGCTCTTTGTTCAGACTCAGAGTCACTGTCCGTGAAGATGTTCCAGGAACTGTCAGAACGCGAGGGAGAACCAGAGTGAAAAGAGTCTCTGCAGAACCAGAGTGAAAAGAGTCTCTGCAGAACCAGAGTGAAAAGAGTCTCTGCAGAACAGGACTGAAAAGAGTCTCTGCAGAACCAGAGTGAAAAGAGTTTGCAGAACCAGAGTGAAAAGAGTCTCTGCAGAACCAGAGTGAAAAGAGTCTCTGCAGAACCAGACTGAAAAGAGTCTCTGCAGAACCAGAGTGAAAAGAGTCTCTGCAGAACCAGAGTGAAAAGAGTCTCTGCAGAACCAGAGTGAAAAGAGTCTCTGCAGAACCAGAGTGAAAAGAGTCTCTGTAGAACATGACTGAAAAGAGTCTCTGCAGAACCAGAGTGAAAAGAGTCTCTGCAGAACCAGAGTGAAAAGAGTCTCTGCAGAACATGACTGAAAAGAGTCTCTGCAGAACCAGAGTGAAAAGAGTCTCTGCAGAACCAGAGTGAAAAGAGTCTCTGCAGAACCAGACTGAAGGAGGAAGAGCAGGGAGAACATGTGTTGGTTTGGTTTTAAATGATCGTTTTGCGGTTAATTTAGGATTTTCTTGGATATTAATCACAAGAATTGAGTCGTATTTTGCAGAACGTCATCGTTTGGGTTCAAATCTTCCAATGAAAGTGATTTTTGGGACACAGTCATACCATATTGCAAAAGCACTTTATTTATACGTTGATTTTGTATTTAATGAACCTGCTGTTTCCTGATATATGATTATGTTTTACACTAATGCACGCCTGGAAGTCCCTTTTATGTCCGACTGTGCAACACATAGGCTTAAAAACGAATCATAGCTTTGGGTTGAATCATGATGAGATGAAACATATCACTTTAATTGATTGGATATGATTTGACCCCCAAACGACTGCACAGTGTTTGTGATTTATGATCAAAAATGGTGACGTTAAACCAATATTAGGACTTAGATGTCATTATTTAACCCCAAAGTTATGATTTTAGTGGAACATACTGCTTTTATTTCATGATTTCAACCCAAAATGATGACTTGTTTGCAAAGTTATGACTACAATCTTGTGATTTACAAACTAAATGAATTAACTAATTATATTTTAAACCTCAATTCTGACTTAAATGTCATGAAAAAACCCTCAAATTCCTCCTCGACCCGTCGTCAGAATTGAGGATTGAAATCTAAATCTGCAATCGAGGCTTTTGTCACGCAGGGGGTCTTTAACACACACACACACACACACACACACAGCTTTATTTGTTGTTGTTGTTGTGTTTGTTGTTGTTGTTGTGAAAGCATCAGTCTGGAGGATAATCTGTTTTAATGCGCAGACTTCCTCACAAACAGATCAGTTTCCCTGCAGCAGACGGAGGATTAACTCTCATTGGTTTACACACAGGAGACTGGTCACATGTTGATGTCAATACAAACTAAAACAATAACAGAAGTAAATAGAGCTTTGACTACATTATTGGTTCCTTCATTCATTCTTTTAATAAACAAATAAAATAATAATGAATAATTAAAATCCTCCTTAAACGAAGTCTCAAGCCAGTGGAGCTGTGGGAACGTGCTGAAATAAATAAAACACACTAACAGGTGTCGACAACGTAAATCAACGCTGGACTCCACCCGGGGATTCATTAAAGTGAGGCGCCCCTGCTGATCAAATCAGACGCTCCTCATCAGATTAAAGATAAGCTTTCATTAAAGGTTTTATCACTTAATTCTCACAACGCCTTTAACAACACCTTTAACAACACATCAGAGGCCTGTACGACGAAGCCGGATGTTCACTTAGCGAGCTAACTTCAGGTTAACTCTGGGTCTCCGGTCCTACGACGCTGGTTCTCTTCTTAGCGGGCTAGATCTCCATGGTAACTGATGCTGAGCGGCTAGCCTGGTCCGGAGCAGGTTAGGTTGCAGGCTAAGAGATCAACTCAGTGAAAGCACCGCCTGCTGACCAATCAGAGCTCAGTGTGCGGAGTTTAAAGCGATCAAGTCATATTACAGGAGAAAGGAAATACAGAGAAACTGCCGTCGCAGGAAAGACGGCCGGCAAAAATCAGCGACTGTGTGAACGTGAACATGAATAGAATATCACCTCCCATCTTCAGAGCAATCTGACTATTAGAACATTAGCGTTAAGAAAGCTTACTGAAATATCTGCCACAACACAAGTAACCGGATCAAAGTGACATTACGTACAGTCCGCGGCACTGTGAGTGCAGACGTCGATGTGTCCCATTATCATTCATATCACATCATATCACATCATAATGTATCATATATCTCCTTATCTGAGTCAGCTGAGCCGGATCTGGCCGTGCAACACTCACAGTGTCACATACTGTATGCAGAAGGATTATTTTAAGCAACACATTAAGTTGAGGAAACACTCGAGTCAAATGTAATTGAAGTCAGATCGTGTCTTAGACGGGGCAGTGATATCATAAACCTGTTAATGGACGCATTCAAACACTTGTTCTGTTACCAGCTGTATTCACCTCGCAGGTGCAGCTATGTGGCTTTGATCCTGGATCAAGTGTTTAAGTCATGGATGTTTAAAGTTTAACGTCTTCATATTTCTAATATTAAAGTTCACTTTTCATTCAGGAAGTATGACGCTGCGCTGTCAGTGCGCTTCTCCATGTTTGTGATTGGTCGAATGCTCCAAATACCACTCCTTTCATGTGAACGCGCCCCTAACTAGAGAGGGCACGGCTGGCTTGAGCGATCCACTTGATAACCCGCGTCGTAGGAGAAGCTTAGTGAGAGCGCGTATGTTTTGGATTAGGCCAACCGGCTAACTCAAACATATCCAGGTTATGTTGAACGGGCTTCGTCGTACAGGCCTCTGATTTAAAGACAGATTTCCTGATCTGACCATTTCTACTAATGGGAGATACTGCGCGATGTTTACAGATGTTATTATACACATATTAAAGTATGCATGGCTAGTTTTCAGGTGTTTTTAAGGTGTTTTCAGGTGTATTTAAGGTGTTTTCACGTGTTTTTGAGGTGTTATAAATGTGTTTTAAGATGTTTTATAGGTGTTTTAATGTGTTTTTAAGGGGTTTTCAAAACCTAGGAAAGTTCACGAGTTTCACTTTTAAATGTTGTACAAATTCAAACTGTTGTGAAAAACGGAGCCTTTGCTAGTCGGTCAAACACTTGACTCTTTAAGGGATTCAAACCTTTTTTCAGACTGCTGCAGGATTTGAAACGAGGTGATATTGGACCGTTTCTTTGTTGCACCGTTCAAAACTTTGATCATTGGATGATCTGAGACTCCTGCAGGGTTTGAACCTTAGATTTTTGGAGCTTATAAACATCAAACTGTTGCATTACTGACTGGATCTCTGCAGGAAATGAACCTGGACCCATTGCATTGAGTCTTTTCCAGTCTCTTCTCTCAATGGAAACAGTTTTTAATCTCTCTCTCTGCTTTGAAAGGATGTTCCTCCTCTCTAGTTATGGAGTTGTGAGTCTGAGAGTCACAAACACCTCAGTGACTTTTGTGCAGCTTTGATCTGAGATTACTTTCATAAATATCTGGCGGTACATCTGCAGCGCGCTTTGTTTCTGCTGAAGCCCTGCAGCGACACAATGAGGATGGAAACATGGAAACTCTACCCTGCGCTGCTTTAACTCCATCTAAGCAAGGCGGCTTTTGTAAAGCGCGGCACAAAGGCGCTCTGTTGAAGGCGCAGAGGTGCATTTTCACCTTTTAAGTGAGGACACCAGATACCTGCCTTTTCCCCGGCTGTTTAGTTTGAGGACAAACTTTCTTTCTCTGGGTTTTCTGAACATGAGCGGAGGACGAAACACGACACAGGGTCAGCGAATATTCCCAAATATTCCCATCTCTCGAGAGGCGATATTCCCTCAGTGTGTGTGTGTGTGTGTGTGTGTGTGTGTGTGTGTGTGTGTGTGTGTGTGTGTGTGTGTGTGAGGTTTCCTCAGAGGGGATTAGGACTGTGTGGATGTCAAACACTCTGTAACTCGAGCAGTGAGACACCTCTGATGTGGATCGCTGTGAGGCCGCGGATTAAAACGCCGCCTTAAAGACTTCCAGAAGTGTCCGACTTAAACTGTTTCACATTTATTTTGTCTGCGGGGACTCAGAGAGGAACTGAACCCTTCATGTCGGCCCCTTCGAGACGAACAGGACCTCAGACCACAGGAAGATGAGTAGAAAACAGCAGAGTTTTAAACCTGACGCTCAGATGATCATCAGCGTGAACATCTGCAGACCCAGAGCCGTTTGAAACGCTGAGTTATGGTTTGAAAGCGGGACATTTTTCCGCTGATGCGTCCATAAACATGGTGTTCAAAGACCTCCGTAACTTTCCAGCAGGCCTCCTCTGTCTCTAAATCCTTTACAATAACACTCACAGTCACCACACATCACTCAGCCAGGCTCTCCTCCAGCAGGCTCTATAGAAGGCAGCTTACTAAAAAAGAGATGTTTGTTTTTCTGAAGACATTTGAGAGGCGGCGGGCATCAAACCCTGCTGACCCCGAGAGACAAAAAGTGGCCAAGAAGGAAGGCGTTTACAGCGCCACCTGTTGGCCAAACGGATCCAAATTGGTGCTGATTACTAAAACACAAAATCTACACATGTCCACCAAATTTGGTTCCAATAGCATGAAGCGTTCACAACATTCCAGAGAGTTTTGTACCGTATTTGGTGACAAATGCCCAAAAGAAGCAAAAAACCAGTTTGGACAAAAATGTACAGGCCGATACATAAAGCTAGTTGTTGTAGCACCAATATATGGCCGAATTGCACCATATTTAACGCTACACTCCCTAAGATCCCTAACAATACACCCACCAAGTTAGAAATAAATCAGACGATCAGTTTTGAAGATATGTGAAGGACAGTCATACACAAAAAAGGCAGATTCAGCCGCTAAAGCGCTTCATTTTAGGGTCACTTTTTCCAGCGTGGTCTTGGGTGTTTGGTACTAACTTTGGTGATCTATTGATCCAAGGGTTGGTTCTGATTGCTCAAACACATTATCTACACATGCCCACCAAATGTGGCTCCAATAGCTCAAAGCGTTCAGGGTATTTATGACTTTTGACCACAGCTGTTGGGAAGATTCAAAATCCGAAAATCTACCCGTTTTCGATGCAGATATAAAAACACAAATGTTCCAAAACCTCTTCAGCAACTTGACATCACACGCAGCACTTAGAAAACATTCAGCAACTTGACATCACACGCAGCACTTAGAAAACATTCAGCAACTTGACATCACACGCAGCACTTAGAAAACATTCAGCAACTTGACATCACACGCAGCACTTAGAAAACATTCAGCAACTTGAGGAGCGTTTACTAAAAGCTGCAGAAACCAAACGCTGCAAATACGTGACGCTCAGGATTATAAAGACGTTAGTCTGAACTCAAGAATGTTTAAATGGCAAGAAGTCCTTCAAATCTGTCAAGTATAAGAAGGAATATTCTCTAGATGAGATGAGAGTCATGTGGCTCCATGTCATGCTGTAATAAATTGTGTTTATTGACTTTAAATCAGTAGCAAGCGTTGTCTGCTGACTCCTCCAGCTACTGGCCAGAAAAGTAGAGATGTCAAAAGTACACACATCCTTTCCTCAAGTAGAAGTACAGATACTCGTGTTTAACAATACTCTGTAAGAAGTACTGACTAAACTTCATAACTCAAGTAAAAGTAAAGAACTTTGAAATGTCCTTAAGTAAAAAGTGCCCATAACTACCAGCTGTTTTAAAGAGTACCTGACCTCCCTTTATATTAATAGAACAATAATGTCATTGTTAGCTAATGAATGTTTCCATGCTGAACAACGGCAACATGACAACGTTTTCATTGGTCCCTCTTCTTTAGAGAAGACCAGGAAATGATGGATACACGGATCGTGTTCAAATCAATAGGCACGCAATGACTCTAAATAATAATGATCACGCCACCAAACACACATTCAAACTAAAGGAACCAGCCTGTTTGGAACATGGAAGAAGTAGAAAGTACAGGTATTTGAGTTCAAAATGTAAGAAGTAGAAAGTACAGGTATTTGGCTTCAAAATGTAAGAAGTAGAAAGTACAGGTATTTGGCTTCAAAACGTAAGAAGTAGAAAGTACAGGTATTTGGGTTCAACATGTAAGAAGTCAAAGTAAAAAGTCGTCAGAAAAATAAGTAGTGGAGTAAAGTACTGATACCAGAACAATGTACTTAAGTATTTGTACTCCACTACTTCCTCGACAGAAAAGGATATATCTTGCAGATAATTGAGGGCTTTTTAATCACATCTCAGCTCTAATTCAGAGGAGCAGCTCATCTCTTTCTGAGTGATAACAGACTTTAGGAGGTAATGCGTTAGCGGGCTAGCGCTGGGAGCTAATCAGCTTTATGTGTTCCACTAAAACCAATCAGAGGGGATCAGACGGCCAGCTGTCTTTCAGGGACGTATAATAACTTTACAGTGTGGAGGCAGATCACCCCACAGACTGTTATGTATTATAGGGTATACATAATGTTATATATGCCTATTTAAAAGTATTACAAATTAATGTGAAACCTATGAAATTAAACATGAATTCATCACAGAAATTATATGTTTTTAATGCTGTTTTTCTACATTTTCACTTTAATTTTAGGGGATTTTTTATATTTTTCTAGTTAAAAATCAACACTAATATTATTTGTTTTCTTGTAAATGTATTTTTTTAATTCAGAGGATATTACACGTATTTTTAAAGTGTACGAAACGCTTCCTCGGGGTGTAGATGACCCCGAGCCATAAGCTACAACTAATGTGATTCAGTGTCCTCAGCTGTTTAGTCTATCTATTGAAGAATGTTGATTATTACACTCTGAACTAGTTCAAACCTGGAGCTTCAGGAGGGTTCATCTCTACCGTGTGGTCAACCCGTGGCCCGTGACATGTCTTGTGAATTCTCCGGCCGAAGCTCCAAATAAACCGTCAGTGTTTGCCATCAAAGCTCCAGCTCTCCTCGTCTCTCTGAGTCCTGACTCCATCAAAGCTCCAGCTCTCCTCGTGTCTCTCTGAGTCCTGACTCCATCAAAGCTCCAGCTCTCCTCGTGTCTCTCTGAGTCCTGACTCCATCAGAGCTCCAGCTCTCCTCGTGTCTCTCTGAGTCCTGACTCCATCAAAGCTCCAGCTCTCCTCGTGTCTCTCTGAGTCCTGACTCCATCAAAGCTCCAGCTCTCCTCGTGTCTCTCTGAGTCCTGACTCCATCAGAGCTCCGGCTCTCTTCGTGTCTCTCTGAGTCCTGACTCCATCAAAGCTCCAGCTCTCCTCGTGTCTCTCTGAGTCCTGACTCCATCAGAGCTCCAGCTCTCCTCGTGTCTCTCTGAGTCCTGACTCCATCAAAGCTCCAGCTCTCCTCGTCTCTCTGAGTCCTGACTCCATCAAAGCTCCGGCTCTCTTCGTGTCTCTCTGAGTCCTGACTCCATCAAAGCTCCAGCTCTCCTCGTCTCTCTGAGTCCTGACTCCATCAAAGCTCCGGCTCTCCTCGTGTCTCTCTGAGTCCTGACTCCATCAAAGCTCCGGCTCTCCTCGTGTCTCTCTGAGTCCTGACTCCATCAAAGCTCCAGCTCTCCTCGTGTCTCTCTGAGTACTGACTCCATCAAAGCTCCAGCTCTCCTCGTGTCTCTCTGAGTCCTGACTCCATCAGAGCTCCAGCTCTCCTCGTGTCTCTCTGAGTCCTGACTCCATCAAGCTCCAGCTCTCCTCGTGTCTCTTGAGTCCTGACTCCATCAAAGCTCCAGCTCTCCTCGTGTCTCTCTGAGTCCTGACTCCATCAAGCTCCAGCTCTCCTCGTGTCTCTGAGTCCTGACTCCATCAGAGCTCCAGCTCTCCTCGTGTCTCTCTGAGTCCTGACTCCATCAGAGCTCCAGCTCTCCTCGTGTCTCTCTGAGTCCTGACTCCATCAAAGCTCCAGCTCTCCTCGTGTCTCTTTGAGTCCTGACTCCATCAAAGCTCCAGCTCTCCTCGTGTCTCTCTGAGTCCTGACTCCATCAGAGCTCCAGCTCTCCTCGTGTCTCTCTGAGTCCTGACTCCATCAAATCTCTGGCTCTCCTCGTCTCTCTGAGTCCTGACTCCATCAAATCTCTGGCTCTCCTCGTCTCTCTGAGTCCTGACTCCATCAAAGCTCCAGCTCTCCTCGTGTCTCTCTGAGTCCTGACTCCATCAAAGCTCCAGCTCTCCTCGTGTCTCTCTGAGTCCTGACTCCATCAAAGCTCCGGCTCTCTTCGTGTCTCTCTGAGTCCTGACTCCATCAAAGCTCCAGCTCTCCTCGTGTCTCTCTGAGTCCTGACTCCATCAAAGCTCCGGCTCTCTTCGTGTCTCTCTGAGTCCTGACTCCATCAAAGCTCCAGCTCTCCTCGTCTCTCTGAGTCCTGACTCCATCAAAGCTCCGGCTCTCTTCGTGTCTCTCTGAGTCCTGACTCCATCAAAGCTCCAGCTCTCCTCGTGTCTCTCTGAGTCCTGACTCCATCAGAGCTCCAGCTCTCTTCGTGTCTCTCGAGTCCTGACTCCATCAAGCTCCAGCTCTCCTCGTGTCTCTCTGAGTCCTGACTCCATCAAAGCTCCAGCTCTCCTCGTGTCTCTCTGAGTCCTGACTCCATCAAAGCTCCAGCTCTCCTCGTCTCTCTGAGTCCTGACTCCATCAGAGCTCCAGCTCTCCTCGTGTCTCTTTGAGTCCTGACTCCATCAAAGCTCCGGCTCTCTTCGTGTCTCTCTGAGTCCTGACTCCATCAAAGCTCCAGCTCTCCTCGTGTCTCTCTGAGTCCTGACTCCATCAGAGCTCCAGCTCTCCTCGTGTCTCTCTGAGTCTGACTCCATCAAAGCTCCAGCTCTCCTCGTCTCTCTGAGTCCTGACTCCATCAAAGCTCCGGCTCTCTTCGTGTCTCTCTGAGTCCTGACTCCATCAAATCTCCTCTCCTCGTGTCTCTCTGAGTCCTGACTCCATCAAAGCTCCAGCTCTCCTCGTGTCTCTCTGAGTCCTGACTCCATCAAAGCTCCGCTCTCCTCGTGTCTCTCTGAGTCCTGACTCCATCAAAGCTCCGGCTCTCTTCGTGTCTCTCTGAGTCCTGACTCCATCAAAGCTCCAGCTCTCCTCGTGTCTCTCTGAGTCCTGACTCCATCAAAGCTCCAGCTCTCCTCGTATCTCTCTGAGTCCTGACTCCATCAAAGCTCCGGCTCTCTTCGTGTCTCTCTGAGTCCTGACTCCATCAAAGCTCCAGCTCTCCTCGTATCTCTCTGAGTCCTGACTCCATCAAAGCTCCGGCTCTCTTCGTGTCTCTCTGAGTCCTGACTCCATCAAAGCTCCAGCTCTCCTCGTATCTCTCTGAGTCCTGATTCCATTGTTTCAGAAGTTTCCCTCACACTAATTACACATCCGAAAAGGTGAGTGAAGAAGTTTACACTTATTTAATCCCACCCCTTCTCCCTTTAAGTATGATGACATCAAGTCAAATTCCTCGTGTGTGTCAACCTGCCTGGTGATAAACCTGATTGTGTGTTTTAATATCAGTTAAAACACACAGGTGATCGTCACTCACCTGCATTTTGAAGAGCGTTTCTGTCAGGTGATCTTCATCCTCTTCATCCTCTATAGGGCAGATTAAACACTTAATTAGCTGATCAGCGTAAACCAATTAGCAGCACAAATGAAAACAAAAGGAGGCATTGAGGAAACATCAGATCTGCAGCGTCAGGATTAACTGAGCCGGGATTAAACCGTCAGACTGCTGCAGTTTACTCTGATTTAAAACCTCCTTTTGAATACGAAACACAGCCAGGAGGAGTCAGAGCAGGTGTTTATCTGCATTCAATAAACCAGTGGTCTTGGAGGCACATCACTGCACAGATACAGAAACCTGCTCTATGTGCATATTTAAAATCATGAATAATGCACGTGAAACCTATCAAATTAAACCTGCATTTATATAGAAATTATAGACTTTTTTACTATATTTTTACTTTCATTTTAGAGGATTTTCATATTTCTCTAGTTAAAAATCATCATAAATATTATTTGTTTTCTTGTAAATGTATCTGTTTTAATTCAGAGGATATTACACTTGTTTTTAAACTAAATTATGCACATTTTGGAGAAATGTATCTGCATTGAAACGTCTACTTTTGCACCATTATCACATCGAGAGTCTGCGGTAATGCTGCTCTAAAGAAGGCTCATTCCCAAATGCACGTGTATTTCTTTGTGATGTACGCTGATAAGTATTTTGTCCTCCTTGACTTTAAAAACATCTGATATGCTGCCCTTTAACATTCTTTGGAAATCAGTAGAAAAGCTGCACCTTTAAATGAATTTCTATCTTTTTTATTGGAGCCTTTTGTTCATTCTGTGAAATAAATGGAGGTTTTTCTTGGAGTTTTTTGGGGTAATTAAGAGGCATTTTGTTATATTTAATAAGCGTACTCAGAGCTGCAGAAAGCACTTTAATATCTGTCTATTTATTGCACATCCTCTTCGTATCGTGCACCTCTTTTCACCCTCTGTCACACAGAGTTCATATAAAGCACGCACACCAAAAACAAAAGAAACTCTGAACTCTTTCACCTCATGGTTTGCATTTTTCTATCCAAAAAACCTGCAGACATGTGACCCCCCCCCCCCCACAGACACACACACACACACACACACACGTCATGGTGTGTGTAACAGCTGTGGAAACTGTGTGCTCCTGCAGGATTACTGAGAAACGTCTTCAGGAGGAAATCCACCAAATCTGCAGGATCATTTCTGAGACGTTTCATAACTTTAAAGTCTGAAATAAATCAGTCAAGTGGAATCACTCCACAGATTGTGTATTATAGTATAAATCACTGGATATATCGCTGTATATGCAGATTTAAAAGTATTAATAATGCATGTGAAACCTATCGAATTAAACATGCATTCATCTCAAAAATAATATTTTTTTATTCTTTTTTTCTACTTTTTCACTTTAATTTTAGGGGAATTTTCATATTTTTCTAGTTAAAAATCATCATAAAAATGATGTTATTTTCTTGTGAATCCATCTCTTTTAATTCAGTGGATATTAGACTTATTTCCAAACTAAATGACGCCAAATTGGGACAAAATCTAAGTCGAAACGATCGCCTGGGTCCACTTTAAATGTGAGTTTCCCTCACGATGTTTCAAATAAAAGTCAGAAATGAAAGTCTGCACAGAAACGTCTCAAACTCCAGAATCTAAATCTGCTTTTTCTGAAGTGGTAAGATGCAGAATGATATAAAATAAATATGATAAAATGTGACGTCTCTGCAGAACACGACGCTTTGATGCTCTGATGGAAGACATCGAGGAAAAATGAAAACATAAAAAACGATTTAGAGATAATTCCTCAAACTGATGTTAGAGCGGAGACTAATATCCTGAGAAGACGACAGAGATCCAGACTGTCTGCAGCACACACACACACACACACCGAACATACACCGAACACACACACACACACACACCCACACACCGAACACACACCCACACACACACACCGAACACACCGAACACACACCGAACACACCGAACACACACACACACACCGAACACACACACACACCGAACACACACCGAACACACACACCGAACACACACACACACACACACATACACCGAACACACAACGAACACACACACACACACACCGAACACACACACACACACCGAACACACACCGAACACACCGAACACACACACACACCGAACACACACCGAACACACACACACACCGAACACACCGAACACACACCGAACACACCGAACACACACACACACACCGAACACACACACACACCGAACACACACCGAACACACACACCGAACACACACACACACACACATACACCGAACACACAACGAACACACACACACACACACCGAACACACACACACACCGAACACACACACACACCGAACACACACACACACACCGAACACACGCACACACACACACACCGAACACACACCGAACACACACCCACACACCGAACACACACCCACACACACCGAACACACACACACACACCGAACACACACCCACACACATCGAACACACACACACACACCCACACACACACCAAACACACACACACACCGAACACACACCGAATACACACACACACACCTAACACACACACACCCACACACACACCGAACACACACCGAACACACACACACACCGAACACACACCCAATACACACACACACACACCGAACACACACACACACACACACACGTCTTACTATGTTTCCTCGCTCCGAGTCATGTGCTCCTTGAAAACAAAACACCATGCAGACAGTTATTCTGGAGCTGCAGCCACATAGAAGGAGATCAAAGACACACACACACACACACACACACTTTAAGGACCAGATGGACATCCCCCCCTCATTGTCTCACTGTAGAGATAAGCTGAGATTTCTACTCACGCAGCCTCTGAACTTGACCTCTGCACCAATTCATCAAAGAAATAAAAACCCCTTCTGTTTGGTCTTTAATTCTCTCTGTTGACATTATTTTACTTTAATTGATTTTTTAATTAGTTTAACAGAAAGTTAAGAGGAGGAGGAGGAGGAAGAGGAGGAAGAGGAAGAAGAGGAAGAGGAGGAAAAGTCCTTATTTGGTCGTGTAATATTATGTGAAAATGTGACGGTGATTTCTGCAGATTTTTGGGATTTTTTTCACGAGTTTCCCCGCCTATAAACGTGAGTTTGGTGGAGGTGTCTGCAGGAAGTGTGTGTGAGTCTATATTCAAAGTGTGTGTGAGTTTATATTCAAAGTGTGTGTGAGTTTATATTCAAAGTGTGTGTGAGTTTATATTCAAAGTGTGTGTGAGTTTATATTCAAAGTGTGTGGGAGTCTATATTCAAAGTGTGTGTGAGTCTATATTCAAAGTGTGTGTGAGTCTATATTCAAAGTGTGTGTGAGTTTATATTCAAAGTGTGTGGGAGTCTATATTCAAAGTGTGTGGGAGTCTATATTCAAAGTGTGTGTGAGTCTATATTCAAAGTGTGTGTGAGTCTATATTCAAAGTGTGTGGGAGTCTATATTCAAAGTGTGTGGGAGTCTATATTCAAAGTGTGTGTGAGTCTATATTCAAAGTGTGTGAGTCTATATTCAAAGTGTGTGGGAGTCTATATTCAAAGTGTGTGTGAGTCTATATTCAAAGTGTGTGTGAGTTTATATTCAAAGTGTGTGGGAGTCTATATTCAAAGTGTGTGGGAGTCTATATTCAAAGTGTGTGTGAGTCTATATTCAAAGTGTGTGTGAGTCTTATTCAAAGTGTGTGGGAGTCTATATTCAAAGTGTGTGTGAGTCTATATTCAAAGTGTGTGTGAGTCTATATTCAAAGTGTGTGTGAGTTTTATATTCAAAGTGTGTGTGAGTTTATATTCAAGTGTCTGTGAGTTTATATTCAAAGTGTGTGTGAGTTTATATTCAAAGTGTGTGTGAGTTTTATATTCAAGTGTGTGTGAGTTTATATTCAAAGTGTCTGTGAGTTTATATTCAAAGTGTGTGTGAGTCTATATTCAAAGTGTGTGTGAGTTTATATTCAAAGTGTGTGTGAGTTTATATTCAAAGTGTGTGAGTCTATATTCAAAGTGTGTGTGAGTTTATATCAAAGTGTGTGTGAGTTTATATTCAAAGTGTGTGTGAGTTTATATTCAAAGTGTGTGTGAGTTTATATTCAAAGTGTGTGTGAGTTTATATTCAAAGTGTGTGTGAGTTTATATTCAAAGTGTGTGTGAGTTTATATTCAAAGTGTGTGTGAGTTTATATTCAAAGTGTGTGTGAGTGTATATTCAAAGTGTGTGTGAGTTTATATTCAAAGTGTGTGTGAGTTTATATTCAAAGTGTGTGTGAGTTTATATTCAAAGTGTGTGTGAGTTTATATTTAACGACAGCACTCAGGAACAGGCAGAGGGTTTACAGAAACGTCCAAACAGAGAAGAGAGACACCTCCTTTAATCCTGAACATCATCTGAGGGATGGGGTGTGAGGAAGAGGAGGAGGAAGAGGAAGAGGAAGAGGAGGAGGAAGAGGAGGAGGAAGAGGGAGAGGAGGAGGAGGAGGAAGAGGAACAGGGAGAGGAGGAGGAGGAGGAAGAGGAGAGATCTGTTCTTGTTAAAATCTTCATAAAGAGCCTAATAAAAGTCCAGAGTAAACAACCACACACACACACACACACACACACACACACCCACACACACACACACACACACACACCCAGACCCACACACCCACACACACACACACATACACACACGCACACACCCACACACACACCCGCAGATTCCTTCATCTACAAACACACACACACACACACACACACACACACACACACACCCACACCCAGACCCACACACCCACACACCCACACACACACACACACACACACACACACCCACACCCAGACCCACACACCCACACACACACACACCCAGACCCACACACCCACACACACACACACACACCCAGACCCACACACCCACACACACACACACATACACACACCCGCAGATTCCTTCGTCTACAAACACACACACACCTCGACTGCTGTTATCTGATGTTCCTGCACATGCACCTTGTCTGGGCAAACACACACACGCAGAGACACACACAGAGACACACGCAGAGACACACACAGAGACACACACAGAGACACACACAGAGACACACGCAGAGACACACACAGAGACACACACAGAGACACACACAGAGACACACACACACACACCCACACACACACACACCCACACACACACACACATCCGCAGATTCCTTCATCTACAAACACACACACACACACACACACACCCACACCCCCACACACACACACACACACCCAGACCCACACACCCACACACACACACACACAGACACCCACACACACACACACCCAGACCCACACACACACACACACACACATACACACATACACACACCCGCAGATTCCTTCGTCTACAAACACACACACACCTCGACTGCTGTTATCTGATGTTCCTGCACATGCACCTTGTCTGGGCAAACACACACACGCAGAGACACACACAGAGACACACACAGAGACACACACAGAGACACACGCAGAGACACACACAGAGACACACACAGAGACACACACAGAGACACACACACACACACCCACACAAACACGGGTCACGGGGTCAGAGGGCTGGTCGTGAGATCAGGAGCGATAACCCCCCACAGGTCAACAATCTCAGGTTACTCGGCTTGTTTGGACACACACACACACACACACACACACAAACTCAGACACACACACACACACTTGGACATGGACTTGAGGAGAAGATGTGTGTGTTTCACAAAGACTACAAAATTATACAAAAAGACTACAAGAGATGTTAAAAGACTACAAAATTATACAAAAAGACTACAAGAGATGCTAAAAGACTACAAGAGATGCTAAAAGACTACAGAATGATACAGAAAGACTACAAGAGATGCTAAAAGACTACAGAATGATACAGAAAGACTACAAGAGATGCTAAAAGACTACAAACGATACAAAAAGACCACCAAGAGATGCTAAAAGACTACAAGAGATGCTAAAAGACTACAAAAAGATACAAAAAGACTACAAGAGATGCTAAAAGACTACAAAATGATACAAAAAGACCACAAGAGATGCTAAAAGACTACAAGAGATGTTAAAAGACTACAAAATGATACAAAAAGACTACAAGAGATGCTAAAAGACCACCAAGAGATGCTAAAAGACTACAAAATGATGCTAAAAGACTACAAGAGATGCTAAAAGACTACAAAAAGATACAAAAAGACTACAAGAGATGCTAAAAGACTACAAAATGATACAGAAAGACTACAAGAGATGCTAAAAGACTACAAAATGATACAAAAAGACTACAAGAGATGCTAAAAGACTACAAAATGATACAAAAAGACCACCAAGAGATGCTAAAAGACTACAAAATGATACAGAAAGACTACAAGAGATGCTAAAAGACTACAAAATGATACAAAAAGACCACCAAGAGATGCTAAAAGACTACAAGAGATGTTAAAAGACTACAAAATGATACAAAAAGACTACAAGAGATGCTAAAAGACCACCAAGAGATGCTAAAAGACTACAAAATGATGCTAAAAGACTACAAGAGATGCTAAAAGACTACAAACGATACAAAAAGACCACCAAGAGATGCTAAAAGACTACAAGAGATGCTAGAAGACTACAAAATGATACAAAAAGACTACAAGAGATGCTAAAAGACTACAAAATGATACAAAAAGACTACAAGAGATGCTAAAAGACTACAAACGATACAAAAAGACCACCAAGAGATGCTAAAAGACTACAAGAGATGCTAGAAGACTACAAACGATACAAAAAGACCACCAAGAGATGCTAAAAGACTACAAGAGATGCTAAAAGACTACAAAATGATACAAAAAGACCACCAAGAGATGCTAAAAGACTACAAGAGATGCTAGAAGACTACAAAATGATACAAAAAGACCACCAAGAGATGCTAAAAGACTACAAGAGATGCTAAAAGACTACAAAATGATACAGAAAGACCACCAAGAGATGCTAAAAGACTACAAAATGATACAAAAAGACTACAAGAGATGCTAAAAGACTACAAGAGATGCTAAAAGACTACAAGAGATGATAAAAGACTACAAATTATACAGAAAGACTACAAGAGATGCTAAAAGACTACAAATTATACAGAAAGACTACAAGAGATGCTAAAAGACTACAAGAGATGCTAAAAGACTACACGGATGATACAAAATCACTACAAGAGATGATAAAAGACTACAAATTATACGGAAAGACTACACGAGATGCTAAAAGACTACAAAATGATACAGAAAGACTACAAGAGATGCTAAAAGACTACAAAACGATACAAAAAGACTACAAGAGATGCTAAAAGACTACAAGAGATGCTAAAAGACTACAAGAGATGCTAAAAGACTACAAAATGATACAGAAAGACTACAAGAGATGCTAAAAGACTACAAGAGATGCTAAAAGACTACAAAATGATACAGAAAGACTACAAGAGATGCTAAAAGACTACAAAATGATACAGAAAGACTACAAGAGATGCTAAAAGACTACAAAACGATACAAAAAGACTACAAGAGATGCTAAAAGACTACAGAATGATACAAAAGACTACAAGAGATGCTAAAAGACTACAAACGATACAAAAAGACCACCAAGAGATGCTAAAAGACTACAAGAGATGCTAAAAGACTACAAAATGATACAAAAAGACTACAAGAGATGCTAAAAGACTACAAAATGATACAAAAAGACTACAAGAGATGCTAAAAGACTACAAAATGATACAAAAAGACTACAAGAGATGCTAAAAGACTACAAACGATACAAAAAGACCACCAAGAGATGCTAAAAGACTACAAGAGATGCTAGAAGACTACAAAATGATACAAAAAGACCACCAAGAGATGCTAAAAGACTACAAGAGATGCTAAAAGACTACAAAATGATACAAAAAGACCACCAAGAGATGCTAAAAGACTACAGAATGATACAAAAAGACTACAAGAGATGCTAAAAGACTACAAACGATACAAAAAGACCACCAAGAGATGCTAAAGACTACAAGAGATGCTAAAAGACTACAAAATGATACAAAAAGACTACAAGAGATGCTAAAAGACTACAAGAGATGCTAAAAGACTACAAAATGATACAAAAAGACTACAAGAGATGCTAAAAGACTACAAAATGATACAAAAAGACTACAAGAGATGCTAAAAGACTACAAACGATACAAAAAGACCACCAAGAGATGCTAAAAGACTACAAGAGATGCTAGAAGACTACAAAATGATACAAAAAGACCACCAAGAGATGCTAAAAGACTACAAGAGATGCTAGAAGACTACAAACGATACAAAAAGACCACCAAGAGATGCTAAAAGACTACAAGAGATGCTAAAAGACTACAAAATGATACAAAAAGACCACCAAGAGATGCTAAAAGACTACAAGAGATGCTAAAAGACTACAAAATGATACAAAAAGACTACAAGAGATGCTAAAAGACTACAAGAGATGCTAAAAGACTACAAAATGATACAAAAAGACCACCAAGAGATGCTAAAAGACTACAGAATGATACAAAAAGACTACAAGAGATGCTAAAAGACTACAAACGATACAAAAAGACCACCAAGAGATGCTAAAAGACTACAAGAGATGCTAAAAGACTAAAATGATACAAAAAGACTACAAGAGATGCTAAAAGACTACAAGAGATGCTAAAAGACTACAAAATGATACAAAAAGACTACAAGAGATGCTAAAAGACTACAAAATGATACAAAAAGACTACAAGAGATGCTAAAAGACTACAAACGATACAAAAAGACCACCAAGAGATGCTAAAAGACTACAAGAGATGCTAGAAGACTACAAAATGATACAAAAAGACCACCAAGAGATGCTAAAAGACTACAAGAGATGCTAGAAGACTACAAACGATACAAAAAGACCACCAAGAGATGCTAAAAGACTACAAGAGATGCTAAAAGACTACAAAATGATACAAAAAGACCACCAAGAGATGCTAAAAGACTACAAGAGATGCTAGAAGACTACAAAATGATACAAAAAGACCACCAAGAGATGCTAAAAGACTACAAGAGATGCTAAAAGACTACAAAATGATACAAAAAGACTACAAGAGATGCTAAAAGACTACAAGAGATGCTAAAAGACTACAAGAGATGCTAAAAGACTACAAGAGATGATAAAAGACTACAAATTATACAGAAAGACTACAAGAGATGCTAAAAGACTACAAGAGATGCTAAAAGACTACACGGATGATACAAAATCACTACAAGAGATGATAAAAGACTACAAATTATACGGAAAGACTACACGAGATGCTAAAAGACTACAAAATGATACAGAAAGACTACAAGAGATGCTAAAAGACTACAAAACGATACAAAAAGACTACAAGAGATGCTAAAAGACTACAAGAGATGCTAAAAGACTACAAAATGATACAGAAAGACTACAAGAGATGCTAAAAGACTACAAGAGATGCTAAAAGACTACAAAATGATACAAAAAGACTACAAGAGATGCTAAAAGACTACAAAATGATACAAAAAGACTACAAGAGATGCTAAAAGACTACAAAACGATACAAAAAGACTACAAGAGATGCTAAAAGACTACAAGAGATGCTAAAAGACTACAAAATGATACAGAAAGACTACAAGAGATGCTAAAAGACTACAAAATGATACAGAAAGACTACAAGAGATGCTAAAAGACTACAAAACGATACAAAAAGACTACAAGAGATGCTAAAAGACTACAAGAGATGCTAAAAGACTACAAAATGATTCAAAAAGACTACAAGAGATGCTAAAAGACTACAGAATGATTCAAAAAGACGACAAGAGATGCTAAAAGACTACAAGAGATGCTAAAAGACTACAGAATGATACAAAATCACTACAAAACAATGTTGGTAAGCTATTATGAGCTATTGTGGGACTTTAGTGAATAATAACACACCCTTTAAAGCACCAAAAGTCACACAATTACACAAAATAACGTACAAATGTAGTCTGGTGGCTTGGAAAACACTTGAAACACTACGACAGCGAGGAGAAGAGGTGTAAATAATGTAAATAAAGTGTACAAATACACAGATATTGATGTTTTTGGGGTCTTTGAGGTCCACAGCTCTGTTCTGCAGCTGCATGAGGATTGTCAGTAAACAGGGTTTCTCTATCTGCTGTATCTCTGAGTTTCAGGGCCGTGTGCAGAGCTGCAGGCGTTCGAGGGTCAGAGGCTGATATCAGGAGCTGCTTCTGGAGTTTAGGGGGTTTTATTTACTCTCTGAGGGTCAAAGTGATATCCTAATCTGAGAGACGGGTCATTGTTTCAAAAGCTGGGAACAGGTGTGAAGAGGATCGGTCACACGGGGTACAATGTGCAGAAATACCTCATTAAATAACTAATTATAGAGTAAAACTGAAATTATAAATGTCATTATTGGGCTTTTTGGGTGTTTTTGATATGCATTTACTTTATTTTTAAGTAGCTAATTAAAACATTTGGGGTATTTTACTACAGTATTTTGTCTTTTTTCTCCATTTCTTTTAAAAAGCTTTGGTTGCTCGGCAGATTTGAATTATGAATACAAAAAAAATAATAACAGATTTAATTAGACAGGAGTTTATAAGTTAATTAGAATGAGCTCCACTCTAATGCATCAATAATAATCCTCCATTTATATAACATATATTTAATTCTGCATGATTTTGCTTTTATATTTCTTTAAATGCAGGAATGCATGAGTGTGGTGGTCTTTAAAGGGTTAGATTTTCTTACTTTTTGGGGTAAAATATAACTGAATAATGGAGTTAAATGAATGTAAAGGTGGTGATGGCGCCTCCACCTTTCCTGTCCTACGTCACAACCGGAGATAAGGTCCATCTTATCCTACTCAAAATCAATAAACTGATCATTTAGTGATGCTCAGAGTCTTTGGGGTTCTTCCTCTGGGAAGCAGGAATATGAGAAGGAGATTTTATAGAAATTTAGTGGGTTTTTTCAGGATTTTAGAACAAAAAGTGGTTTATTTTGATATCTTCTGCAGGTGTGAGAAACGTCCTGAAATCAGCAGGAAGTTGAGCGGCTGGAGAGGAGATGATCAGAGGTCTGAGATACACCGGCTTCAAAGAGTGTGTGTGTGTGTGTGTGTGTGTGTGTGTGTGTGTGTGTGTGTGTGTGTGTGTGTGGTGTGTGTGTGTGTGTGTGTGTGTGTGTGTGTGTGTGTGTGTGTGTGGGTGATTCATCAGCAGGCGGCGTGGGAACAGAGGGGGAAGATGAGGGGAAACACACAAAGGAAACCTACTGACCTTTACCTACACACACACACACACACACACACACCACTCACACACACACCACTCACACACACACACACACCACTCACACACACACACCACTCACACACACACACACACCACTCACACACACACACCACTCACACACACACACCACTCACACACACACACACACCACACACACACACACACACACACAGCACTCACACACACACACACACACACACACCACTCTCACACACACACACACACACACACACACACACCTAGAGAGCCATTGATAAATAAAGACAGACGTCAGCAGTGTGACCCCGACGGTGTGACTCGGGGGGGGGGGGGGGGCACCTGTAACCTTAGGGATACTTTAGAGCAAATAACATTAAAACGATAAAGGCACTTGTAGATAAAGTGTTTGGAAAGTTTAAATCATATTTGGTGTTAAGTTTTTACCTCTTTACTTAATTTTACATATTATTCTTTTGACTAGATAACCTACAAAGAGGACCTGTAAGTAATGTGTTTTTTATGAATGTTCACCCTGTAAAGATCTTTAAAAGCGCTCTATGTGAATGTATTATTATTATTAAAAACTATAATAAATGTGACCTGTTTTCGGCAGGTATTTGGATTTAAACTCAATATTTTCCCCTTTTATTAGAATTATTAGAAAATAAAGAAAATGCCTGTAAAATAAATGATCATTCAATTAATTAATTTGTATTATTTATTATTAATATGTATTCTTTATTATTATTCCTTGATGTATTTATTTAATTTTCTAAGATATTAGTTTGTTTCCGTCTAAATGTCCTTGATTTCAGCTCAATAACTCACCTTTTATTCTTAATTATTTACCAAATCAATGCCAATTTGGACCAACGTTTTTTTGGAAAAATGTCAAATATTGTGTTTTTTCTGGGATATTTCTGTGTCTCTTGGAGTCAGGAATGTGTGTCCTCGGCCTCATTTCCTCGCTCAGGTGCGTCTCTGTCGGCTTTAATGAAACTGAGGATGGATGTTTGGGGGGTTCAGAGGAAATGCCTTGATCCGAGAGGCCAGCAATGCATTATGGGCCGCGGCTCGGACACATCTGGAGCGGACAGATGTGAGACGATTTATTGGAGACATTTCTCAGATTCCTCTCCTGCAGGAACGCAGACAGATAAACGACTTTCACAAAAAACGTCTTTTCCACCAACCTCCCATTCTCATGTTTCCCTGAAGTACAAATACTTTGTTGCTGTACTTAAGTACATGTTTCTGGTATCAGTACTTTACTCCACTACTTATTTTTCTGACGACTTTTTACTTTGACTTCTTACATTTTGAACCCAAATACCTGTACTTTCTACTTCTTCCATGTTGAACCCAAATACCTGTACTTTCTACTTCTTACATGTTGAACCCAAATACCTGTACTTTCTACTTGTTACATGTTGAACCCAAATACCTGTACTTTCTACTTCTCACATGTTGAACACAAATACCTGTACTTTCTACTTCTACATGTTGAACCCAAATACCTGTACTTTCTACTTCTTACATGTTGAACCCAAATACCTGTACTTTCTACTTGTTACATGTTGAACCCAAATACCTGTACTTTCTACTTCTCACATTTTGAACCCAAATACCTGTACTTTCTACTTCTACATGTTGAACCCAAATACCTGTACTTTCTACTTCTTACATGTTGAACCCAAATACCTGTACTTTCTACTTCTTACATGTTGAACACTAATACCTGAACTTTCTACTTCTTACATGTTGAACCCAAATACCTGTACTTTCTACTTCTTACATGTTGAACCCAAATACCTGTACTTTCTACTTCTCACATGTTGAACCCAAATACCTGTACTTTCTACTTCTTACATGTTGAACTCAAATACCTGTACTTTCTACTTCTTCCATGTTCCAAACAGGCTGGTTCCTTTAGTCTGAATGTGTGTTTGGTGGCGTGATCATTATTATTTAGAGTCATTGCGTGCCTATTGATTTGAACACGATCCGTGTATCCATCATTTCCTGGTCTTCTCTAAAGAAGAGGGACCAATGAAAACGTTGTCATGTTGCCGTTGTTCAGCATGGAAACATTCATTAGCTAACAATGACATTATTGTTCTATTAATATAAAGGAAGGTCAGGTACTCTTTAAAACAGCTGCTAGTTATGGGTACTTTTTACTGAAGTACATTTCAAAGCCTCTTTAGTTTGACTTGAGTAAAGAAGTTTAGTCAGTACTTCTACGTACTTTTAACACGAGTATCGGTACTTCTACTTGAGCAAAGGATGTGTGTACTCTTGCCATGAGTCTGACCCCCCCCCTGCTGTGATTCATCTTTAAGGTCATTTTTCCTTTTATTATAGATATACAAAATGTAAAACTTGCCTGTAAATAAATTATTATTATTATTATTATGATCAATTATTTTGTATTATTATAGTTTGTATGACTCATTCTCTAAAAGGCTCATCAGCTCTCCTCTCACGGCTCATTGTTAGCGACATGTAGCATCAATATTTTAAACTGACATGACGTTATTAATAATTCACAAAGTGTGCAGAAGCTAAACTGCATAATAATCCATTAAATATTAAAGAGAGATAACGGTTCCTGGGGATATTTTCCTCTCACATATTTCTGC
Organism: Dissostichus eleginoides; assembly: GCA_031216635.1. Classification (NCBI taxonomy): domain Eukaryota; kingdom Metazoa; phylum Chordata; class Actinopteri; order Perciformes; family Nototheniidae; genus Dissostichus; species Dissostichus eleginoides. Next base: position 12,634,629 of record CM062287.1, on the reverse strand, counting down.
CCTTTGTCTAAATAAAATCAGAAAAGCTCATTTCCTCCTCGTCCTGCAGGTCACAGGGAGATATTATTACCTCCGTGACCTCTGACCTCTGCTCGATTAGCAGCATGTAATGAAGGCGCTCCCAAAACGCTGTTTATTTACAATATTCAACGCTTTCTGGGAGAAAAAAGGGGTTCAAATGTGCTTTCAATGCAGGTCTCTGCTAAATATTTAATACACACACACACACACACACACACACACACACACACACACACACGATGTGATACAGTGCTGGAGGTGAAGGCTGCCACTCCTTAAAAAGTTAAATTAAATATTTCAAGACAAATGTAGAGGAAAAGTCTGAAGAAAATTAAAAAATAATGTGTTCTGTTTTCCTCTGCATTGACTTGATTATGAAGAGATGCAAAAAGACTACAAAATGACCCAAAAAGACCACAAAATGACCCAAAGACTACAATAAATGCTAAAAGACTTCAAAAAGATAATAATGAGATGTAACTTCATAGTCTTGTTGTTTAGTTTCCTCCCCTCAGCTGGCACTGCCCTCTAGTGGCAGAAAGCTGCAGATGATAACCTCTGATAGTGTTTACTCTTTAATAACCTGCAGTTACCCTAAAACTAAAGACTGGAGGGAGGGTCAGTTCAGACTCCTCACCTGAGAGAGGCTCATTTCAGACTCCTCCACCTGAGAGAGGGTCAGTTCAGACTCCTCCACCTGAGAGAGGGTCAGTTCAGACTCCTCCACCTGAGAGAGGCTCAGTTCAGACTCCTCCACCTGAGAGAGGGTCAGTTCAGACTCCTCCACCTGAGAGAGGGTCAGTTCAGACTCCTTCACCTGAGAGAGGGTCAGTTCAGACTCCTCCACCTGAGAGAGGGTCAGTTCAGACTCCTTCACCAGAGAGAGGGTCAGTTCAGACTCCTTCACCTGAGAGAGGGTCAGTTCAGACTCCTTCACCTGAGAGAGGGTCAGTTCAGACCCCTCCACCTGAGAGAGGGTCAGTTCAGACTCCTCCACCTGAGAGAGGGTCAGTTCAGACTCCTCCACCTGAGAGAGGGTCAGTTCAGACTCCTTCACCTGAGAGAGGGTCAGTTCAGACTCCTCCACCTGAGAGAGGGTCAGTTCAGACCCCTCCACCTGAGAGAGGCTCAGTTCAGACTCCTTCACCTGAGAGAGGCTCAGTTCAGACTCCTCCACCTGAGAGAGGGTCAGTTCAGACTCCTCCACCTGAGAGAGGCTCAGTTCAGACTCCTCCACCTGAGAGAGGGTCAGTTCAGACTCCTTCACCTGAGAGAGGGTCAGTTCAGACTCCTCCACCTGAGAGAGGGTCAGTTCAGACTCCTTCACCTGAGAGAGGGTCAGTTCAGACTCCTTCACCTGAGAGAGGCTCAGTTCAGACTCCTTACCTGAGAGAGGCTCAGTTCAGACTCCTCCACCTGAGAGAGGCTCAGTTCAGACTCCTTCATTCTGCAGGAATAATAACCTCTAAAGGACGTCAACAGGAAGAGGAGCAGCAGATTGTTCTTTTCTGACGCCGCAAGGTTTGTACAAGATGCAAAAAGACCACCAAGAGACAGTGAAAGACTATGATGCACAACATGATGAGAGATTCAAAAAGACCACAAAGTGTCTACAGAGAGACTCAAAGACAACACCAAGAGACCAAAACTGAAATGAAGGAAATGCATTTTCATTCTTCCCATCAATATTTCACGACTTACTGCAACTAAAAAACTAGTGTTTGCCAAAGTAAGGACGAGGAAACACCACACAGAGACCCAAACACACAGAGAGACCACAACCACACAGAGACCCAACCACACAGAGAGACCCAAACCCACAGAGAGACCCAAACACACAGAGAGACCCAAACACCACACAGAGACCCAAACCACTACATAGAGACCCCAAACACCACACAGAGACCCAAACCACTACAGAGAGACCCAAACCACTACAGAGAGACCCAAAGCACTACAGAGAGACACCCAAACACCACACAGAGACCCAAAGCACTACAGAGAGACACCCAAACACCACACAGAGACCCAAACACCACACAGAGACCCAAACACCACACAGAGACCCAAAGCACTACAGAGAGACACCCAAACACCACACAGAGACCCAAACCACTACAGAGAGACACCCAAACACCACACAGAGACCCAAACCACTACAGAGAGACCCAAAGCACTACAGAGAGACACCCAAACCACTACAGAGACCCAAACCACTACAGAGAGACACACGAACACCACACAGAGACCCAAAGCACTACAGAGAGACACACGAACACCACACAGAGACCCAAAGCACTACAGAGAGACCCAAACCACTACAGAGAGACACCCAAACACCACACAGAGACCCAAAGCACTACAGAGAGACACACGAACACCACACAGAGACCCAAAGCACTACACAGAGACCCAAACCACTACAGAGAGACCCAAAGCACTACAGAGAGACACCCAAACACCACACAGAGACCCAAAGCACTACAGAGAGACACCCAAACACCACACAGAGACCCAAACCCCTACAGAGAGACACACGAACACCACACAGAGACCCAAACACCACACAGAGACCCAAAGCACTACAGAGAGACACCCAAACACCACACAGAGACCCAAACCACTACAGAGAGACACCCAAACACCACACAGAGACCCAAACCACTACAGAGAGACACCCAAACACCACACAGAGACCCAAACCCCTACAGAGAGACACCCAAACACCACACAGAGACCCAAAGCACTACAGAGAGACACCCAAACACCACACAGAGACCCAAACCACTACAGAGAGACCCAAACACCACACAGAGACCCAAACCACTACAGAGAGACCCAAACCACTACAGAGAGACACCCAAACACCACACAGAGACCCAAACCCCTACAGAGAGACACCCAAACACCACACAGAGACCCAAAGCACTACAGAGAGACACCGAAACACCACACAGAGACCCAAACCACTACAGAGAGACACCCAAACACCACACAGAGACCCAAACCACTACAGAGAGACACCCAAACACCACACAGAGACCCAAACCACTACCGAGAGACACACGAACACCACACAGAGACCCAAACCACTACAGAGAGACACCCAAACACCACACAGAGACCCAAACCACTACCGAGAGACACACGAACACCACACAGAGACCCAAAGCACTACAGAGAGACACCCAAACACCACACAGAGACCCAAACCACTACAGAGAGACCCAAACACCACACAGAGACCCAAACCACTACAGAGAGACACCCAAACATCACACAGAGACCCAAACCCCTACAGAGAGACACCCAAACACCACACAGAGACCCAAACCACTACAGAGAGACACCCAAACACCACACAGAGACCCAAACCACTACAGAGAGACACCCAAACACCACACAGAGACCCAAAGCACTACAGAGAGACACCCAAACACCACACAGAGACCCAAACACTACAGAGAGACACCCAAACACCACACAGAGACCCAAACCACTACAGAGAGACACCCAAACACCACACAGAGACCCAAAGCACTACAGAGAGACACCCAAACACCACACAGAGACCCAAACCACTACAGAGAGACACCCAAACACCACACAGAGACCCAAACCACTACAGAGAGACACCCAAACACCACACAGAGACCCAAACCACTACAGAGAGACACCCAAACACCACACAGAGACCCAAACCACTGCCGAGAGACACACGAACACCACACAGAGACCCAAACCACTACAGAGAGACACCCAAACACCACACAGAGACCCAAACCACTACAGAGAGACACACGAACACCACACAGAGACCCAAACCACTACAGAGAGACACCCAAACACCACACAGAGACCCAAACCACTACCGAGAGACACACGAACACCACACAGAGACCCAAACCACTACAGAGAGACACCCAAACACCACACAGAGACCCAAACCACTACAGAGAGACACCCAAACACGACACAGAGACCCAAAGCACTACAGAGAGACACCCAAACACCACACAGAGACCCAAATCACTACATAGAGACACCCAAACACCACACAGAGACCCAAACCACTACCGAGAGACCCAAACACCACACAGAGACCCAAACCACTACAGAGAGACACCCAAACACCACACAGAGACCCAAACCACTACAGAGAAACACCCAAACACCACACAGAGACCCAAACCACTACAGAGAGACCCACACCACTACAGAGAAAGTCTCCAAAGAGATGTGAAATAAAGGAAATGCTTCTGCACTTTTCCCATCAATATTTCAACACTTCTAAAACGAATGTTTGCCAAAGTAAGGACGAGGAAATCTGTCTACAAACACCAATAACTGCTCAGATGCAACAGGCTCTTTGCGAGAGAGGATCTCCACGAGAGGACCTGCGCGAGGGGACCTCCGCGAGGGGACCTGCGTGACAGGACTCAGATCAGTGTAGTGTGACTGTCCCCACCATGGAGCCTCCTGAAGCTGAAGGCCTTTGTTAAAGTGTCTCCGGTTGTGGAGAGGTTCCACGTGCGTCCAGCCGCCCGAAACAAGCGCTCCCATACAGGCCTCCAGCCGGAGGAGCGTCTGCAGAGCAGGGCCTGATGGCACAAAGAGCCTGATCCGCTTTGTGCAGAGCATGACGTCTTCCAGGACCCCTAAAGCCGCTGGGAATTTACATTTGGACCGTTGTACGTGGCTTTTGAGACTCTGACTCTGGGAGTTTCACTCAAGGACACTTGAGCAAGAAAAATGGTGGAGGAGTGAAGCTGAGTCTCCTTTTGACTGCAGGATAATCTCTGCTCTTCAGATGGATCTCAGACTAAGTTCCTCTGCATATTAAAATGGGTCATTTGCAGGAACACTGATTTTATGATGTCCCCCCCCCCCCCATTAATGAAACGCACCCTCCATGCTGGAGCTGCAGCAGAGTTCAATTAAAATAATAATACATTGGATTTTTATAGCGCTTTTCCTGGTGCTCAAAGACGCTTTACATCAAATCAGAAAGAAAACGAAAAACATAAAAAGTCCTATCCAAGTGAGACCAGATAGGACTTGGCTACACGACACCGAGTTGGACCTCAGAGTTTGAAAGTGAATAAGTCAGTTTTAAAAACATCTGATTCTATATTTCAGCCAATGGTTTGTTTCTGCAGGATTTTTAGTGTCTGTTTATGCACATGTGTTGGGAAACTAGTGAATGTTCCTTCTGTATCAGAGTAGCACATGCTAACAGAGGCCCTACGTAGCTGTGCCGGATGTCTGACTACATGGATGACGCTCATGAGACACTGTGTTGAAGTTATGATAGCTCTGTTCCTCCGATTGGCCTGATGACACAGCCCCTAGAGAGATAGATGACTGTCATGTTCATTGCTTACGCAGGCCTTAGCTAATCTGAACTAATGTCAGAATACTGCTCTGAACCGGTATTCTTCCATCTAGTTGACTGTAACTCCCTCTCTTGCATATCAGCATATCAAGGACTCTGGGAACTATGTGTCCCACGCAGCCCTGTGTGTGAGGACTACTACATTCTTGCAAAGACAACAAATACATGAATCCTGATATGTTTCTAACATACATGGATACATGAGTATATGAAGGTGAGTATGTGTGCAGGGAACTCAGCAAACACAGAGAAACCCTGTTTAAAAGCTCACAGAGAATCCGGGGTCACGGGGTTAAGTGAGAAGCGGATATTAAAGGTCAAAGGTCAGCTCCCTCTCATGTGTGAAGCAGACGAGACACATGTGGAGGAAAACATCAAGATATTAAATATGCTGTAAAGTCTGACAGAATTTACAACAAAAATGTTAAATATTTTAAAAAACAACATTTTTTTTGCATATATAAAAATATTATGTGTTATTTTTGTGTTTCCTCTCTCCATATGTAACTTATCCATTTTATTTTTTAATCCAATTACATAAAAAAAAATTGTGCAATTTCTTACTTATTTTTATATAAATATTTTGTATTATTTTAATTGTTTTTACTTTAATTTTGTTTGCACTCTCACTTTGACTTGCTTTGTTTCATTTAGTATCATTTAATTGTATTTTCCTGTGTGTGTGTGTGTGTGTGTGTGTGTGTGTGTGTGTGTGTGTGTGGACTTTTATTAGGCTCTTTATGAAGATCTTACCAGGAACAGATCTCTCTTATTCCTCCTCCTCCTCCTCCTCCCTCCTCCTCCTCCTCTTCCTCTTCCTCCTCCTCCTCCTCCTCCTCCTCCTCCTCCTCCTCCTCCTCCTCCTCTTCCTCCTCCTCCTCCTCCTCCTCCTCAGTTGTCTAACAATTTATTTGTATTATTTTTCTAATTATTGAAAACCTTTATTATTTGGTTTATAATTCCTATTCTTCTCATTTAATTCCTAAACTAATTATCTTGTTTTTTAATTGTACCTATACATATGCACTGTCTAAATTAATAGTCTTTATTATATATATTTTTAAGCATTTCTTCTATTAAAAAGTGTATTATGAATAAAGTTTATTATACTTAAAATACCATGTTTTTCTCTATCGTCGAATAGAACTACAGCCAGCGGTGTGATGCATTCTGGGAAATGTAGTAAACACCCTAAAACCCATAAAACTGCACTAAAGATGATAGTTAAAGGTGAATAAAGCACATTATGAGGTGCTGCTTGTTGCTGCACTGCGGCAGTATGAGTGTCCGCTGCAGACTTTAAACCTGAAACAATAATAATTAAATGATAATTAAATGATAAAGCGTCTCCCTCTGGCTCTGGGGAAGTCTTCAGGATCGGGTGGCCAGATTTGGGAGAAGATTCCTCACGCAACACTTTTAAAAGATATTATTATTATATTATTTCCACATGTCAGAGATAGCATCGCTCCTCTTTAACAGTTGTCATTTAAGTATTATTTTCATTTCATTAGAGCCGGAGATATTATATTATTTATTACGTCACTGCTGGGGGTTCAATTACTGCCAGAAATAACAATAATGTGCGTCAGTGTCTGCTTTAAAACTCTAATATAATCAGACAAGAACACCCTGAATGTACGTCTATCTATTGATTTGATTTAATATTAAACTTTGTGTATTTAATCATTTATTTATGTTTTTTTTTTGAATTTGTAAAGCACATTGTAGAGGAAAATACTTTAAAACTTTTTATTATTATTTCTTCTTATAATACTTTAAAACATTTTGTTAACGTTTTTAAATAAGAAATTATTCTTATAAATATTAATACATTTGTATTTATTTTTTATTATTTCTTAAAAACATTAAATACTAATTTAAAAATAAAATAAAAGTGATTAATTAAAGATCGCCTGTATTATAAATGAGAAGTCACTGAGGTGCAGTACCCTCTCCCTGCCACGGGGTGTCAGTGTTTCACTTCAAATGAACGCCACTGTGACCCAAACCAACAAAACACAGATTTAAACTGTTAAATAATGCTCAAAATAAATCAAATGAACCTTTAAATACACTGCAGCGGGTACATGTGCTGTTTATCTATCTATCTATCTATCTTGTTTTATATAAAGTCACTTTTTTAGAAATGCATTTTTATGGTCATTTTATTGTGTTTTATTGTATAATTTAAGCGCTTTGAGCACCAGGAAAAGCTCTATATAAATACATGTATTATTATTATTATTAAGCTGCCTTGCATTAATTAAATGTTAACACTAGGCCTACATATATATGAGAAAATACAGTAGCATTATTTTGCATTTTATGGTCCATAAATCCCTATTTTTAACTTCTTGTTAAAATCATTATTGTATTATATTCTTTAACTTCTTATATATACAAATATATTTTAATTATATCATTTTATATTGTATTTGACTTCAATACATATAAATACATAAAATGTTCGATCTGTATTAACTTATTTATTGTTGTTTAATTAATGGCTAAGTACGCATGTGATTGGGTTAAATAGAGCCTGGTTCCATTACCGGACAACCTTAAAACACATCGGAGAAAGAGAGAGAGAGAGGGGGAATTAAGGGGGGAGAGAGAGGGGGAGTTAAGGGGAGAGAAAGGGGGAGTTAAGGGGAGAGAGAGTGGGATTCAAGGGGGGAGTTAAAGGGAGAGAGAGGGGGAGTTAAGGGGGAGTTATGGGGGTCCCATTTCTCAAAGCTCCGCAGCATCAGTGACTCCTGAACCGGAGCAGGAGAAGTTTCTTCACCCTCTCTTTCCTCTCCGCCATGTTTGTTTGAACTTTACCGGACTCGCGCTGCAGCCACGCGCACATCAGTGAACTTTACCGCGCGTGCATTATTATTATTATTATTATTATGGTATTTATTTTATTCTGAGCAGAAAGAGGACCTAAGTTCCTCAGCATCACTCGCTGCTGCCGCTGCGGATGGATCTGCTTCTCCTGCTGGATCTCTGTTCCTCTGAGGAACTTTGAACAAGAAGAAGAAGAAGTTTCAAAAGAGGCGAGGAGCGCGAGGAGCTGAGGGGAGCGCGAGGTGAGTGTGGCCATGTGCGCGTGCGAATCAGGGGGGTTAACGGTGATAACAACTAAAATAAAGCGTCAAGAAATAGTCATTTGCAGCTAAAAAAAAGGGGATTTTATGGTGTTTTTTCTGCAAAATGACTCAAACAGCTGTCAATTTAATCTTGTTTTTAAATGCACTTATCATTTTTATTAAAGTGATCTGTTCCAGTGATCTGAGGCTACATGCATGACACAGAAAAGAGGATGTTTAGGTTTTTCTAGTATACAAACTGAGGATTTTAAACTTGTTTTTTCTATAAAAGAGGATTTGTTAACAGTTTCCTGTCGTTGGTATTCCTGGAATTTGCAACCTGATATTTGAGATGCTCTGCAGAGAGGAGGGCTAACTGGGTCCAAACTTCATTTCCACACGTCTTTTATAAATCTCTGTCTCTATTTCTTTGATAATGTGCGGAGGGAGTCAGCGTGCATGGATTCCCCTTCAGATACAAAACATAAAAGCTCTTTAAATGACATTTTCTGCACGTGCATCTGCAGGAAGGCCTTAACATGTTGGTATTTCATATAAATAGAAAACAATGTTTTCCTGGCAGCGTTTTGTTCTGAAACTCCGCCGGCCGGCTGCAGCATGAAGGCTTCCTGCAGTGTGTGTGTGTGTGTGTGTGTGTGTGTGTGTGTGTGTGAGGGGGGTTTACATTATTCAGGGTGACAGGGGGCTTCCCAACCTGAGACATGCATGTCACTTTAACCCCCCTTCCTCTCTCTCTCTCTGTGTGTGTGTGTGTGTGTGTGTGTGTGTGTGTGTGTGTGTGTGTGCCTCCTGCTGAGAGGATCTAAAGTCCCACAAAACAACAACTCCCGCCCCCCCAAATTACACCGTGGCCCCGGGGCCCGGCAGGAGGAAATCCACTGAGAGTGTGTTTAAAAAAACTGCAAACACACATGCACACACACACACACACACACACACACACACACACATAGACACACTGCGTTTACAGAGCGAGCGCTGCACACACAAACCTGCTAAATTCAGAAGGGCTGAAACTAAAAATATATATTTTTTTATATTAATTTGCTGAAAATGCCGCCCTTATTTCCTCATTTTAATATACAAACAGTTTATTAAACAGATGAAGTTTAAATATGCATATTTGTGAAGCTGAAAGACATTTCCCTGTGTTTCTACCCGATATACTCAATTAAAGATTTCATTGATCAATGAAACACTTCATTGATCCATTGATTTTCGGTGTAAACTGACTGCCTGTCAGGATAACACTTTAAAAAGCAGGTGATTACATATCATAATCTGCACATTTATTGCACAAATCATGCAGAAAACAATCTTTTAAGTCATTTATGAAGCATATTAAACAATAATTATCACAATATAATTCATTATTTGTGACTTGCTGCTTTTTCTCTGATTTTATTTCAGAAAAACTGATTATTTGGGAGTTTTTTAGACAAAATCTGCTTTTTAAAGAGTTTGTAATTGAAAAACTCTAATGCTTTATGGATATTGTTGATTGAAGCATCATGTTTTAATATGGTTGTTTGATTTAAAGTTAAAAAGATATACAAGTTGATTAATGTCCCGATTATTTGCACTTTTATTGCACAAATACTGCAAAAAACAGTCCGTCTAAATCCTGATTTCAATATATTTTTTCATTTATTTCATTAAAATCATTCTCTGGATATCACTTCATCGCCGCGTCTCTTCTCGCAGCGTGTTACACACACACACACACACAGCTGCTGTGTGTGTGTGTGTGTGTGTGTGTGTGTGTGTGTGTGTGTGTGTGTGTGTGTGTGTGTGATGGCCTCGTCCTGCAGGAGTTAATTACGGACGCATCAAAGAGCCGCGGCTGCAGAGGAGAGGAACCACGGGACCTTTGATTCTCAGTGTGTGTGTGTGTGTGTGTGTGTGTGTGTGTGTGTGTGTGTGTGTGTGTGTTCTGTCAGAAGAAGTTTTTCGTGTCGTCTGACAGAACACTTCTCAGTAAATGTGTTTGACGTGATTTATCTTCAAGAATTTATCCCTCATATTTTCTGCTCAAAGGATTTTGTGGGTTTTTTTTTTGGATTTATTCCAATATTTTCTGGACCTTTCTGCAGGATTTCAGTGGATATGTTTTAGTAGATATATTTCAGTGGATATGTTTTAGTAGATATGTTTTAGTAGATATATTTTAGTGGATATGTTTTAGTAGATATATTTCAGTGGATATATTTTAGTGGACATATTTTAGTGGATATATTTTAGTTGTTCAGCAGGATTTTGTGCAGCACTGCGTAGAAAATGGCTAGTATAATTTGAGGCGCAGAGCAGCCGTACGTTAAAGCACAAAGTCCATGATGTCTGCGGACAAATGAAGTGCAAATACAGAATAATACCAACTTTACTCTCAGATCTGCGCGACCTTCGTGAAAAACACCTTCAGAAAAACCCATTTCTTTGCAAAGATGTCAGATAACTTGGAGATATTACAATGCAACCACAGAGAGATCCTACTCCTTAAGTCTTAACAGTTTCAAGACTTTTAAAAGATTGATTTGAGATATTTTACCACCAAAATAAGGATGGATTTTCTATCAGGGGGAGACCTGCAGCATCCTGCGCTTTAGGATACGTTTCAGGATGTCTTCCAGGCCCTGATCACAAAGCTGCAGATTTGACCTCTAAAGCACTCGTGCATTTATATGAAAGATGGAAAGTGAGTCGTACGGAGCTCTGTGGCTTTTGGGGTAAAAACATAGCGTTCAGAGGCTGCTGCAAGATCAGAAGCTAAAGACACTGAAATGAATCTGTCCTCTGCAGAGAGACTACTCCTCTTCTCTCACCTGGATGTCACATTTAAGGTTTTTTTTAATGAGTTTAAAAGTCTTTTTCGGTGTATTTTAAAACAGTTGTTTTATACCTTTTTTGAACAGTTTAGCTTTAAATATGAACATCACACCTTAAAAACCTCCAATAATACGTTTTCCTGCAGCATTTAACTGATATTTGACTAAACGGTCTATAAAAGCACATTTCTGGGTGTTCAATCCTCCAGGAGTGACAGCATGAGCAGAGAAAGGTGACTTACTGTGGGTGTGGATGGAGACGTGGGGGTGCAGAGGAAGTGAGAGACATTTGGCGAGGTCAGAGGTCAGAGCAGGATCCTCAGAGAGCTGCAGACACGTCGTATTTAGTTGAATTTTCTACGGCTTTTAAAAATTATTTTGCTGTATTTTGTGGAATTTCTTGAACCATTTTTTGTGTATTTTTCTCCAGGATTTTGTAGATTTCTTTCGAGATATTTCTGAGATATTTAGTTGCTTTTTCTGCAGGTATTTATTTGATCTTTACAAAAGTGTTATGTCCTTTTCCCCCAGTATTTTGTGTATTTATCTGCAGTATTTTGTGTATTTATCTGCAGTAATTTGTGTATTTATCTGCAGTATTTGCTGGCCTTTCCAAAGTGTTTCAGTAGACTTTTATACAGTTCTTTGTGGATTCTTCTGCAGTATGTTGCCGGTTAATCTCAACCTAAAAACAGCTCCTGTATATAACCCTTCATGCTGCACATGCACACTGTCAGATACCAAAATAATCAAACTAGAAGACATATTTAACGGTGTGGAGCGTACGTGTGCACAGTGCAGCTTAAACGTGGGGAAAGTTAGCAATACACAGCAAAATCCTACTTTCTATTGTCAGATTTTGCACAATGCAGTGGACGTTAATGAATGAATGCATGACCAGAAGTTGCTGTTAGCATCGTCACAGGTAGCATGAAGCTAACAGAGAGTGAGCTGCTGTCACAGGTCTGAGATCAGCTGCAGGATATTACCATCACACAGACAGCGGCACTATATCCTCCGTGCTCCTGGAGTTAAAGGAGATGTGGATGCGTGTGCGTGTATGTGTGTGTGTGTGTGTGTGTGTGCATGCGTGTGCGTGTGCGTGTGTGTGTGTGTAAATTCAAATGTCATGTTAGCCTCTATAAACAACAGCGCTGGAGCTGTACTCTATTTAAGTCTCGCCCGACCCCAGCTCCCTTTACGGGATCGCTATTATTCAGCAGAGAATAGGTGCAGGCCCCGCCATAAATTCCTGCAAGTGGCCCTTAGAAAGTGTGTGTGTGTGTGTGTGTGTGTGTGTGTGTGTGTGTGTGTGTGTGTGTGTGTGTGTGTGTGTGTGTGAGACGTTACGGTGCAGTGTGTGACCTTTACAGCAGACACACACTCATTTGTTTGCTTCACCAGAGCGGCTGCAATAACTCAGCTGCTGAGGAGACACACACACACACGCCGCTACACCTGCAGCCGCCTCTTTGTGTGTGTGTGTGTGTGTGTCTGAGAGTGTGTGTGTGTGTGTGTGAAGTTTATACCAACAAGGTGTCAGTGTTATTCTGCGAGACTCACCGTAAGTTCAGAGCGATTCCTCGTACACAGAAAGGCTTCATGCAGCTCCTGCAGAAGGAAATAAAATGTGACATTTATTAAAAAGTTAAAAGAAGATTGTATTTTATAGTAGGCATTAATAAATCAATAAGTGAATGCAAGTAAATCTACAAAAAACTGACATTTTTGGTGCAGTTGTGCAGAGAAAATCCAGTATAAATCCAAATGCAAAAGGAGGTCGAAATTCACAAAAGACTTAATAAGTTCATGAATTAGTGCAAGAAAAGCTTCATATTTCTGTGACACTTGTGCATGAATTATAAAGTGTAAATGTTAAGATTAATGTGAAGGTCATCATTCACAATGTGCATCAATTAATCATCATTTTAGTGCAAGTAAAACTGAAAAAAAACCTTGATTTGTGATCACTGTGCAACACATTATCCTAAATAACGAATAAATGATTAAATGACGGTAAAAGCATGTAGAATGCAAATCATAAAGTCTGCAAGTTCAACTGCAAAAAACGTACTTTTATAACAATTTCACAGGAAATAAGTTGGATAAATGGTCAAATTAGTGTCAAAGCAATCATGAATATTTAAGGTATTATTTAGAGTAAATAGTTAGTTTTTGGGAAAAGCACAAAAAGTATAATGTACGTCATAGATATACGTGCTAGAAAAACTGCAGAAAGTCAAATATTTGAGACAGAAAACTTCTCCTAAAATCTCCCCCAGGTGAGTTAGTGTTGGTTTAACGAATGGAGAAAAAGAGGGGGGTCTCAGGTTATTGTACCCTTAAATAACATCATTGTTAGGGTCTCTATTATACTCTAATGAACCATTGTGTTGATCCTGCAGGGAGGGGGGGCAGTTAATCACACACTAACTGAGATATTGACATGCTAACGAGCTGTTAGCCTCTCATTCACAACGAGCTAATGCTAACGCTAATGCTCTTACATTCTCAGTATTTAAATGTTTGTTTTTACTACTTTTCCAGCAGTAAATCCGTTAAATACTTCCTCCACATCTGTCAGTGAGTGACTATGAACTGTAGACATTATATTACCTCCTTAGAAAAACACAAATACTCACGCTTTGGTTTGTTATTTTAAAGTAGTTTGAAAAGGCTGCAGAGGAGCTAACACCTAGCTGCTAACGGCTAACGTGTGAACAGCACATGTTCAGTGGAAGAGAGATCAGAGGGTGTGTGTGTGTGTGTGTGTTCATGATGCTCCACCTGTTGCTGTGATTGATCCTCAGTAGTAAAGACTTTCAGCTAACTGTGTGTGTGTGAAGAGACACTGTTAGGAAGCTACCGGAGAATCAAATGATAGTAAATTAAATATATTTTAGATAAAGAGGCTGAAACTAACCCTGAGGAAACGCCAGACACACATATTCTGCATTTAAAATTGTTCCAAAATGTAGGAATATGCAAGAATATGCCATGAGAAGTAAAAGTCCTGCTTAAAAAAAAGTTACCGTCTCAAAACATGTACAAATATTCCTTTAAATGTCAGAATTCTCCATGCAAAGTCACTTGAATTACCTAAATGTAATAAATATGATACTAATAATTGTAAAAATATGCAATAGGAAGTTAAAATCCTGCATTAAAAATGTACTTTGAGGTAGAAATACTCCAAGTTAATGCATTTAACGTCTAACTTCAATCCTCCTATTAAAACTCCACTAGAAGTAAAAAGCATGCATTTGTTTCATCAACCAATGGTATATTTTCTATCATTTTTACGACTTAATAACCGAGATTTGAGCCTTAAATGTCTGTTTCCTTCATGTGTTTGTATTTAAATGCAGTTTAAATAGTTGATAAAGTTAATAAATAATTGAAGATAAACACAGTCAGAGACTCAGGGGAGAGGTCAGATAAACTCTGAAGACCCCCCGTTGACCCCAGAGACCCCTAACCCGAACCCTCTGGTGGAGTTAGTAAAATAAACAAGAAGCGCTGAGACATTAAAGACTGCAGGATTTATGAATGGATGAACAGGAGGGGGGGGGCAAAAAGCTGTGCAATAATCTGCATTTGAGTCGTTATCTTGAGTCCAATTGGTCCTAATTAGTTAATTAATGCGTTACCTAATTAGCCGGAGATTTAGTTTGAAGGAGACGGGCAACCAGGAACTAAACGGCTAAAAAAATGAGATTAAATGCTTTTTTTTGCTGCTTTTCTGTTTTATTTTGTTTTAAATTTAATATAATTTCAACATTTTCTGACCGTTCATAGATCGAATGACTTTGTATAAAATAAATCCTGAATATTTCGAAAAATACGCATTTGTGTCGTGCAAATGTTGGAATATTTAAATAATATTCGATAATTTAAAGCAAATGTCTGATCAAATCCAGTTTGAAATGTGCAGATTTTGTATTGAGATTGTTATTTTAGGGCCTTTTAGGTCTTAAGATGTTGAAAAATGAACGATTTTTAAAGACATTAAGGTAGAAAATAATCTGCAAATTAACTCATAATGCAAAAAAAAGCCCTGTTTTTTGATAGAAAGTAAAACACACTCCAAGAATAATCCAGAATATTTAGAAAAATACACTTTTATGTCGTGCGTTCCCTGCAGAGCTGCAAGTATAAGTGGATCTACTGAAAATAATGTCTAATGATGATTGGAGCGATTTCTCCTGCAGCCTCTATTCGGCGGCTTTATGCCTCTAAAAGGTGTGTGTTCTTCACTGAAGTGTGTTTAAACTCTTTGCCTTTTCACAAGGCTGAGTGCTCTTAATGCTGAAGAGTCTTCATCCTCTTCCTCTTCCTCTCGTTCAGCTCTATAACGTCTCTTTGTGTTTCCACAGAGAGCGTTTTTTCTTTGGACATGGAGACATCGAGAGCCTCGGAGAGAAAGGACAAGATGGACGGCAGCGGATTCCCCGAGCTGCACAAGAAACCCTCAGAGACTCCAGGTAACACACACAGACACACACACGTGCGCACACACTCACACACACTCTCACACACACTCTCACACACACATTAAATATGAATGTGAGAGAGGAGGGTCCTCGGGCCTCAGAGGCGACTCACTGACAGGAATCCTAAACACACTGCGGACTTTAAAGAAGTGAAGACACTCTGTCCTGCATTTTAAGTGTTAACAGTAAAAGTAGCCAATGCAAAAATGCGAAATATTCATTTAAATCAAATAATATTATACAATTATTTAAATGAAATTTGAAAATTGCAAGAAAACTTTTTTATTTTATTAGAAAATTCCAATATTTTAAGATTAAAAAGTGGTAAAAGTTCCACATTTTTCAAGATAAATAAAAGAATTAGAAATATAATTAAAATTGAATAAATATTCTAATATTCTCAGAAACAAAGTCATGATACTTTCAGGGGAAATGAGAACATTTAAAAATACAAACTGTCAGAAAAAAGTCAAGAAAAAACTCTAAAAAGCAGCTTTTAGGGTCGTTCTGCTTTAGTGTAAATAATAGAGTAAAGAGCGTCGAGTGTGTGAGCGGTTACACTGATCAGAACATGACAGTGACACACACACACACACACACACACACACACAGAATATCGTTGATAGATGTCAGTGTGAGCCTCGTTATACCAGCTTTCATCACACACACACACACACACACACACACACACCTCCAGAGACTTTAGACGACAGAGATGCAGAGTGACGGCTGGACTTTGAAATGCAAATGAAACGTGAGATTTGGACGTGACGGAGGTACAGACTCTCGTTAAGGAACAAAGTGGGAGAGGTACCACTAACGGGGGGAGGTCCACGTGTTACGGGGGTAGAGTTCCCCGGTTTAAATCCATGCAGTTTCACAGGTTCTTCAATATTTGAACAAAGCTGTATCTCTGCAGCAGCAATCAGTGCGGTGTGCAGAAACAGCTGATTGTCTGTTTAAAGCATTCGAAATATGTGTTTTGAGCAAAATATGCGGGGTTGAAGCTCTAAATGTGAGAATGTGCAGGTGTTTGGTTTTAAATGACAGAAAGGCGACTGTTTTGGAGATTTCAACTCTACTTCGCAGCTTCTCTTGGTTGGAAGTGGTGAAAGACTGGAGGTTTGAGCTCTTGTAATGAGTTTGGGTATTTCTAGCTCTAAAAGCTTCTCCTGGTTTGAAATGAATCTTTTGCAGATTTCAGCTGTAATTTTCTTTCTTCTATTGTTTGGCATGGTGGCAAACCAAATATCTCTGAGGTGTCAGCTGGGAACTTTTTCTTACTTACTTGGTATTTTATTCATGAAACCTCAGAGTTAGTTTGAAGTCCTCGCTGTAGGAGTACCTGCTCTGGTGAGTTGATAATAAAACCTTTATTTAAACACAGGAACACGACAGTATAAACCCCGGGACCCCCGCTGTGACCTCATCTCGCTCCAACTCGTTGTATATTCAACACATTCTCCATTTCCAATCCTAGCCCCTGACTCTTTAATCTCCCCTGGCCCTTAAAATAAAAACTAAACCCCACCTCCCCTCCTCCATAACTCTTCCTCCCCCGTGTTTTAATCTTAAACAAACACGCCGTCGACCAATCAGATAGCGGCGCGGTGACACGGCGATTACTTACGGGCGTAATATGCATTATTATTATTCCTGAGGCCATGTGGCTGATAAGTGAATATTCAGGCCTTGAACCCTCGTATATATCTCCCTTTACTCCCTGTCAGAAGCCATGTTATTTATCCCCGGCACTTCCCAAGCACACGTTTAATGCCGAGTTTTAATATGTTGTTTGCACATATTTATTTACAGCGAGGAGGGGGGAGTTGTTGTATCACACTTTAACAATCTGGCCTGCTAATAGGACCATTTATCATTCAGCAGCTCCCAGTAGAGGGGGGTGAGAGGGCTATGGAAATAGGGCTGTGTTGGTATAACGAGAAGCACTGGATGGACCCAGGTGCTCCAATCAAACGTCCCCGTGAAGAGGGGGAGTAAAGCTCTGGCACCGGGACTTCTTGGCCCCTAGAAAGCCAACAAGCGGCCCCTGGCAGAGCACAGGTTGCTGTGTGTGTGTGTGTGTGTGTGTGTGTGTGTGTGTGTGTGTGTGTGTGTGTGTGTGTGTGCGCACGTGTGGTGTGTGTGTGTGTGTGTGTGTGTGTGTGTGTGTGTGTGTGTGTGTGTGTGTGTGTGTGTCGCTGCCTGGTTAATAGATTCAGATGAGCGTTTGTATTTCCTGTGACAGCGGATAGAAGTGATAGAAACATGAATATTTAGGAGGTTTGAGCTCTATTTTTATGGTTTTAAATGATATCTAAGTAAATATTCTGGTTGCTTGAGCTCAAATATTATGGTTTTATTGGTTTGGATTATAGCTAAGTGTATATTCTGGTAGTCTCAGCTCTAATTGTATGTTTCTTGGGGGTCTTAACTGATATAAAACTAAATATTTCTGGTGGTTTCGGCACTAATTTGCGGCGTTTCTTTGTTTTCACACGTGGAAAATGTTATTCTACTTTAATTTCTCTAATTAATATGCAGTTATTCCTGTCCTGACCCCCTCCTCAGATACCTGTGTGCGTGTGTGTGTGTGTGTGCGTTTGTGTGTGTGTGTGTGCGTGCGTGCGTGCGTGTGTGTGTGCGTGTGTGTGTGTGTGTGTGTGTGTGTGTGTGTGTGGCTGCCTGGTTAATAGATTCAGATGAGCGTTTGTATTTCCTGTGACAGCGTGCATCTGTCTGCACATTAAGCCGTCCCGGGGATTGTGGGTAATAAGCAGTATTCAGAAAATATTGATGCATGTGTCGTTCCCTTCGTCTCCGAGGATTAAATCCCCCTCTGTTTTTATACATATAAGACTTCTCTTTAAGGCGGGGGTCAAATCTGATTTCCGTGGCGTTGGTTAGATTTAGAGTTATTGCCTTTTGCTAAAATATCCATCATGTATAAATATATTTATATATATATCCGTGCATCCAGTAAGGTGACTTCTGCAGGACTTCAAATGGAAATACGGTTCTTTTTGAGAGGAAATGCACAGAAAATACAGATATTTCTGGATTAAATATGTTTAATTAAAGACTGTTCTGGAGCTTTCTGACATAGTGCATGCTCTTCGTCTGCAGGGGGAGGTTTCAGAGTTCTTTCTCAGGACTTTTCAGGTGCAAAAGGTCCTTTTAGACACACTTTAAGGTCCATTTAGAGTTTGAAATGACCTTCAGAACTGGTGTGATGTTGGTTTTTGGTTTGAAATGACAGTAAAGTGAATGTGTTGGTGGTTTGAGCTCTAATTAGACTTTTTCTGGGAGTCATAAGTGATGGTTACATGAACATTTTGGTGGTTTTAGCTCTATGTTGCTGTTTCAATTGGTTTGAAATGATAGTTAAGTATATATTCTGGTAGTTTCAGCTCTAATTTAATATTTTCTGGGGTTTCAAATGATAGTAAAGTGAATATCTTGGAGGTTTCAGCTCTAATTGTATGTTGTTGGGGGTTTTAAATGATAGTAAACTGGACATTTGGGAGGTTTCAGCTCTGAGTAGCAGCCTGTCTTGGTTTTAAATGATATCAAACTGAATATTCTGGAGGTTTGAGCTCTAATTTAATATTTTCTAGGGTTTTAAATGACAGTAAAGTGAATATTTTGGACGTCTCAGCTCTAATTGTATGTTTCTTGTGGGTTTTGAATGATACAAAACTGAATATTTCTGCTGGTTTCGGCTCTAATTTGCAGCGTTTCTTTGTTTTCTCACGTGAAAAATGTTATTCTACAACTAGTGCCATTAATTTCTCTAATTAATATGCAGTTATTCCTGTCCTGACCCCCCTCCTCAGATACCTGTGTGTGTGTGTGTGTGTGTGTGTGTGTGTGTGTGTGTGTGTGTGTGTGTGTGTGTGTGTGTGTGTGTGTGTGTGTGTGTGTGTGTGTGTGTGGTGTGTGTAAAGTAGGCCACAGCTAACAGTTTGATGGAGGGTTTCTGCAGGCCGCTAACATCCGTCCTGCAGAGGGAGATTGATGCCTCCCCCCCTAACTCCCCCTGACTCCTCCCCCCCTGGCGGTCTTTCTGCTGAGGGAGGGAGTCGGGGGGGAGCGAAGCTAACAGGCTAAATGTCTCTGGACACAGGTAAAGGGAAATGATCAAATAAGCCAGAAAAAAACACAAAGAACATCTGATTTTAGTCTCTTCTAGTGATGGGTGCAAAACCTCCAAGAAATCACATACAATAGTTGCAAAATGACTAAAAATAGATGCTAGAAGACCAAGAGTAAATGCAAAATGACTAAGAATAGATGCTAGAAGACCAAGAGTAAATGCAAAATGACTAAAAATAGATGCTAGAAGACCAAGAGTAAATGCAAAAAGACTAAGAATAGATGCTAGAAGACCAAGAGTAAATGCAAAATGACTAAGAATAGATGCTAGAAGACCAAGAGTAAATGCAAAATGACTAAGAATAGATGCTAGAAGACCAAGAGTAAATGCAAAATGACTAAGAATAGATGCTAGAAGACCAAGAGTAAATGCAAAAAGACTAAGAATAGATGCTAGAAGACCAAGAGTAAATGCAAAATGACTAAGAATAGATGCTAGAAGACCAAGAGTAAATGCAAAAAGACTAAAAACAAATGCAAAACCCTCACAAAATGAAAAGAGCTGATGCTAAACATAAACCTCTTAAGTTGTGACGTAGCAAAAACCTTTAAGTCACATGACTGATCAGCTGTGTATGCTGATATATGGGTTTATTGTCAGCATGACACATGGACAATGATCACATGACCACAAAGAGATGCAACATGACTTTATTCAGATGTAAAACCGGGACAAAAAGTGTGTGTTGGCTTCCCTGATGGAACTTATCGATAGTGTGAGGTGATTATGAAAGAAATCCAGAATCAATCTGAATATATTCCCAGTTTCTCTCTCTCTATATTGCATGTGCATGTGTAATATCTAGGCCACGAGTTCCCTTAATGATGCGTCTGCAGAAAATAAATACGTCTTTATCTAACGAGGAGAGGGGGGGGGCATCTTGGAAAGTCATCAAACTAAATGTTTATAAAGTGTGTGTGTGTGTGTCTGTGTGTGTCTGGGAAACTGAGATTATGTCAATTATTGGTCAAAAAACACACATTTTTCCCTTAATTTCCACATTAAAACTCACTTTTTTTCTGCGATCTTATTAAAAAGCGAGTTTTCTGCATGTGTAGTGACACAAAATGTAGAAATGATCCAAGGATGCTCCCTTTATATAGCGGTAAGTGAACAGTGTAAAGGAGGTCCAATTCAAATGTTGCATCTATTTTTAGTCATTTTGCATGTTTTTGCTTTGATTTTGAGTCTTTGTTTAGCCGTTCTGACTGTGAAACCCAGAATGATGAGAGCATCTTGGTGTTTCATCAGCTCGCTGGGCAGCCGGAGAGCCCCTCATGGTGTAAACAGAGACGTAAAGTAACTGTAAAGCTTCAGATTAGCTACGTTTAGGGACACGACCTCAGCGTCTGTAAAACAGAACGACTGCATGTTGTTTCAGCCTCTCAGTGGAGGTGTGTGTGACCGACTGGAGGTGTGTGTGACCGACTGGAGGTGTGTGTGACCGACTGGAGGTGTGTGTGTGACAGGAGTGTGTGAAGCAGCTGCTGCGTCCCAGTGAAACGTGAAGAGGCGCTCTAATTGCCTTGTAAGTACCACAGAAAGCAGCTGGAGATTAGCAATAAGAGCTAATTAGCTGAAATCAAAGCCGGCGCGTGAGGAAAAACACTCCGAGTTTAAATCTTTAAACCTGTTAAAGGGGCCCTTTCCTGTCTAGTGTCTGTACTTTAAAGAGTCCTCTCCTGCTGATGTTCAGGTATATATCAGTATGTAGTGTTTCTACTTTAAAGAGTCCTCTCCTGCTGATGTTCAGGTGTATATCAGTATGTAGTGTCTCTACTTTAAAGAGTCCTCTCCTGCTGATGTTCAGGTGTATATCAGTATGTAGTGTCTCTACTTTAAAGAGTCCTCTCCTGCTGATGTTCAGGTGTATATCAGTATGTAGTGTCTCTACTTTAAAGAGTCCTCTCCTGCTGATGTTCAGGTGTATATCAGTATGTAGTGTCTCTACTTTAAAGAGTCCTCTCCTGTTGATGTTCAGTTGTATATCAGTATGTAGTGTCTCTACTTTAAAGAGTCCTCTCCTGTTGATGTTCAGGTGATATCAGTATGTAGTGTCTCTACTTTAAAGAGTCCTCTCCTGCTGATGTTCAGGTGTATATCAGTATGTAGTGTCTCTACTTTAAAGAGTCCTCTCCTGTTGATGTTCAGGTGTATATCAGTATGTAGTGTCTCTACTTTAAAGAGTCCTCTCCTGTTGATGTTCAGGTGTATATCAGTATGTAGTGTCTCTACTTTAAAGAGTCCTCTCCTGCTGATGTTCAGGTTTATATCAGTATGTAGTGTCTCTACTTTAAAGAGTCCTCTCCTGTTGATGTTCAGGTGTATATCAGTATGTAGTGTCTCTACTTTAAAGAGTCCTCTCCTGCTGATGTTCAGGTGTATATCAGTATGTAGTGTCTCTACTTTAAAGAGTCCTCTCCTGCTGATGTTCAGGTGAATATCAGTATGTAGTGTCTCTACTTTAAAGAGTCCTCTCCTGTTTTTGTTCAGGTGTATATCAGTATGTAGTGTCTCTACTTTAAAGAGTCCTCTCCTGCTGATGTTCAGGTGTATATCAGTATGTAGTGTCTCTACTTTAAAGAGTCCTCTCCAGCTGATGTTCAGGTGTATATCAGTATGTAGTGTCTCTACTTTAAAGAGTCCTCTCCTGCTGATGTTCAGGTGTATATCAGTATATAGTGTCTCTACTTTAAAGAGTCCTCTCCTGCTGATGTTCAGGTGTATATCAGTATGTAGTGTCTCTACTTTAAAGAGTCCTCTCCAGCTGATGTTCAGGTTTATATCAGTATGTAGTGTCTCTACTTTAAAGAGTCCTCTCCTGCTGATGTTCAGGTGTATATCAGTATGTAGTGTCTCTACTTTAAAGAGTCCTCTCCTGTTATACGCTATGTTGATTAAAAGTAAAGTGAGTTATGTTAGCAGCAGGATGTGTGTTAGCGTGGGAGTAATGATCTACTCACGCCGGATCTACTTTCCTAATCAGAGAAAGTAGACCCCCCCTGCTGTGAGTTATGAAGAAACAGCACGATATTTCCAGTCATTTTAAAAACGACTCTGGTGTTTTTGAGCACATGAACCTGTTTGCGTTCGGAGAGACTGAACATATCTACTGCAGGTTGCTTTCCACTCGTCTACACATCAACGCTTCACACGCATCGTGCTTTAAACGTGGGAAAAAGTAATGTTTTCTTCAGATTTAAGGGTCAGAATCCAGAATAACGAGCTAAAACAGATCCACATGTTGTCTTTGTGACGTAGCATGTTAGCATGATTACACACGCAGTAAGGGGATGTAGATCTGTTCATTTCTGCACATTTGAACCGTGCTAACGCGCTAAACGATGCTACAATGAAACCAAGCAAACACGCAGTGCTTTCAGTGTTCATTAAATGAGACACGCTGATTTTAAAGTGTGTGTGTGTGTGTGTGTTCAGGAAACTAGTTAGAGACGGATCGTTGTAATCAGGCTGCACGGACGCACACATTTGAGGTCTCTTGACGGCGTTTCGGGAACACAAGACGTTTCTGGGACTATTTCTCGTCTCAAACTGGGAAAAGTTCCTGCTTTTGTTTGCACGTTGAATTCTCCTCCTCCTCTTCTTCTACTCTCCAAAGCTCAGCACTTTATCATCACACACTGCGCTGTGTGCCGGCTTTGTGGCCCCCATTCAGGCTCTGAATGTGGGGGTCAGAGGTCAGTGAGGAGGGGGAGGAGGACGAGGAAGAGGGAGGCTCTGCAGGGTTTAAGAGGCAGATCAATGCTCCTCCCGGGTGTGTTTCTGCTCCACGGAGCTTATTAAAGGTCCTAAAGGGACTTTTCACTGAGTTTCGATGCAGGGAAACATCTCAAAGTCTGCACAAAACACGTAGAATAACCAAGAAATGACATTATTTAAACTAGATATGTTGTTTGTGGTCAATATCATTGCTGCTAGTCTTTGCACGGAGAAAAATTAGAAAACATTCCTGCAGAAAAATGAGAAGCAAAGGCAGTGAGGAACATTCATGTGTTAATTTAAGTAAATCACGTCTTTAGACACAGTTTTTTTCCCACCTTTATTGTCAATACGTTTATTTTAAATTATTATTCTGAGCTGCTGAATGATGTGCAGGTTTCAGGTGATAGTCCAGACCGCTTTCTGCTGGTTTAAAGGTCACTGTGACACTTCTTTACACAATAACCCATAATCTTTAATACACAAATAGCAAAAACTCGTCTGGATTTAAATGATCCGACAGATCCTGACATCTCTGAGTCACTTTATCTTTTAATTCCTCTTTAAAAAAGTACTTTTCAATATTTTAACGCAAATAGAAGGATTTCTTGTCAAACTGTCCTTATTCCTCCCTATATTGTTAGTTCTCTGCATGATCATGTTTTTGTACGCTGGTGACGTTGGAGAGTTGATTGAGATATTTAGTCGAAGTTCCTGGTTGTTTTCTGAGGTCCTTTGGGAGGATTTTCATGGCTGGAACACAGGTTTTTATCTTTTTGCATGGTTTCTGCAGAGTTCTTTGATCACAGGGTGTTCCTGCTTCTTCCTCCACCTTAAGTGTGTTTACGAGACGCTTTCATTCTGGATTAAAAGCCTTCTGACGGATCCCTGAGCAGCTGTGTACCTTAGTGGTGAGCGACGTCAAAACACAGTGTCATTTTCTGCTGAGTCATGCTGGAAAACATCGTCCACATGCACTCTCTCTGCCTTAAAGTTTAAATGTGTGTCCCTATGAGGAAGAGGAACATTTCATGTGTTTATAAAAGGTCTTTGAGCTGGAGAGGGTTCATCAGGATTAAAGAGTCAATTCTCCGCCCGTTAGTCTCTTTGTTTCCTCAAGACGGCTCCCACATCTCCCTCTATTGTTCAGGTCATTCTGGAGTGTGTGTGTGTGTGCGTGCGTGCGTGCGTGCATGCGTGCGTGCGTGCGTGCGTGCGTGCGTGCGTGCGTGCGTGCGTGCGTGCGAGGGTCAGGGCAGTGTTGTAGCTCGGATTTCTTTTGTGTTTTATGCACGAGAGGCTCTGCTGACTGCTGCAGAAACACACGTCTGAAACGTCTCACAATGTTTTTATTCTTAGTAAAGTTACACACCTCTTTGAGTGGGTAGAGGTAAACATGCATCAGTATATCAATACAATATAAAATCAGAGCTAGCTTGTACGTTTTAAAACTGAGAGATATTGAGGAAAACAAGCACATATAAGAGTAAAGTCCAAAAGCTGTGTCTCTTGTTTTTATGCATGACCTTCATTAGTGAAACGATAAGCAGCTTCTGTGAGACTTAATTAAGGCGGACAGGAAGTCTAGTTGCTACCTTTACATTCTGCTTTTTAAATGTTTACTGAGAGATATCTCTGGTTTAGTAGTGGATCAGATATTTTGGGAGAGTTACTATGAAGTGTACCAGAAAATGTGTTTTCTTTAAATGCACAACTTTAATTGAACGAGCTGATAAGCAACCTATTTTTATTTTGGTGTCATCGTCCAATCACATTCACGTGTGCAGACTTTATAATGCAACTCAAATCATTGGTCAGTATAATTAATACAAGACAGAAAGAGAGTTTTATGCTAAATAAACTGCAGTTTTGTGATGTTTTGGGGGCTTGTAATATGAAGGGACGGACAGGAAGTTGTAGGGTGTGTCCGGCTGATTTCCTTAATAAACATGAGGTGTTCTTTCCTTTTTTAGGGAGTTTCTGACCTCTGCAGCTGCGTCAGAGGAGGGGGGGGGGGGTCGCTGGATATAATGCACGGCAGCAGAATGTCACACACAGTGAAATAAATGTGGGAGTCGGGGGAGTTTCAGGGTGAGGAAACAGCGCCTCCTGCTTCAGCGATTTCAGCGTTTAAGGACACACCTCCCCCCAAATAGGAGTCTATTTCTGGCCTCAGCCGAGAGGGTACAAGTACTCATCCTTTACTCAAGTAGAAGTACACTCATCCTTTACTCAAGTAGAAGTACACTCATCCTTTACTCAAGTAGAAGTACACACATCTTTACTCAAGTAGAAGTACAGATACTCGTGTGTAAAGATACTCTGGTGAAAGTAGAAGTACTGACTAAATGTCTTTACTCAAGTAAAAGTAAAGAAGTATGGGCTTTGAAATGTCCTTCAGTAAAAAGTACCCATAACTAGCAGCTGTTTTAAAGAGTACCTGACCTCCCTTTATATTAATAGAACAATAATGTCATTGTTAGCTAATGAATGTTTCCATGCTGAACAACGGCAACATGACAACGTTTTCATTGGTCCCTCTTCTTTATAGAAGACCAGGAAATGATGGATACACGGATCGTGTTCAAATCAATAGGCACGCAATGACTCTAAATAATAATGATCACGCCACCAAACACACATTCAGACTAAAGGAACCAGCCTGTTTGGAACATGGAAGAAGTAGAAAGTACAGGTATTTGGGTTCAACATGTAAGAAGTAGAAAGTACAGGTATTTGGGTTCAACATGTAAGAAGTAGAAAGTACAGGTATTTGGGTTCAACATGTAAGAAGTAGAAAGTAAAAAGTAGTCAGAAAAATAAGTAGTGGAGTAAAGTACTGATACCAGAAACATGTACTTAAGTACAGGAACGAAGTATTTGTTCTCCACTACCTCCCACCTCATTGGAGACTTCCACGGAGCTTATGAAGCTAAAGGGGCTTTTCACTGAGTTTAGATGCAGGGAAACATCTCAAAGTCTGCAAAAACATGAAACATGAAAACTAGATATGTAGTTTATATGTTTCAGGTGATAGTCTGGACCGCTTTCTGCTGTTTTAAATGTCACTGTGACGTACAATAACCCATCGTTGTTGTTTTTTAAAAGGCGGCTTTCCCCTGCAGATCTTTAGTAAACATCAGCAGTCATTTGTCCTGTTTCCTAAAACTATATGTTTGATTTCAAAACGTTGCATTTCATCGTTTCCCTTTATATTTCTACATCGTATTAACTGTGATTAGATGATAAACTAGCATGTGCAGTCGGCTCGTTAGCTGCTACGAGGCTGATGACACACTGACATCGTCTAAAAGCCAGATTTATGAGGACAAAGTGGATGTTTGGGGGCTTTCTCTGGTCCCCTGTATGCTGGGCTCCAGCCTCACTTATCACTGGCTCTCTAATAAGCTCCATGCATCGTTGTTATCATGTTGTTAGCATGTTGTTAGCATGTTGTTAGCATGCGGTTAGCGTAAAGAGTGATGGCCCCGCGGCGCAGTGCTCTCTCTGATTTATGGCCCCGCTCCTAATAGCTCTGCTTAACACACAGGTTTGTCCAGATTAAGTGATTACCTTAAAGCTAAAGTGTATTACCTGCGTGTGATGGAGGAGGGCGGAAGATAATTAAAACACTGTGAATTAAAGCCGTTGTCACAACAACCCCCAAAACACATCCATATGACCCCCCCCTCACCCAGTTACTGGAGATAAACAAAGACCCAGTTCCTCCTTTTTCAAATCTGTAGGATTATCATTGTGATGCCTTAATGAGAGAGGCTGCACAGGAAACAAAGGGGGAAGATTTAGAGTGACGCACCGCAGGTAGAGGTAGTGTTTCAGCCTCGTACATATGGAGCTAACGAGCGTACTGCACATGCTAGCAG
Source organism: Dissostichus eleginoides (assembly GCA_031216635.1). NCBI lineage: Eukaryota > Metazoa > Chordata > Actinopteri > Perciformes > Nototheniidae > Dissostichus > Dissostichus eleginoides. Next base: position 12,607,040 of record CM062287.1, on the reverse strand, counting down.
GTTTATCATCTGTTAGTGCAAGGTGCGAAATGTAAAGAGAAACTGAAAACAACCCGTAAAACTCGATGAAACATATTGAGGAAAAATCAGTAAGAAAGCCCAAAAACATCCACTTTGTCCTCATAAATCTGGCTTTTAGACGATGTCAGTGTGTCATCAGCCTCGTAGGAGCTAACGAGCGTATTTCACGTGCTAATTTATCATCCAATCAAACCATCAGGCTGCAAATAGTACCCAGGGCTGTTCAAACATTACACCTGCACTGTTCAAGACTTTAACCTGCACACTAATGTCAATATGTGTAACATGTTCACACAAACACACAACTTCTTACTGTGAGAGCTTGTTTGAATGGAGACTTCATCACTTGCTGTATTATGATCTGACTAAGAGGAAGTGCATGTCCCCCGGCAGAGACTCATGGAGGGGGGGGGGGTAAATGCACCTGTTGATCCCTCCTGAGCTTTTCCTTTTGTTCTTCAGCCGCAGAACAACAATGGATCTGTCTAAGTGATGGAATAAGGCCCCAAAAAAAACCCTCAGAGGGACCCTCAGGGGCCGGGAGACAGGTCCTAACAGGGACAAAAAAAGGGGGTTTGGAGGATTTATAAAGTGACTCAGCTTCCAGTTTGTGACTCTTTAAAGTAGAGACACTACATACTGATATACACCTGAACATCAGCAGGAGAGGACTCTTTAAAGTAGAGACTCTGCATACTGATATACACCTGAACATCAACAGGAGAGGACTCTTTAAAGTAGAGACTCTGCATACTGATATACACCTGAACATCAGCAGGAGAGGACTCTTTAAAGTAGAGACACTACATACTGATATACACCTGAACATCAGCAGGAGAGGACTCTTTAAAGTAGAGACTCTGCATACTGATATACACCTGAACATCAGCAGGAGAGGACTCTTTAAAGTAGAGACACTACATACTGATATACACCTGAACATCAGCAGGAGAGGACTCTTTAAAGTAGAGACTCTGCATACTGATATACACCTGAACATCAGCAGGAGAGGACTCTTTAAAGTAGAGACACTACATACTGATATACACCTGAACATCAGCAGGAGAGGACTCTTTAAAGTAGAGACTCTGCTTACTGATATACACCTGAACATCAGCAGGAGAGGACTCTTTAAAGTAGAGACACTACATACTGATATACACCTGAACATCAGCAGGAGAGGACTCTTTAAAGTAGAGACTCTGCATACTGATATACACCTGAACATCAGCAGGAGAGGACTCTTTAAAGTAGAGACACTACATACTGATATACACCTGAACATCAACAGGAGAGGACTCTTTAAAGTAGAGACACTACATACTGATATACACCTGGACATCAACAGGAGAGGACTCTTTAAAGTAGAGACACTACATACTGAGATACACCTGAACATCAGCAGGAGAGGACTCTTTAAAGTAGAGACACTACATACTGAGATACACCTGAACATCAGCAGGAGAGGACTCTTTAAAGTAGAGACACTACATACTGATATACACCTGAACATCAGCAGGAGAGGACTCTTTAAAGTAGAGACACTACATACTGATATACACCTGAACATCAGCTGGAGAGCACTCTTTAAAGTAGAGACACTACATACTGATATACACCTGAACATCAGCAGGAGAGGACTCTTTAAAGTAGAGACACTACATACTGATATACACCTGAACATCAGCAGGAGAGGACTCTTTAAAGTAGAGACACTAAATACTGATATACACCTGAACATCAGCAGGAGAGGACTCTTTAAAGTAGAGACACTACATACTGAGATACACCTGAACATCAGCAGGAGAGGACTCTTTAAAGTAGAGACACTACATACTGAGATACACCTGAACATCAGCAGGAGAGGACTCTTTAAAGTAGAGACACTACATACTGATATACACCTGAACATCAGCAGGAGAGCACTCTTTAAAGTAGAGACACTACATACTGATATACACCTGAACATCAGCAGGAGAGGACTCTTTAAAGTAGAGACACTACATACTGATATACACCTGAACATCAGCAGGAGAGGACTCTTTAAAGTAGAGACACTACATACTGATATACACCTGAACATCAACAGGAGAGGACTCTTTAAAGTAGAGACTCTGCATACTGATATACACCTGAACATCAGCAGGAGAGGACTCTTTAAAGTAGAGGCACTATCAAGTTGCATTATGGGAAATGTAGTTTGCAGTGTTTTTGGAGGTTAGCGGATATCTTTGATCATTTCTTTAACTCTTCGTTGTCGGCTTTGCCCCTTACTCTTCAGACGTGTAAATCCTTCATATTCCCTATGATTCTCTCACCTGGTGCAGAAGAAGAAGGATCATAAATAAATGAACGGAAACAACAAGAAGAATTTAGAAAACTGACGAGGAATCAAACGGTTTATAGAGACACGTTGACAGCTGACCCTGCTGTGTGTGTGTGTGTGTGTGTGTGTGTGTGTGTGTGTGTGTGTGGTGTGTGTGTGAGAGAGCTCTTTGTCAGAGGCTTAGCTGGAGGTCTTTAATGTTGGAGATGTAGGATTTTCTGCGGATCTTTTGATGACTTATTTATCTCTCTCTCTCTCTCTCTCCTGTGATCCAGAGCAGATATATTTTAACACACAAAGTGCTTAATGGTTCAAGTGTCTGACTCTCTGCTTCTCCTCGCAGCGCCTCACCACATCTTCCCCTCCTTCCACACCCCAATCCCCATCGACATGCGGCACCACGAGGGCCGATACCACTACGAGCCGCACAACATCAACCACATGCACGGGTAAGAATCTGCACATCTTCATATATACAGTACATAGGATGGTAGTGACTCAGCAGGAAGTTACTCTACTCTGTTTACTACACCTCACAGATGTCAGTTACTCTGTGAATATCTTCATATATCTCTTGACTACATGCAGCTCTGCAGGAGGTGCAGTTTGTGATGAGATGACTCCACGCTGTCTGATCAAATGATCAAATGAAATCAGTATCAGAGCGACTTGTTTCCCGCTCAGTTTGACTCAGAGGATTCAGACTCTCTGATGGTTTGAAGAGTCTGAAGTCGACTCTCTGGGAGAATCTGAGAGAGAGAAGTCCTCTCTTTGCAGATCAAGAAACACACAGTGAACAGGCTCTGAGAAGCAGCTGCAGATACACAAAACACTTCAGGAAATGTGGGGTGTTCTGTCGTAGTGATAAATAAATACATAGGTAATTAAATAAATACATTTATAAATACATATGCCTATGAAGAGGCAATACATATATATATAAATGACCACATGACCTTATTCTACAAGTATAACTTAAACCATTAGTTAAGACTTTTTCCTCTATAACCCTCTAATAAGTGCTTATTTTGTTGCAAGTAAGGACGTTGTTGTACATGAGCTCTGGTCTCAATATGCTCCATATGGGCCTAATAAGGCATTCTCCCATAATAACACTTAACACATATGATCTATTCTTATGTAACAAGACATGAACAAGTGTTATTTGTGTCTAAATAACTCAAAATGTGGTGTTTCTAACTCAGAATATGTTCCCTATTTTGAAAGTCTTGTTCATAACCAATAAGCTAGTTTGTCTCTAATATGTTAATGAACAACTATATGATGGTGAATATGTGTACCTTAATCTAAAGTGTTACCGCATTTAGAAAACTGACAAGAAATCAAACAGTTTACAGAATAGAAATCAACCAAAAAAATGACCACAAAAATACAAAAAAGTGACCGAAAAAAGACACAAAATGTTCCCAAATCGTTGGGTTAGGGTTTGGGTTAAAGGCGCTTTTCTTCCGCCTCTCTCCCGGATGATTTGAAGGGAAACAGAAATGGGTTAGGGTTAGGGTTAAAGGCGCTTTTCTTCCGCCTCTCTCCCGGATGATTTGAAGGTGAAACAGAAATGGGTTAGGGTTAGGGTTAAAGGCGTGTTTCTTCCGCCTCTCTCCCGGATGATTTGAAGGTGAAACAGAAATGGGTTAGGGTTAGGGTTAAAGGCGTGTTTCTTCCAGCTCTCTCCCGGATGATTTGAAGGTGAAACAGAAATGGGTTAGGGTTAGGGTTAAAGGCGTGTTTCTTCCGCCTCTCTCCCGGATGATTTGAAGGTGAAACAGAAATGGGTTAGGGTTAGGGTTAAAGGCGCTTTTCTTCCGCCTCTCTCCCGGATGATTTGAAGGTGAAACAGAAATGGGTTAGGGTTAGGGTTAAAGGCGTGTTTCTTCCAGCTCTCTCCCGGATGATTTGAAACAGAAATGGGTTAGGGTTAGGGTTAAAGGCGTGTTTCTTCCGCCTCTCTCCCGGATGATTTGAAGGTGACACAGAAATGGGTTAGGGTTAGGGTTAAAGGCGTGTTTCTTCCGCCTCTCTCCCGGATGATTTGAAACAGAAATGGGTTAGGGTTAGGGTTAAAGGCGTGTTTCTTCCGCCTCTCTCCCG